>OX459101.1:14382941-14982941 GCA_949775045.1 Metridium senile | reverse complement strand
TGAATAATTTCCACGCCCACTTGCTATAAAATAACGTTTCCGTTTCCGGTAACCTTCGACTTCGTACTGAATAAATGAGCGATTTGCCGTGCCCGGTCGGTAAAGAAACAAAGGTATCTTGTCCCAAGATAAATTCTGTTATTCCTCTCTCTTGATAAGTCGATAATTGAAATTTCTTCAAGGAAAATAGACTTTCAAACACGTCAGTTATAGCCTTACGAACGGTCGCCGCCATATTATGCTTGTGGGCGCAGTTTTGGTCATCGGAATAAATCATTATTTCAACCGTGCGCACAAAAACAAGTTTGACCGGAAGCAAAACCAGTTTGACTAGCCCCGGGTCTTGGGCTAGCGGTACATGAAAGAAACTACAGGCTTTCGGCAGAGTCTCTCTTTCCTTTCTCTCTCACGGGGAAGGCAAAGGAGACTCTGCTCGCAGGGTACACTTCGTAATGGAAAAACTTTGAAGAAGATCATCGACGTTCTAAATGAAGATTTAATAAACGAAGTTTATAATCAAGACGAACGTTTTTCAAAGAGATCATGCTCTGTTGTGACAGCAGTTGTTTGACCTCCATGTGTGCTAAATCACCGGGCTAAGTCACATCATCCATAGGCCACTTGAATTTCTATGGTGGCCGGGTATTATAGAGTTGCTCCCTATGGTCTTGAGTAGTAAAATTGATATTGTATGGTACGAATAGAGCAAATAACAATTGTAAATAAGCTTGTAGTCGGCACGTCAAAGCTGGTTTGGTCTCGTGTGTGGTCTGGTTCTTCGCAACAGAGCCGACGACAGCTTTGAAGTTACTCAAAATAACATCCAATAGCGTGCAGGCAGCTAAGTACTAGTGATGAAAGAAGAGCCCGATTTCAGCCAATGAGAAATTTGCGTTTTTTTCAGATACGCCAATTCTGTACAGATTTTAAGTATGGAAAGGCGACAGTCCCTTCTTTTCGCGTCTCTCCCCGCTCGTCCGTTAGTCCTCTCCTCATTCTCTCGCGGCTTTCGATCGAACTTCAACTCGTTTCCTCGGAGTTTTCGCGGAAAAGAAGGGACTGTTTTGCAGTCTAGATTAATTTGCACAAGTGTGTTTTTGGAAGTACAAATAGAGCCCTTAATTTTGATGTTACAAAGAAATTTTAGGCTTGAACAATTTTTGGTTGCCTTTGATAACAAAATAAGAAGCTTATTGTTTATTGAAGTAATATAATATGGAGAAACAAAATTAGAAAGCAACACTATTTTTCGATTAACATTTACTATTCTATACTATCTTTCAACTGTAATTTCTTTAACAAAACGGGCAGTACATGTTATATCAGACACTGTGCATATGCTATGCTTGGTGAAGCTGGCTATTAATTATCTAATATACAAATTAGTTAATACCTAATAGCGGAGCTCCCAGTTTAATTTTTTCTTACAACATCAATATGTGCATGTAAATACCACTTATTAGATATTTTCTTGGGTATTACGGGCTGATATTTTACGAGTTGCTTACGTATTTTGCCGGGCAATAAGGACATTGAGTGGGTATCAGTCTATCAAAGAGTGTATAGCTTAACAAATAATTTTAGATTAAGAGAATTCCAATATAAGATACTGAATAACTGTTTATTCTTAAACATGAAGTTATATAAATTTAAAATATTGGACTCGTCTTTATGCACATTTTGTAAAACATCAAACGAATCTATGGAACATTCTTTTGTCGAATGTGTAAAATCAAAGGACCTATACTTTAACATTAACCAATGTCTATAAGCAGCGCAAATGTAAAGTTAATACCAGAGCTAAGTTTTAAAAATGTTCTCATTAATAGGGAGTTCTGAAGACACTATAGAAGGTTTATTATTTTTACTATACAAATATGTAAATACTTTATAACTGCAAACAAAAACAGTTACTTCCTGTCATTAAATATTATCAAATAAATCTAATAGACTATGAAAAAATCGAATACATCCTTGCAAAAAATAACAACAAGCTATACACTCATTTGAAAAAATAAGAGAAAATCCAAAGCTTAATTCATAATTTAGTCAATATTAAGCACTTAATGACTGGCGGAGCCTCGGGAAACATTGAGATTCTCGGGAAACAAAACTAACTGTTTCCCTCGGGACCAGTCATTAAGTGTTTTATTATATACCCTATTCAAACGAAGAAACATTTTCTCTCCATTTTGAATTTTTTTTATTTACGTTGATTTATTCCCCTCTAGCGAGGGGAATAGATCGATTTATTTCCCTCCACGTGACGTGCTCTCGACCAATAAGAAAACGAGTTTGAATAGGATATATAATAAAATTCAATAACGAATTAGCCAAAAAACGTTATATTTAATTTATGTACTTTTTTAGTCTTTTGTAATTGTGTTTATGTAAGTGTAAAAACTATCAAAAAAATTCCTTTAGTTACTATGTATCTTTCTTTTTCTGGCGTTTATTTTGGAAGAACAACTTAATAATACTGTTTCTGAGCGGTTTTTGAACTGACTGTCACCGGGAGACTCGCCGTAAAGATAAACGTTAATCAATTACCAGTGGATCCAAGGACAACGGAACGACGGACCAATAATTTGCACTTTTTATGTTGCAACTTTTAATGTTTGTACTTTAATGTATATTTAGAATATACAGAGTAAGCTGTTATTCATATAATATGTTATTCATATATACTATATATATCCTATTCTTTGGCTTGGACATGGCTTGTTTCGAGTTGGAAACTAGTCAGTCAAAATGCTAGATCCGCCCCTGTGGACAGTCGTTTTACGGCCGCTTTTTACCTTCTTTTATTTTCCAAAGTTAGTTAGGATTCCGGATAGAAAAGGTTAAACCTTTTCATCGTATTAGATTTACTAAAAAGTAGTCGTGGCAAATCTTCAAAACAAAACAAAAAGTTCTTTTGAAATGGAATTAAAAGCCTAAAGAATTATAAGTTCTACCAACACAACTGATCGATTTGAAAAGACAAGGATTTTAAAACAAGGTATTTTATTATGAAAAACTTTGTGTAAAACATCATTTTGTTCTGTAAAAAAACACTTTAACGACTTTGAAGTAAAAACTACTAAAAAAGCTCGTTTCGTAAGCATAAAATAGTCAATATTGCTAAATAAAAAGAAGTTTTCAACCAATTTTAAATTATGTTTGTATTTCGATTCATCTTTGATGTTTTCCGTTGATGAGGTTAAAGTACATAAATAAACAACTTTTTCAATCGAAAAAAGGCTACGAAAAGTACAATTTACACATGCACAAAGGATTTAAAAAAAAATTCTCTTTTGTTTCTATAATAAAACAGAGAACGGATTTTTCCTTTTTGAACCTTAATTATATTAATTAAGTTTTTAGGTGTTTTTTTTTTTTTTCACGCTCGTTATATCAAACAGTTTTTCAGTATTAAAATAAACTTACTGTCTCTCAAAAACTTGAAACAAAAATTAAACTTGAACTTACTTTATCGGTGATTGTATTTTCCTGAGTTTTTCTACTCTTCAATGACGTCGACATTGATCATATTTTGACGAATAAATGTATGTACTTGAATTTTGATTGATTAAACATTGTTCATAGTTTAACTGCCAAGCTTGAAAATCCTTCAATAAACTGTGCTAGTACAGTTTTCATATTAATTAAAGTCGCTTCTTTATCATTTTTTTTTTTAAATTGCTGTAGTCTTTTAATATTCTTCTACGGAGGTATCTAGATTCTTGATATTTTGGAATCAGTCTTTTGCTTTTCTTTAGTATAATTTCTTCGTTTTTGTGTCCTCTTCTTCGGTCAAAACTCTCTTTATGTTCCTCGAAATTCATCTTTCTCCGTTGATATTTTGTATTAATAAAAGCCCTGTTTTCCTCCGAAACGTTCGTTCTCGAAACCCTTTTTCTTTGCCGTTCATTTTCTCTGTTTTTCGTCTGACAAGTTTCGTCTGCAATCTCGCTTCCTTTCTTTCTCTTTCAAGCCTGCGCTGTTCTTCACTGAAACTCCTTCGCCGTTCTCTTTCTCTTTCTTGTCTTCTTGTCTTTTCCTCGTCTGTTAACTGTCTTTTTCCCTTATTAATTTCGTTTTCTTTTTCTTTTGGCATTTTTTTAAATTGAAGAAAGTCAAAGCGATAAAAAAGTTGAACGTCGAGAAAAGCTAGAAAAAAGTTTTCTCCCGCCATAAATAGGTAGCAAATCAGAATCGCGATGTACACGAACGGACGGACGGACATAGACTTTCACAAAGTCCCTTCCCCTGCACAAGGGACTTTTCCTACTTGCAGCGCGCCAAATTTACCGGTTGGTTTTTCAACCGGAGGCGTGGCTTATAACGTATCAAAATCCCTCCAATCACGAAGCATTCCTCCTTCATGCTTGTCAATCATTCACCCAAGTCAAATACCTTTAGGTGTTGTGCAGAGAGCTCAAATCACAACTGAGCTAAATCTAAACAATTTGTAGTAGTTTTTGTCGAAGAATTTCTTGTATTTAGAAGTTACTGGAATACAAAATTGTCCTCAGTTTCTGCATGTATATATTCTGCAGTTCTGATAGAGAAAGAAAGCTAATTGTTTGGTGTTCTAGATTCTTCAGAGGATTAAGATGCGGCGAAGCTGTTGACACCGCGTCCGTGGTTCCCCGACTAAGTATTTTCCTTATAGCGCTTTTAAAGTTTGTTCTTAGGTGTATTTTACAACGTTTGTATTTTACATTGTATTTTACTACGTTTGGTTAGAAACTTCAACTCTTTGATATGTTTTTGTTGGCGTATTATCTTCGTTATCAATATTTTGAGAACATTCGTGACTATATGTCAAAGGTCGTGTATAATGCGCTCCACTCTCTGAAAGACGATCGCCATAAATTTTCGTGCCAAAAGTTTATCTCCCGATTCGATTTCCTGCAGGTGAAACAAGTCGAACTCGCCTTGCGGCTCGTAGCTCGTTTCGCGCTTCGCGCTCAACTTACTGGCTCGCTTCGCTCGTTACTGTAACAAACTTCGCATAACTAGTCCTGTGATAAACGAGTTCGACTTGGGCAAGTCTAGGACGGACAGAATAGGGATTACTGTGTTGGTCGACGAAAAATCAACTAGATGGGTTACCATTTTTTCTTAAGTATGGTACTATAATCTAGTCTGACAGGGGCTCTAGGAATGGCCTACATGATGAGTTCTCCCAGTAGGGTTCAATAGCATCATTGCTGTTCTAAACGACGATCAATACAGATTTAGTGCCTCCCCCCCCCGCCTTCGGCCCGCGCGGGAGCTGCGCTATAAAATCTAGTCTGACAGGGGCTCTAGGAATGGCCTACATGATGAGTTCTCCCAGTAGGGTCCAATAGCATCATTGCTGTTCTAAACGACGATTAATACAGATTTAGTGCCTCCCCCCCCCCGCCCTCGATAAATAATGATAACTCCCTTTTAAGGAAAATCAAAAAAGACGTTCACACACTTACATTGACGAGAATCGGTGAAATAACAGCTGATATATGGCCACTTGAATAAATAGTTTCCCCCATACAAATCAATGTAATGCACGATCTGTTCCAAACTTGGAAGCCGAAAAATTTACTCCAAAACGTTTATCAATTATGTAAACTTTGGTTATTTAGCTTCGGTTATTTAGCGTTCGATTTGTATGGGTAATTTAATGCGAATTGAACGCTCTATAGTATTTTCAAAAACATGTCCCTAAAGTGTCCCGTGTATCCTTAAATAATAATTCAATTCTTACCTTTATAGCAAAGTGGTTATAACTTTCACTATTAACAAGCTTGATGGGCTGGTTGTACTTGTCTGTATCCAGTAACTCGCATAGGTACTTCCCACTAGGACTTGGCGACTTGGCGAAGTTGAACGAGAGGCATTTCTGATGGCCAGTGCATTCTTTCAAGCAATTTTTAGACTTCTTGACTAAAATTGATTTGATTTTTGAAACGTTGAGATATTTGTCATGAATTTTCACAAACTCAGCAAAATGAAGGTTTGTTTTTGAATCTCTCATAAGGGACATGTTTGCTGCGTTAAAAAAGATGATTTCTGAGTTGTGAGATTTTGCTTGGGTTACAAACATTAACACAATCCAAACCATGGAAGCCACGGATGGGATAAACGCCATTCAATTTTGACTTCAGTGAACTCTACCCGAATTAGCTAGTAGTAGAAATACCGTTGACTTCAATTTCAATAAAATATATATACTTATCAATTATTAACGGAGTGAGAAAGTTTGTCGATAACAGACTTAATCAGCTGCTTCAATGACATAATGAATTGCCCATAGTATTCTTCAAACCATACCTTTCATTTTAATTTGGCTTATTTATAGTCTTAACTTACACCTATATAATTGGTTTTTGGACCAGTGATAATGCTTGGATGAAAGTTTGGATTGATGCCAATTTTAGCTTGATTGGCGTTACCTTGGCAACGATAAACAAATATGGCCGAAATTGTTTTTTTGTCGAATAACTCTAATACTCGATGAAACCTAAACAAGCGGTTAACAACATAATAAACTCCATACAATTGCAAAACAATTTAAAATATCTTTAAAAAAATCAATCTGTTTGATTTGAAGTAATTTGAAAATATATTCTAAAGCAGCGATTTTTGCATGTTGAGAGATGGCTCGGCCTAAACATTACTCAGGAGAAACGAAATACCACCAAAATACCACATATAAGACTTTCCTTATACACCTCCCTCTGGCTAAATGCTCAAGCTTAATTCATTTCCAAAGCAGAGATATGATTGTTTTCCTTGCGTGAATATTAAATAAAATATCCAAATAATCACTCATCGAAAAAAAAATGTATCTCTGCTATAAAAATAAATTAAGATTTAGCATTTAGCCAGAGGGAAGTGTATAAGGCCAAGTAAAAAAAAAACATTTGTTTATCGTCCGAATTTTTAATTAAAATAATGCGGGTGGGCGTTTTTTTTATTTTTTATTATTTCCCATAAGTTGTTTTATTTACAGCTTTAACCCATGTAATAAGAGAAGAGAAGGTATTTTATGTAGTATTTTGATGGTATTTCGTTTCTCCTGAGTATTGTTTAGGCTGCTGCCATCTCTCAACATGCAAAAATTACGGGCTTAGAGTGTATTTGCAAAGTACTCGATATCAAACAGATTGAAATTCTTTAAAATAGTTTAAATTGTTTGGCAATTGTATGGAGTTTATTATGTTGTTAACCGCTTGTCTAGGTCTCATCAAGTTTTTAAATTAGAGTTATTCGACAAAAAACAATTTCGGCCATATTTATTTATCGTTGCCAAGATAACGCCAATCAAGCTAAAATTGGTATCAATCCAAACTTTCATCCAAGCATTATCACTGGTCCAAAAACCAAGTATATAGGTTTTTAGTTAAGACTATAATTAAGCCAAATTAAAATGAAAGGTATGGTCGATCTGAAGAATACTATAGGAAGCCACCTTAAGTATACTAAGACTGAATATAATAAAATTGAAGGAAATAATAACGTTTATTTCACACTTGACACGGTTTTCTTTGTTATTCGTAGGGATGTATCGCAGATTTAGTTATAATTTTTCCACAGCCTTATTTGCATATTTCATGCATCAAATTATTAAAAATCACAGAAAGTTTGAGATTGCTGTACAGAATACAGTACAAAAGCGCAAAATGTTTTTGTAAATCTACTTTAACCAGTCTTAGGTTAATGGATTGCAATATATTCGCAATAGAAATTGAAAGTTTATCGTGCTGGGCTTGCGAGATATAAGCTACTTAGCGATGGGTATTTTTTGTTAATTTAAAATTATTCGAAAACGCGTATCACTTAGTATATTGTGGCTTCTTTTCCTTCTGCTTGATGTTCAATACTTTTTTTGGATTCTGTAATTCAATAAATGTACAAGCTTTGGATAAAAAAAAGTTTTTTCAAGCGTTTTTAAAATTACACATTTTCGGCACCTCGCAACTCACAAAACACTTTGATATTTATATAAAATATTTATATTTTTAAGTTGCGAGGTGCCGAAAATGTGTGATTTTGGATTGACGATAGATGTAAATTTAGCGAAGACGGTGGCCTAGGAGAAATGCACTGTCAAAAAAATCATTTTGAGGATTTTCGAAAAACCAAAGTGCTTGTGATTACTCACTTGTATTTGCCATTTCATGGTAAAAGTTTACGCTTGAGAGAAAACTTTTTTTCTGACCCGAAATGCAGTGGACCACTTTTACGGATACTGCATTTGAAGTCAAAAAGTCAAAATAAATTGAGAACATAAAAAGATGAAAAAAAGAACAAAATTTGCTCGAGTGAAAGAGTTGCTCGAGATTAAAAAAGTTGCTCGAAATCGGAAAAGTTGCTCAAACGTTGCCGAGCAACTTGTGTGGACATCCCTATTTCTTATAAAATATTGTCAAAAAACTAAAGCTATTTAAAACACGATCTCAACGGATTCTTTAAATATACTTTGAATGGAATATCTTCACATTGTAAGGGACTGTGCAATAATTATCGGGAAGGGGTCAAAAGTTAATTAATTGAAGTGTAGGGGGGAGGGGGCTAGAAGTTAATTGCTTACACATGGAGGGGGGTGCATAAGTTATATTAGGATTTTGTTCATATAAAATTGAAAATATGCATATAAATATATTCAAAATAGATATTCATTGTTATATTATTTTACTGTATCAAGAACACAACTTGTCACAGCTGCAAGCTCAATGCAATTGTTTAAATAATATAGGGTAATCGGACTCTATTGTTAGGGTAGATTGGATTGTGATATGAGCTCATATGTGGTCTAATACACGAATAGATAATAATAATAATAATAATAATAATAATAATAATAATAATAATAATAATAATAATAATAATAATAATAATAATCATAATCATAATCATAATCATAATCATAATAATACTTTATTTCTTAAAAACGCATTTAAAACTCTCAATGCTTTTTACATGATAAAAATATATATATAGGAAATGATAAGAGCAATATATGAAAAAATTATGAAAGCGAAACGAAGCAAATGTTTAGAACTTTGTATGAACATATCAGTAAAAAAGAAAAAAATATATTATATCTATAATTTAGGTATTAAATAAAAATGTTTTTGTTCTCTTCTTAAATATATCTACTGAGGAAGATTCCTTAATCTCGATTGGCAGAGAGTTCCAAAGCTTTGGGGCACAGACAAAAAAAGCCCTTTCGCCAAAAGTTAATGTCTTTGATAGTGGAACGGTGAGTAGGTTCTTGTCATTAGACCTTAAGTTACGTTGCTGCTTGTATGGAACTAGTAGACTAGATAAATAGTCCCGTGCTAAACCGTTCAACGCCTTATAAGTTAGAAGTAAGATCTTAAAAGTGATACGATTACGTACTGTATCAAAGGCGGCAGAATAATCTAGAAGAACAAACAGAACCTCCATACCATGATCAAGAGCTAAAAGCACAGGCTCCCCACCATCCCAATTCGTTCTGGGCTTCCTGTGGTGGACGGCTAAAGGCCGTTGGTAAATTCGTTCAAAGTTGGTCATATTTAACTTCGATATTCATGTTCTTTTTTTTTCTTTTAGATTTTACTTTACTGTTCCAAAATAAAGTTTAATGTTTATTGTTTACGAATTTGTGGTTTATTTTGCCCTGCGATGCATTTTAAAGCGATTTAAAGCGAGTTATTCGGCAGCGAACACACGCTCCCCAGTGAAGGAAAAAAACACAAGGCAGGCAACTCTGGCGGCTACGGCCACCAATCACGTTCATAATATCTTCAAAATCTACCCGAAAAATTAATCCTATTCTCCCCAAACTCTGGCACACACATTAACGATAATCACACAGACCTCAGCCAGAGTTTGAAATACAAAGCTCAAATAAAAAGCATCGAAAACCAGCTTCTAACATCGAAATTATGCTTTCGTACTGGGATCTGTCAACTCTTGTGTCCCTTTGGAATCCCAAGAATGCAAAACGTCAATGAATACGCTACCCAATCCTACCCCCGCCAGATAAATTTGTCACTTCCTCCCGCTAGCCGGAACTGATTTTGTGACAAATTTATCTGGCGGGGGTAGGATTGGGTAGCGTATTCATTCCTCCTCTTCTCTTACTTTTCAGATCAAAGGGTGTCGTTGTACCATGGGGCATGTGGTCGAAGAGTCATCATTCTTGTTTTCATGGGAGCATGCTTGTCAAGTAGAAAACGTAATCCAGAGTTATATTGATCAACCAAACCGTCAAGACAGGATTTTGGAGAAGAAATTAGAGACGACTGATTGATATCTTCAGACATTGATTCGATGTTAATATCACGAAGTTTACGATGAGTAACCAAAACTTTTGTTGGGCGTGGACGAGGGACAGTCAAAGAGCAGGTAATAATTGCATGATCAGATGGGAGATCAAACGTTGTACTGATACCAGAAACAAAATGATCCAGCTGTCTAACAATAATCAGATGTAGTGTGTGACCGTGCGTATGCGTAGGAGCGTTGACTAGTTGTTGCAAGCCAAACTGATCAAGTAAATCACGAAATGAAGCGGCATCATTAGCCCTTTCGGAGTTGCGCAAGGAACTGGTAACTAATTGGCTACGCGCTGCATTATGGGGTTATTTTATGGGACGCTACCACAATATTGCCGCTAAAGACTGCAAAACCTTTGAGTGAATGTTGAAATATTGAGACGAAAAGCGATCGTTTTAAGTTATAAGAACAAGCAATTCCTGGAGCAAATCCACCAAGGCCATCAGAGCTGTGATTGAAAGCTAATTTGAAACGCTGGCGTTATTATCTGCAAAATTATCCGGTTAATCGAAAGAGCTATGAATTCGAAGATGAGGTTGTTTACGGTCTTGCTTTAGACATATACTTCATATTTGTGCTCGTTTTATTTTCATCACATATCAACTTTTGTCTATATTTATCTTTTTAAAGTTAGTAACTATATAGTCTGACGGCAAAAATAGATTGTTGATCTTTCGCTTGAAAATGCCTTTCGAAAGCGCTACCGCTTCTTTCGTGATTACAAGGTTTGTGTTCATTCTTTCGTGATGAATTCAACCATCAGAATTGACGACATGATCTCTTTATCTAAGTTGTTGTCTACAGGTAACTCTAAGAAACATTAATACAGACAAAATTGATTTGTAATTGCAATTAAGCTGGCAAAAATATGGCTAATTTCGTCGATACCTAGACAATAAATTGCCAGTTTCAAACAACCTCAGCTCACCTTCGAATTGCCGATTATTTTGCGCTTCTTAGCGAACGCAAGCGTTTCAAAATAGCTTTCAAGGGCAGCTGTGATGGCTTCGGTGGTTCTGCTCAAGAATATCTTGTTCTGACTTAAAATGATTGTTTTTCATCTGAGCTTTTCAACATTCACTGGAAGGTTTCGTGGTATTTAGCGGCAAATGTTTTGATAGCGTCCCATAGAACAGCCCCAAAATGCATCGCGTTGCCGACTCGTACCAGTTCACTGAGCAACTCCGAAAGGGCTAATTGTTGTTGTCCATTTCAACGTGAAAATTAAAATCAACCAATATAATAAGCCTGCCAGGGTAGATAATAAGTTCCTCAAGAAAAGTCGAACATTAATCAAAGAACATCGAGTTAGTATGACTTTTCTTAGGAGGTATAGATCGATATAGTGTAATGGTAAACCCAGTTTAACATTACTCTTCAGGGGTTAAGATGTTAAACTGTTGTCATTATGGTAGATGACAAACGTGTTTCATACTCCAAGGCCTTAGAGCATAACCCTACACGCGGTTACCATAGATGTATACGTGTATTAGATGTGTGAAAGTGGTTATAATTGTGTCAGAGTAGTGTAAGTTGAATGAAAACAAACCTAGGAGCTAAAAAACTTGACCGTGTAAATCTACACTAAAAAAGCACGAAATTATGCAAAAAAAAACAGCCTAAAGAGTTGTGAATGAAAATAGAAATCTATGCATAGTTGGAAACAGACTAAGAAAAACATACCTGGATTGATAAACGGCTTTAAAGAGTAAGCTCTGGTAGGCAAATGTCCTGAAGACAACATTTTGATATCCAGCAGAAAAACCGGTAAAAAATATACGCAATACGATTTAAAAAATAAAATACGCGCGAGAATATTTTGAAAAAGAATTTAATAACGGACATCAACTGATAAAAAATTTACGATAACCGTAAAAGAAACCGTTACCATGTAAGCGCGAGCTATTTGTGCTTGAATTGAAATTCGTAGTGAAAATAATTATGTATAAACTGATTATCCTTTGTAATAAAAACAAGTACTAAAAACTAAAAACAGTAACTAAAAACAGTACATGTCACAACTTTCTATACATGTTAGTGCAAAGGAAGGCTGTTATTTGGTGATCTACGGCGACATTTTGAACAGTTCAGTTGATGACCACGGTTTGTAGATTCTTGTCAAATTGCAAGCGAAATTACAAAGCGAAATTTTCACACTTCCAAGGTTTGCTTCATCTGGAAACTTCCTGTTTCCATGAGAATGACAATCCATCCGTCCAAGGAACAAAAAAGAATCTTCGGAACTGATGTTCCAAGGGTTGAGATTTTGCATCGAATTTGTCTATTCGACATATTAAGCCAAATGTACAAAAGCGAAATGATCGCTTCTTTATCGATCGAAACGACACTGAAGACGGCAAATTGTCCTTAGGAAACTCAAAAATGGTCAGCTTACATAGACTTGATAGCCGTTAGTGCAAAGGAAGGCTGTTATGGTGATCTACGGCGACATTTTGAACAGTTCAGTTGATTACCATGGTTTGTAAATTCTTGTTAAATTGCAAGATAATTATAAGGGCAGTTCAAGGCGCAGTTATGGACGATCAAGGAGTTGCTTCAAAAAGGTAGTCATTTAAATACTTTATTTAAGTTTTACCGTGAAAGTGTTATTTCGATTATAGCTGATGTTCCACGCACGATTTTTCACTACTGGACTCTTGCGATTGTTATGACATTGAAACCATGCACATTTGCTCTTACAAGAAAATAAGAGCAATAGGAATTCAAACCTCATAAACATTTTCAAATATGTACAATATGCACATGTATTTACATTTATTAAATGTCCCTCCATTGCTTTTTGGGGTTTGACTGATGCCAGGCAACAACTACTTTGTGACATGAATTTTTTTTTTTAATGATCTATGACTGTTTTGACATGGAAATGTTTACAAAAGAATTCCTTACTTGTCATTGTTGCTATGTGGGGAATAGCAATCCATATTGCCTCCATACATCATAAATTTCATTTACATGCAAACAAGACCATATTAAAACTTCAGTCATAACCCATGTCATGTCACTCCCAGGATCATGTCACCTAGCAACCTTCCTTTTTAAAATCCTTTTAGTATTAGTGTAAACTATTAAGAAGCATTGTATGTTGACATCTTCAATACCCGTCAGACATGGTGCTACTTAAAAACCCTTGGTGAAAAAAACAATGGTGTTGTAATTCTGTTTTCCCCTTGTTTTCATTGTAGGAAAAAGAGCCTTTTAGCTTGTTGAAGTAGAAAGCATTTAAGTTACTTGCATTAAAATGTAACTACTAGTCAACCAACTTATTAAGTGGCATACTGGATATTTGTAAGTAGAACAGTTATACATATAACATGTGTTATACAGGGTTCGTGCTACTCCTTTATAAACTCCTTGAAAACTCCTTAGATTTGATTTACGTTTTTAAGGGCACTTGAAAAGCCCTTGAATTCTAGAAAATCTGCAAAAACTCCTTAAAAACTCCTTAATTCTAGCTAAAGTAGGGTAAAAATTCTAGTATTGCAAATTAAAGTTAAGTGAAAATTCTAGTATTGTACATCATTTTCGTAAATTCGTAAATTTTTGTATATCAAAGTTGTCGCAAAAAGTGCTTAACAATTACTTTTTGGTCCTTGAAAACTCCTTGAAAACTCCTTAGATTTTGTTTACTGACATCAACACGAACCCTGGTTATAGCATGTTATACATCATAATTGCTATCATGACAATCAATATGATTGTGACTAGTTCGGATAATAATTACTGCCCTTTATAGCAAGTAAAAAATTTGTAAATTGTAAAACATTAGTCAAAGAACTGAATACTTTAATTAATGTAGGCTGGAATTTTCCTTTTGTATATATAAAAGGTTCCCATTTAAATCTGTACTTATGCAAATTGCTCATGCCAACACAAGAGAAAAGCTTTGCCTTCTTCTCACATTTTGGAGAAGTTAGACCCAACAATGCAGCAAGAACGTTCCAATCCCCACCATACCACCATACCGTACTTTGCATGTTTTATATTGATGTTGTTGTTCCATTGCAGGTGTACTCGTCATATCCAAAGCTGAAGACACACTTTTGAAAGAAGAAACAAGAAATGTTACACAAAAATTTCATCAATAAATTGATCTAAAAATACATTGATAGAACAAATGCTACATGTATATTGTCTTTTTGCTATATCTAGAGATAATTAATTAATTTATTTATTGTTTGTAGAATCATCTTTGTTGTTGCTAATTTTATGTAGCCATGAGCTAGACATTTCAGATATTTATTGTAGGTTTACTTACTTTCTGCACAATTTGCAGTCAGTACTATGAGCGGTGTTGGTGCTGTCGAGCTGTGTTAGTTGAGCAGGCCAGTTTGCAGATCCATTAACCTCCATCACATCTACGTTAACGTTACTAGCCTGAGTAAAGGGCTTTCTGGGAGTAAGTCCAACGTTGGGGAAAAACACAGCAGCCATATCATCCAGTTTTAATACGGTGCCCGAGCGTGCAGAAGACGAGAGTGAGTCAAAAAAGTCTGCCTTAGATGCCGATATCCAACGCGCAATACGTCCGCTGGATGGTAAATAAGCCTTTCCTGTCTGAAGTGATAAAAACTGTGCAATGTGGTACACTTTGCCATTGTACTTAACGTACTGTTGCGGCGAGTTGGTTTATCATGACAGTACCTGTCACCGTTCGATTAAGTGCGATTGCCTTATTGTTCGATTTCCGAACGTTCGATTATGTTTGATTGCCTTATTGCTCAATTTCCGAACGTTCGCTTGTGTTCGATTGCCTTATTGTTCGATTTCCGAACGATCGATTGTGTTCGATTGCTAAAATTTTACTGTGAGTTCGATTGAGTTCGATTGCCGAACGTTCGATTGACTACGCCGGATGGACAGGAATTCGATGGTCTCCTCTGTTTTTTTTTTTGGTAAGATATTTTTATGACACATATATAAGTCCACGGCTTTGTACGTCGTGACAACCGACTTTTCCATGTCCAAACCATCTGTTGAATTGCCTATAGCAAGCAGCGCATATTGTTGCAGTTTTACCGCTAAAAACCTTGTTAAAACAGGTCTTTAAGTCTTCAACCTTCTCATGTTTAATAGTGAAAAGCCTGCTAGTTGTTTTAGTTGCGCAAATAGCAGACTTTTCTCGCACGCACGGCATTACACGGCGGATAGTATTTTGTTATATCAGCGCATTATTCATTCACTAAAACATTTTAATTGTAGAGGATTTTATATTTCGCGGCTGAGTGATTGGCAGCAATGGGAAATACCGCTGGACATTCAAAATTTATCGCGGGCATTAAATTGCCAAGCGAAACGCTCGTGGTCCATACATTTTATATAAAATTTACCTTTGGGCGGTCCCTTCGGTGGCCGGAATAAAAGGGTTCCACTGTACTCAGTATGTGGCGGTGATGGAATACATGAAATATTCAGGCAACATATCCAAATCATGAATAAATATATTAAAACTGGTTTCAATATTTACAGTTTTTACCGTTCAAGTCTTTGATTACACTATCTATTTAGTGTTGAGTCAACCTTTTTTGCAAAGGATGTAATATATATAAACATATCAGAGAACCATCCATTAAATACGCTACTGCCTCAAAGTCATACTAGGAACATTAGTTATAACCTAAGATCAAAACAAGACCAAGTATATTATTATAACAATCTAACTACATGCAAAACCAAAAGAGCAGACAACTTTTTCATGTTTAGATATTTTAAATAATGCATAAATTCATTAATTGTAATCATTTTACCGATAAATAGTTTGTAAATACTTTAGATTTAATATATTAGCTTTAGATAATTTATTGTAAATAATTTGTTAATTCAGTTTTCTTATTGTAAATAGTTCGTTAATTCAGTTTTTATACTGCAACAGAACCTTAATAAACCATTATTATTATTATCATTACATATGAATACACATAGCTTATTTAAATTAAAAAAAAAAAAAACTGATTCAGTTAAATTATAAATACATTAAATCTTTGGCTTTAGTTAAATACAATAATAAATAATAGATCTTTGAATTAGGATGTAACTCAAATTAATGATGGTTTTAATAACCAATCAGAGTCGGTAGACTCGCTGACATCAGCTGCGTGACTTTCTGATGGCCTCTCATTATCATCACTGTCACGTGACTCGAGGGATACACGGTGTTGGTACCATGCTGAATGAATGTCTTCAAGGCGATCCTTCGCTAGCTTGATTTCTGTATTAAAACCAAATGATTCTGCCATGTCTAAAGCTTTCTGTGCAAATTCTTGGGCTGCCTGGTACTGCTGTTTTCGAAAGTGCAAATCAGCTTGTCCAAAGTAGTATTGTACTTTCTCTCCTCTTGATGTTCTGTGCCAGTAGCTTTTCTTCAAAGTTGCTAGATATTTCTCAGCTTCTTGGATATTCTTTTGTGGAACGCTTCGTTTGCGACCTGTGCGAACATTAATGTAAAAAAGATATTTTATTTGTTAAAGTATAAGCAACATAGGCAGACTCAGTTGGGCTTAGCCGCACTGGTGTTTTCTCACACCCATTCTAGAAATGCTTCACTGAATCTGCGTATGTTCCTTATGCTTAAGCTTATGTCGCTAGTGTGAACCCGGCTTAATTTTGCAAGCACACTACATTCAAACTCCTATATTTTGAGAAAGAATTAAGGAAAACCGGATAAATAAGAAACCTCTCGTGGCATGAGAAAGAACAACCCATCAAATGGACAATATTCATGTGTCGCCCGAGAAAGGAATCGAACTAAGATAACAATGGCCAAACCATGCCACCAAGCAAGCAAGCAAGCAAGCAAGCAAGCAAGCAAGCAAGCAAGCAAGCAAGCAAGCAAGCAAGCAAGCAAGCAAGCAAGCAAGCAAGCAAGCAAGCAAGCAAGCAAGCAAGCAAGCAAGCAAGCAAGCAAGCAAGCAAGCAAGCAAGCAAGCAAGCAAGCAAGCAAGCAAGCAAGCAAGCAAGCAAGCAAGCAAGCAAGCAAGCAAGCAAGCAAGCAAGCAAGCAAGCAAGCAAGCAAGCAAGCAAGCAAGCAAGCAAGCAAGCAAGCAAGCAAGCAAGCAAGCAAGCAAGCAAGCAAGCAAGCAAGCAAGCAACAATTAGAAATAAGTATTTCTTTTTACAGCACAAGACATTATTCGTGCTCAAATAATTAGATTTATACATATTTTCAGACCACTTAGTCCATTTACCTGCAGTAGTGCGACAATCAAGAAGCAACATCGGCATCTTCATCAATGCATAGTGATGAGTCTTAACATAGCCTGTATAGTTATCATCGTTTATGAGGATCAAGCATTCATCAATAGACCGCTTAAGAAGTGACATGACTCGCTCTAGAAGTGTCTGTCGTGGATCAGCACACTGCAAAATGAAGTCCATTAAAGCACTAGCTCTTTCATAAGTCAGCGAACACCTATCGGTCATCACACCCTTGGAAGAGAAATTCTGCTCGGCCAACTCACTACAGTCTATCGCTTTTCCCGTCTTGTTTTCTCTGCGGTACACCGCTGACAGATAGTACAGTCCTCTCCCTGCCCAAACAACAAATAGAAACTTCATTGAATATCATCAAAGCGTGCAAATCCGTAGAAAAAATGTAATTATTCATCATCAAGATGTAGCCAGCCAATCGGAGCGCACGTACAAATAGTAAATATATATCAATCTTATTGTTCGCATGGAAATATATGCTTGCAATGTGTTTTCCAATGTGAGTTGACGGGGAAATATATGAACCGATATATAGACCCTTTTTCATAAATGCATGGCGCAAAATTACTTTTACAAGTAGACAGAGAATTAATATTTTACTATCATTCATGCCAAGTTTCGCTGC
Source organism: Metridium senile (assembly GCA_949775045.1). Taxonomy (NCBI): domain Eukaryota; kingdom Metazoa; phylum Cnidaria; class Anthozoa; order Actiniaria; family Metridiidae; genus Metridium; species Metridium senile. The sequence continues at coordinate 14,964,793 of OX459101.1, read as the reverse complement.
TCTGTTTAAAATGCTAATAAAGTTATGCTTATTAAAAATGTAAGAATTTGTATGTACTTTTCTGTTAAGGGCTGTGTTGTTTCGTTTTGCTGTTTTAAACTCATTTTCAAATTCTTATAACTTACTGTAAATTCAATCTCTTTTTCTGTTAACAGTAACTTATTGCTTAAAAATGTATTATTATGTTGAGTGTCTGTTCTATGATAGCTTTCTTTTTCTTACACCAGCAATTTTACATATTATGATACTTAGTTAGTTGGCGGCCATTATAAAAATGATCTATATATAAAATACAATTTTGACATCTCACCAACGAGTAAATCAGAGGTCTCTAAACCACTTGCATCCTGAATTGCAGCCTTAATTATCTTCTTTGCTTCCGGTAGACGATTATTGTAACACGCCGCAATTCCTCTTTCCAAGGCCAAGACAATTTGTGCTTCAAAACCTGTATGCTAGAGTGACAGCATGACGGCTGTTTCTTCAAATAAGTCCCATCTACCATTGTCACGCAGTTTTCGGATCTGGGCCATGATGTCATTGGACGTTTCGTCAAGTTCAAGATAAAGCTTTGAGGGTTGAGCTGGTTGAATGTTTTTACACGGAGGACTGGTAACTAGGCTTTTAGTATTACTTTGAATCTTTGTCTTTCTTGTCTTTTTTCTTGGCTTCTTCACTAAAGAACTAATTGATAACAGAACACCATTATCAATGAGACAATATCATTCAAGACTTAATCAATAACAATGGAAACTAGCGCGCGAGTAAAAAAATGTATAGGCTGCGTTGGTGTCTGATATAAACGATAGGTAATATAATGACATTTGTAACACCGTAAAAACATAAAATTACTGACTTTCTAGCTTTTAATAGCCCTTCTTGTATGCCGACGATGGGAGCATTTATAGGGAATTCCACATCGCATAATTTGTATAAGTGAATACATCAGGGATACGAGTTACATACTTTCCATATCTTAACTATTGAGGATAAATTAAAGGTAAAATTTTAATGTTTATTTACAAAAACTTTTTTTACCTTTTTTTTTAATTTTAATTTAAATCTGTCACTTTTCTTAAAAAATAAACACATTTCCTTTACACATTTTTGAAAGATATTGTGTAAATATTATATATATAAATATATGTATAAATATTTTCACTCGGTCCCAGTCCCGTCATGAATTCCGGAAAGGCCTATTGATACTGATTATCTTGCAAACAAAGTTTGCAAAGCATCCTGGTCTTAGTAGTAAATATATATATATGACGCTATGATGCAAATCGCCCATTCATCGAATTTGACAAAGCAGACTCTCGTATAAGTCACGGTTGAACGGTCGATCATCAGTTAGTTCAACAAGCAATTGTAATAAAATAATAGCAACAAATAACAAAATAATAGTAATAACCATAAATAACAATATGCAGTAATAACAAGAAAGAAATATATTTGTTTGAATACATTGTGAATTCAATGACGTACATATTCAGAAACTGTCGTAATGTCTCACCTATTTTCACTTTCTGTTGTGCTTCCATCATGGCTTATAAATCTGTCACTATGTTCTTGATAAACCTTTCCTAAAGAAACAGAAGAAGATCTTCCTATTTGAGTAAATTCAGAGGTTATTTTTACAATTAAAACCTCTTTTTTGTCTTCGCCTGATGAGTGTATGTCGTGTTGCTCGTGTTTATCACAGCTTTCCTGTTCGAGAGTAAGCGAATATTTCGCTTCATCGTCATCCATTGATAAGTCCAAACGTTTTCAAAAGATACACGGTTTAAATGTACAAGAAAGTGCGTAGTTTCGTCTCTCAGGTTGTTCAATTCATTCACACTTTCTAGCTAGCCAACGAGGCCGATTTTAGTACAGAATCCTTGCAGTCGACTTTCCATATGAAGTGAGCTTTCCTTAAGAAGTCTTTAACCCTTCATAATTTGACTTATTACCTGTAAATTTTACCTATGAACCGAGAAAATTATGTGTGATGATCACATGCAGACTGCCATACAGCTGCGTTTTATGTTTTTGATACAAATATTTGCATACTATAATATTCGTCACTACGGCGGGGATTCCCCTAAATGTGAATAAATGATTCACCAAACAACAACAGGTATTTTATATTTATGACTAGACGCATAATTGCGTGAACTCGTGATTCTCTTTGATGCTCTAGCTACGCATTTAATTATAAGTACAATTTATGAAAATAGACGCCTGCGTGAACGCACACTTTCATCAGAAATTTGTTTATCTACCAATATCTGATATGAATAATTTGCAGTTTCTTTTTGTAGATTACCTGTAAAACTGCCACTAAATTGAAGTTCATAATCAGTATTAAACACATTTAAACTTGTGGGTATCAGAACTGATCCTCAATATTCATGATCATTACAAGATCATTTGATGAATTAATTTCATTTTTGTTATTTTAAATTAAAGAACATAAACTCATTGCAACACATTGTTGTAATTTTAAAAGTAAAAGCATTACCTTGTCTATATGGTGCTGTTATTGTCTTGCTTGGATCAACATATAGTGTGTTTTTTGGACCAGTATTCTTCTCTACATCGTAATATAGTAATTCATTACATGTGACTGAGTCTTATAGAGAAACATCGGTCTATTACAAGAAAGGGACGACATATACCGACTGGCTTTACATTTGAACCTTTTTTGAAAAATAAATGCTTGTGTCCCAATCCCCTTGAACTTTGAAGAATAATGCTCGATTTTGACCTTTGCACAGATAATATAATTATGTAACTCAGAAGATCTTGGTATATTTGAGCGTATTCTATGATAAACAACCGTCTAAGCTTCCTACTTTTGGTGTTTAAAACGACTTTATTAATCGAGTTGATATTCTACTTGTCTAACGACTATGATGACAGCGAAAATGTCTATAATTATAATAAACAAACCTTGGATAACGAGATCTGGTATTATTTGTAATCTTTATTGTGACTTCTGCATCATTATATACATTCATACATGTACAGCCAAACAAAAAGTTTTATCTAATATATCACAATCACTGAACGATGAAATGACAATAGTTTGAGTGTAGCAGTCGAAGAACTTGACTAATAAAGACTAATATCAAATAGGAAAAACAGAAAATACTTCCATGAATTAAAAATAATAAAAGAATACTTAGGTAAAAGGTACTTAGCATTATTAATATCAAAGAAGTCATCATTTTTGAGAAGGCGGCCTTACTTTGCCGAATCCTAAACTCGGTGATTCCACAGGAATCCCGAGTAAATAGGAAACAATATGATTTCATTTTTGATTTGATTTTGATATGACCATTCATTTTACTTTACTTTAATTCATTTTACTTGAATTAATGAGTATTCAATTTACATACAGATAAATCTAACATATATGTACAAAAACTTTATTTATTGTTGATATTAAAGAGAAGCAAAATATTTCAGGATAAAAAGAAAAAAGTGTGAAATGACAAAAAATGAAAGAGAAAAATGGTAAGAAAATGCAAACAGTTCATTATAGTTTATGATCTTTGAATTGAATGTATTTTGATAATGATGTATAGTTTGATGGTCCTTTAATGTATGTCTAGGAGAAAAAAAACAGGGAAAAAAGAGAAAAAAAGAAATAGAGAAAAAGAAAAAAGAGAAAAATGAGAAAAAGAGAAAATGAGAAAAAAGAAAAAGATAAAAATGTTAAAGATATTATGTTTTTCATAATCTTTGAATTTATTCCGATGACGGTCTAATTTAATTTATTGTTTTTTGTTCCGGAAAATATTTTTTGGGAGCTAGTAAGAAAAAATATATATAATATATATAATTATAAAAAGAAAGAGAAAAATTGGAACGACGATTTATTATATTTTAATAATATTTGAGTTTTTGGAGAAAAAGAGAAAATGAAATGTATTGTTTTTTTGGTCGTTGTATGTATTTTTAGGACGAAAAAAAGAGAACATGAGAAAAAAGTAAAAGAAAAAAAGAACAAGATAAAAAAGAAAAAGACAAACAAAAAAGAAAACGAGAAAAAAAAGAATAAAAAAGAAAAGGAGAAAAAGAGAAAATGAGAAAAAAAGAAAAAAATAGAAACGATTATACTTTTTACGATTTATACTTCATGAATAATATCTTTATGGCAAGCTGTTTCTGGTTTTAGCTGCATGTGTCAGTATTCAGTCCGGATCAGTCACCAAATTTGGCTACCGTGGTTTGTTGTCTAAAAGGATTATGACGTCATTATTCCGGTGGCTCATTTCACCCGCCGTAACATTCTGTTTTGGGGGTTTTGAGGATATTTCATCAATATCTTTGCGAGATTAACATATACCATGTTGAAGAGTATTATTCAGAGTACAGTTTCAGCTTATTACCGGAGTGATGAAGCAAAGTGATGGCAAACGGTGAGTAGATTTACTAACCACATTGGTACTTCAAAGCAACATTTCAAACCCCAGTTTCCTAAATACATTGTCTACGTTCTCTCCATATGATTTTTTTGGTTCTACGAAAAAAATATAGAGAAATTCAGAAGATATTTATCTTCCATTGTGCGAAGTCTCAACATGGGCCGGTCTATAGAACGGTGGGCCGCTTTGATTTTGTCTCCGGGTATACAATTTGCCTAAGTAATATACGCGTATAATATACCTTACATGTTTACGTTTAAGAGTTCGCTCTATCGGTCGCTAAAGGCTGTGTTTTATTTGTCAATTGGCTTCGCAGCTAGTGTGAAGCTGTTCAAGAGTATTTCGTGAATAGCTACATGCATATATATCACTATGAAGAACTATGGAGTATAACTTCTGCTATAGAGATTTGACACTTGAATGCAGGCATGTGTATATTTTGTCTGTTAATTAAGTTTTAATTTAACCAATATGTTTCTGCTTGCTCTCTTTCAGAAAGTCAAAGCTCACATTATGAATATCTTGAAGACCGTTGTCGAATATGTAGATCAAACGTACGTGACGATTCCAGAAAAGTCAAAGCTTCTGTTTTGAAGACTGAATGTGATGACATCTGTAATCTAAACTGAATTTATGTCTCCCTGATGTACACCCGCCGTTTCAATGTCACAAATGCCGAAAAATAGCACAGAGATCACGTAAGGCGAAAGGAAATGGCAAGAGTTTTACTTCATATAAAGTCCCTGTTGTATGGGGAAAGCATAACGTGACTCTGATTGCCCTTGTGCTAAAATAAAGGAAGGTCAAAGTACCATTAGATACTAGCTTGACAGACTCTGACAGTGATAACAAATGTGTTGATTACAAATGTCTTAATTTTTACACAGAGAATCAGAAAACAATATCAGTTACTTGAATAAAACAATACAATATAAAACAATCTCTAAGAACGACAATTTATTTATTATTTATTTGTTTTAAATGGTTACCTTCAGGCAGTCCCAAACATTCTATTTCTTGTAGTTTAAACTGTTTTCTTGTACAAAGGAAATATAGACTAAAGCGGCGTAAACAGAAGATTCTCGGAACCGTATTTCATACAAACAGTTCATGTGGGTTTCCATTTCAAGAGCAGAATGTCAAAATGTCTTAATATTATAAACGCATATAACCTTACTAAACTTTCACTCGATATATACATCGCGTTCTGAAATATCTAGATCAATCTATCGAATTCAGGTTTGCGATGTCGTTGCATGCAAAGACAAAGTGAGATACAAATGGAAATTTGAAGATCTGACGTAAGAATACTTCAGTTATGGAATAATATGATCAAACGTCTTCTCAGTCGTAAACAATTTCGGGCGCCATTTAGATTTTAGTTGTGGGCCGGTTAGCGTTCATTTAGGTGTGACGTCATAAACTAAAAACGTGCTCTGATTGGCTGTTCTACTGTTTTGGTTTCTCAAATACCACAACAAACCACGGTAGCCAAATTTGGTGACTGATCCGGACTGGTATTGTTTTTCCTTTATACACTATAGTGCTTTGCTCGCAAATATTCCAAGGCCCCTGAGAACGATTCCAAAGAACAACTGAGGACGTGATTGGCTCAAATCACACACACTCAGCTCACTAACGAAATGAATTAAAAATAACAATAAGAAATTCATGCACTCTGATTGGTTGAGGCGCATGGTTTACAGAACTCTCGAATGCATGTTGATCCAGTATTTCCTTTTTGATTTTATAAATGAAATAGACTTGACGATTGTCAGAATTGAAAACTCAAGAAATGTTGGTGCTTAATTTGTAACTGCTCACAGCAAGCAAGCGCGTTTACTATTTCTTTATTATTTCATCTTTACCAACGATTTCCCTGCAGCTACGCGCCCCACGGCAATCGGTTCAAACACAATTTGTCTAGATGTTTTACAAACAAGTGGTGGACGACAGTTAAATGCATGAATAAACATTCATTTTAGGGCCCAAAGATACATTATAGATATCATATCTTTAAAACTAAATTATTTCAATTACACATTTTGCTCAAGAAGTTAAAATGATATTAGTACCTGTTTTATGTTCACATCGACCGTTGTTTATAGTTCAAGTAATTAGTACACTAGAAAAACTGTGTTTAATAGAGTACCGAATTGATGACGTTTTTTTTATCTCTTCGTATTCAGACTAATTTCATCATAGAATGTTAGTCAAAATATGGGCTGCCCGAAAATTTGGGATCATCTGAGTGTGAAACGGCTGAGATATGATTTTTTGAATGTAAAATTTCTCCATACAAAAGTCTCTTATTTTTGGCCTGGTTCCAACCAAATCATATCTCAGCCATTTCACACTCAAATGATCCCAAATTTTCGGGCAGCCTATTTTTTGACTAGCATTCTATGATGAAAATTATTTGAATAGGAAAAGCCAAAGTGTGACGTCACAGTTCGGTATTCTATTGACTGAAGAGAATTGCCAACTTCGTCTCACGATCTTTTTGTCTGACGGCGCATACAATGAAACCGGTGGTAATTAGGGAGTTTTCAGCAATTTATAAGAAGTTATACCAAACACAATATGATTCAATGCCAATGTTTATTTTTTAACTATCCCTGCTACATTCAGTTACATCATAGTCTCTGAAACAATTATTAGTTATTCTGTCTATTTATTATTTGATATTCCCAGTGATCGTTTGCAACAAATGCTGAAAAGATGAAAAAATAAAATTAGGATAACAAAGTATCAAATAAAATCAAGAAAACGAACGAACGAACGAACAAACGAACGAACGAACGAACGAACGAACGAGCGAGCGAGCGAGCGAACGAACGAACGAACGAACGAAGAATTGAACGAACGAACGAACGAACGAACGAACGAATGAACGAACGAACGAACGAACGAATGAACGAACGAACGAACGAACGAACGAACGAACGAACGAACAAGCAAGCAAACAAACAAACAAACAAACAAACAAACAAACGAACGAACGAACAAACAAACAAGCAAACAAACATATCGGAAAAATATAAAAAATATCTCGGAAACGAATACGTTGACCCCATATTTTTTTATTTTTCAAAATCAAGATATCAGTTGGTTCTACAAAATTAAGTGGAAACATATCACAATAAACAAATTGACAGCACCAATTATTTTTGCACTGCACGGATAAAAAAAAATATCTAATTTACATTTATTTCTTCTACCCAATGTAATTTCTTAGTTTTTGTTTATTAATCTATGGCTGACATAGGTAAAGACTTTCAAGCGACAACCTTTCCCTTTATTCTAACATATGTTTGACATCATAAAAAAGCACGCGGCGATTCAGTGGTGAAAATGGTCCGCATTCAACAAAATTTATCCCGAAATCAAGCATAATGATTCCTGATTTGTATTCGAATTCCATGTTACGTTTCAAATTCTTATATAATCAAGTTTTTTTTATGCCAAGTCATCACAACTTCAATTGCCTTCTGAAATTTTACGTCACGCAAGTAAAAAACAAGATGGCGTGTTGTCTTATAAAATTCATGGCGGAAGATGTGCAATAATTAAAATTTCCCGTGGCATTTCAAGAAAAAAATACCGTTATTAAGCTCGATCAAGATTGCTGCTATGACGTCACTCTTTCGGGAAACAAAATATAAAAAAGCAAGGAATTGAAGTTTCTCGCCATACCTGATAATAAAAGATTCATGTTTTTTTGATGCGTCTCACTTTTTCCTCACGCTTTGCCGGTTTCACCTTATATATGTAATTCGCCCAGTGGCTACCAGCACACACCCAACCCTTATTATTTCGTTGACAAGCCCTGGCTTGTGGGCTTATTTGTTGAACACAATTTTCAGAACGTCCTGCTTCATTATATAGAGCGCCGGATTCTACGGCGCTCCAGCACTCGCCGTAAAACTGAATACCAATGTACTCGTAGTCCTTCTCACGCGCTTTGTTAACACATTGGCACAGAAACCTGTTAAGAAAAATACTTCAATAGTCCCCTTAACAGTTCTTTGCGCCATCTTGAAAAGGTAACCGGGCCTTTGCATCGAATTGAGAGAAACTTGAGCTTGCAATGACAGAGATATATGAATAATTGTAGGTGTTAAAAGGTCTCTATCATTGCAAACTAAATGCTCGTCTCGCTTAGATGCAAATGTCGACCGGCTATCTTTCAAGATGGCACAGGGAACTGTGAAAGGGACTATTACACCTTCTTATCATTATCATCATCATCATACTCATCAATATCATTATCATCATCATCATACTCATCAATATCATACTCATCTTAGTCATCATTATCATTATAATCATCATCATAGTCATCATCATTATCATTATTATAATCCCCAACATCATCATTCTCATCATCATTATCATATCATTATTCATTATTTTAATAACTTGAAACATCAATATTTACTCTTTCATATCACGATGCCAAAACTTCCAGTTTAGTTTCCACCCTGCATAAACCAAACTGGTTTTGTCACGGATGTTGAGAAGTTCTTCATCCAGTACTCGTTGTTTAACCTTCGTCAACATTCCGTCCTTGAAGCAATCAACCTTTTCGGCATACTGCTGAATATTGCACGGAGATCCGCGTTTACGGACTTCAGTTGAACTTTCCGCCTCTTGAAATATAAGAAAACAAAAGATTCAGTTGACCCTCAGGGAAGTTTGAAAAGGTCGCTTAAGGGAGATGGTCGCTTATGAGAGTGGTCGATTAAAGAAAGTCAACTGTATACTCTTTCCGAGAACCTTTGCCACCCATAGTATGAAATAGCCTCTGCGCCGCACAGGGGACGATGGGTATCCTACGTATAGTTTCTAGAATGCAGGGATTTAATGGGCCACATCGCTTTACTTGTCATTGTGGAATTGTGAACTGAATTACCTTTTTAATTTATTTATTAGACAACAAAAAAGGCACACGCACTTCACATTTAGTTTCTAATCTGATCCATGATCTTTTGCTGCTGTTTTGTACGCTCGTGAGCATGAGCACAAAGTTAACAAACAAAGTTTCAAGGAAAACGTACTTATATTATTTATAAAGTGCGTTACACCCCTTGCACCTACTCACGGATGAAAAAAGTATGTTTAATAAAAGGAATTCGAGAAGCATTGTGGAGGAAGATCAGCTGACGTACCTTCTGCAGAACAAACGGTTTTCACAAAGACAACCAAAGCGACACCAAACAGGAAGAACTTCATGTTTGCAAAGAAAACTTAAAAAACGAAAAGAAAACGAGAACAATGATTTGAAGAACTCAAGAAGAAATAACACAAACAAGAAAAACAAGAAGAACTTAATTAACAAGAAGACCAAGAAGACCAAGAAGAACAAGATGAACAAGAAGAACAAGCAGGACAAGAAGAACAAGAAGAACAAGAGCAACGAAGGAACAAAATGAATAACAAATAAATATACATGATAATACTGTACGTATGTACTATTTCTAAAAACTTATAGCAGGCGAGACTATATAATGATGATCAATTGAAAGCCCACAAAAAAGAAGAAAAGCGAAAAATAGCAGAAACAACGACGATGACAAAAATGATGATTTCCAGAAATAACGCAATAGAAAAGAAGAACAAATGGAAACGAAAAGTTTTACCTTAGGCAACAAACTTGAAATGAAAGCTTCTTACCACTAAAACTCCAAGTAACAATAAGTAACTATAATTAAAAAAATAAATATTAATAATAATTAATTAAGATAATTCGAATAATTAATTATCACATGCCGACTTTTGAATAATCAAAATATCTATATGCTAATCTATTCCAACGTGTGTCCTAATCTATCGATTTGACCAATGAGATCAAACAATGCTTTTGCGACATCAAATTTGAATCCTATTAGAACTAGCATGATGTAACTTAATTAGAATAAATATGTGAGTTAACTAGCATGTCGTGATTCAAATACAACAAAGAAGTGAGTTTTCCTTGGAAACGTGTTCTGGTCTTGTAGGGTGATTAGTGTTTTTGTCTTTTGATATAATCCTGTTATTCTCCCTCTGTAAAAATCAACATGAGAGCAAAGTTGTGTGTTGTGGATATGGAATGTGGTGTGAATGAGTGTGAGTGAACCTCACGGAAGAGCCCCGATGGGAAGTGATGGTTATAAAATATTAAGTAAGGATCACTTTTTTTATTTGCGTATCACCTAAATGATTCATGTTTGGCATTCGAAGCGTGACTCGAATAGCATAAACCTCTTATTCCCTAGTGTGTTCGAAAGACTGCTAAATTAACTAAAAACATTCTAATGATGGTGATTGCAGTAAGCGGTCGAAACGTCTAGAAACTTTAGTTTAACAAGAATCAAAACATTAATTAACAATACATTGTTAACATTTTTTCTAAGGAGTCCCTCCAGAGATGTAACTCAGGAAGTCGACACGTCAGACAACACCAACATTCTTTACCAAGACTACAAAAACCCGGACGATCATACCACATACCACAACTACATTATTTGTATAATTGCTTTAGATGAAATAGGAATTTTTGACAAAAGTTTCTTCGCAAAAAGAAAAGCTCAATTCTCATCTTTAGCAAAAACATTTTACATTTAATATTCATTTGCAACCTCAACTTCAAAACAAATAATATGACAACATGATTATTAACAAGTAATCTTAAGGCAAATTATTGGCACAATATGAAGGCAAAAACAAGAAGAAAGCAAGAAAAGAAGAAAAAAAAAGTAAAGATTGAGATGATGATTACAAAATAACGCAAAAGAAGTAAAATAAGCAAAACGTAAAAATAATAGTTACCAAAACAGCAAAAAGAAAACCACGTTAGCGAATAACGGTAGTGTTACCTTAGGCAGCCAACTTGAAATGGAAATTCTTATCACTAAAGTCCCTTTAAATAACACTATGATCACATAATCAAATAAACAAGTAGACAATTAAATAATTATCACATGGCGCCGACTCTTGAACAATCTATCTATAGGCTGATCAATGAGATCAAAGAATACTTTTGCGACATCAAATCTTAAATCCTATTAGAACTAGCATGATGTAATTTAATGACATTAAATATGTGAGTTAACTAGCATTTCGTGATACAGATACGACAAAGAAGTGAGTTTCCCTTGGAAACGTGTTCTGGTCGTTGGGAATTTGAAAATGTTCTAGTTATCCTCAACTTCCTGTTGATGTCCTATGGTCGGATTGAAAACACAATTGGGAGTTTCGTCTTCTTATATATATTATTGTACGGTAATAAGAACAATTCCCCTGTAGTTTCATATAAAGAGCATAACACATACTCGATAGTTTGATCCTGGCCGAGCATTGCAGCAGAAATGGGTAGCATGGGTGGCCTAGCGGTGAGAGCGCTGGCCTTTCACCATTGTAACCTATGTGGGATATCCGGATCGAGCAACTATTGATTACTATTGATTTTGACCAATGAAGTCAAAAAGAGTATTTTTTTGAAATCAAATATTCAACCTTATAAAAATTAGTATGGTGTAAACTAGCATGGCGTGATTCAAATACAACAAAGTCGTGAGTTTTCCTTGGAAACTTGCTCTGGTCGTTGAGAATTTTAATAGTGTCTAGTTATTCTTAATTTCATAATTGCGCCCGATGTTTGTATTCAAAACGGAAGCATGGCATTGGAAGCTTGGCTGGAATAGCATGAGCGAACACACCCTATTCTCTAGTGTCTGCGAAAGATTGCTAAATTAACTAAAAACATTTCCATAGCTTGCCATTCTAGTGATGGACATTGCAGTAAGCAATCGAAACGTTAACAGGTAGTTTGATCCTGGCCGATCATCGCAGCAGAAATGGGTAGCAAGGGTGGCCTAGCGGTGAGAGTGCTGGTCTTTCATCACTTTAGCGCCTGGGTTCGATACCCGACCCGGCTCGGGCGAAAAGTGAATAGTGTTTGTTTTGATGTTTTTTACTCTCTCATGCAATGAGGGGTTTTCACTGGGTAATCCGTTTTTTTCTCCTTCCGCAAAAATCAGCATGTGAGCAAAGTTGTGTGTTGTGAATATGGAATGAAGTGTAAGTGTGAGTGAACCTCACGAAGAGCCCCGACGGGAAGTGATGATTATAAAATATTAAGAAAGGATCACTTTTTTGATTTGCGTATCACCTAAATGATTCAATAGAGAGCATGTTTGGCATTCGAAGCGTGACTCGAATAGCATAAACCTCTTATTCCCTAGTGTGTTCGAAAGACTGCTAAATTAACTAAAAAACATTCTACTGATGATGATTGCAGTAAGCGGTCGAAACGTCTAAAAACATTAATTAACAATGTATTGTTAACATTTTTACTAAGGAGTCCCTCCATGGATGTAACTGAGGAAGTCGACACGTCAGACAACACCAACATTCTTTACCAAGACTACAAAAACCCGGACGATCATACCACATACAACAACTACATTATTTGTAATATACAAATTAGGTAATACCTAATAGCGGAGCTCCCAGTTTAATTTTTTCTTACAAAATCAATATGTGCATGTAAATACCACTTATTAGATATTTTCTTGGGTATAATATACGTGCTGATATTTTACGAGTTGCGTACGTTTAATCAGCAAGCAATGAGTAAAATGCCAGCCCGTAATACCCAAGAAAATATCTAATAAGGGATTTATTATACAACTTACTGTTTATTGTAATTTATATAGTATTTTTCATCGAAAAATATAACCTTTCGGAGATTCAGCGCGCGGAGAGAGAATCAAAACAAAGCCCTGGAAAAGCTACCCTGCGAGCAGAGTCTCCTTTGCCTTCCCCGTGAGAGAGAAAGGAAAGAGAGACTCTGCCGAAAGCCTGTCGTTTCTTTCATGTACCGCTAGCCCAAGACCCGGGGCTAGTCAAACTTGTTTTGCTTCCGGTCAAACTTGTTTTTGTGTGCACGGTTGAATTAATGATTTATTCCGATGACCAAAACAGCGCCCACAAGCATAATATGGCGGCGACCGTTCGTAAGGCTATAACTGACGTGTTTGAAAGTCTATTTTCCTTGAAGAAATTTCAATTATCGACTTATCAAGAGAGAGGAATAACAGAATTTATCTTGGGACAAGATACCTTTGTTTCTTTACCGACCGGGCACGGCAAATCGCTCATTTATCAGTTCGCTATTCCGATAGCCCACAAGTTGTACGAGGTCGAAGGTTACCGGAAACGGAAATGTTATTTTATAGCAAGTGGGCGTGGAAATTATTCAGTTTCTAAGCAACCGGCGGGCATGCTCAAATGAAAAACGACAGGCTTTCGGCAGAGTCTCTCTTTCCTTTCTCTCTCACGGGGAAGGCAAAGGAGACTCTGCTCGCAGGGTATGGAAAAGCCAGTCAAATGTAAGATATTTCTCGCTCTCTTTTTGATTGACATAATGTCAAAAACCTCATTGGCTATCGATGTAGATGACGCCATCATGTAACGCAACGCACGAAAGGAAAGTTTGTCATTTACACGAGGGACGGAGATTTCTCATTGAAAAAAGTCCCATAAAAGCATGTTAATGGACAATTCATGAATGGAAATTGATTTAATGTAAGTAAAAAAATTGTAATAAATTCCACTGCTTTTTCTTAGGTTGGTTATCGTTTTCATTCTATGCACTTTTTCATCTTTTTCTCAAATTTTCAACTGTCACTTCAGTCAATAGTGTTGTTCAGACAAAAAAGTGTTCAGAAATGTTTTTGATGGAAAATACGATTCCCAAACGATAGTGTGAATAGCCTTATTATTATCCCTTTTATTTTTAAGTCATTAAGCTTATTTTGCTTTTGATAACGCCTTGAAAAAGTGCTGTGGCTGAACAGTCGTTTTACGGCCGCTTTTTACCTTCTTTTATTTTCCAAAGTTAGTTAGGATTCCGGATAGAAAAGGTTAAACCTTTTCATCGTATTAGATTTATTAAAAAGTAGTCATGGCAAATCATAAAACAAAACAAAAAGTTATTTTGAAATGGAATTAAACGCCTCAACAATTATAAGTTCTACCAACACAAGATCGATTTGAAAAGACAAGGATTTTAAAACAAGGTATTTTATTATGAAAAACTTTGTGTAAAACATCATTTTGTTCTGTAAAAAAAACTTTAACGACTTTGAAGTAAAAACTACTAAAAAAGCTCGTTTAGTAAGCATAAAATAGTTAATATTGCTAAATAAACAGAAGTTATTCAACCAATTTTAAATTATGTTTGTATTTCAATTCATCTTTGATGTTTTCCGTTTATGAGGTAAAACTATGACAAAACGAGTTGAAGATTGAACTAATTTAGGCTGCAAAACAGACCCTACTTTTACACAAAAACTATGACAAATCGAGTTGAAGATTGAACTAATTTAGACTGCAAAACAGTCCCTACGTACTTTTACACGAAAACTACGACGAAACGAGTTGAAGATTGAACTAATTTTTGAGTTTTGTCTCTCAAAAACTTGAAACAAATGATAATCTTGAACCATGGATAATAAAAACACTTGAACTTACTTTATCGGTGATTATTTTCTTGAGGTTTTCTTTCTTCAATGACATTGATCATATTTTGACGAATAGATGTAAGCTTATGTAATTGAATTTTGATGGATTAAACATTGTTCATAGTTCAACATTGTAATTCTCAAAACTAACACCAGTGCCGAATGAACCAATCACAATCAGTGTACTATTGAGCAATCTTGACCAAAAGGGACCAAGGTGCTGTTCACTTTCGTCCGGTCTTTTTTTTTTGCTAGCTAAAAAGAAGGAATTTTACTCAAAAAACCGTTAAAATATAGCTTTGGCTGACTTCTGTGCCTAAAAACAAAAACCTTTAGCTGAACTCTTGCATGAGACTGACATATATACAGCAATTCAAGCGAATTTGAACTTTATTTGAGTGGTGAAAGCCGAGCCGACTGACAGCAATTTATTCACTGAGAGTATTGAGAAGAAAAAAAAAACAGTTTGAACAAGACAAGCTTGTTGTGTACAACGTTTTCAAGTTAAAAAGAACAAAGACCACATCTACAAGATTGCTTAGGCTCCTTAAAGTATGTATTTATTTACTTTTAATCAAACGTTTGCAGGTTTAAAGTTGATCAGTTTCTGTTTTCATTTTGACGAGACAATTGAAAGATAATTGTAAATCTGCCTTTTTGTCTTTGTTCACATTGCGTGTTTTCAAACGTGGTTTATTTATAAGAATAAAAAACAAGAAAACACATTTATAATTCTGTACTTGATTGTGTGTTTGTTTGTTTTTATAAAACAAAATATAATATTTTGCCGTCTATAAATTCAACATGTATTTGTTCAAGATTTAAGTTCAATTGCAAAAAAATCTCACTTCTTCACTATGAAATTATCTTAAAAATTATCTTCATATTTCAAGGATAAACTGAAATAAAAATTATTGCCACTTTGAAATGCTGTTTTCCTTTTTTTTTTTGCTTTGATCAAATTCAACATTTGACTTCCAACTTTACAGTTTGTCAAAAGGCGGCGTATTTTCAAAACCATGTCTATGATTTTAGTCGCGTTTGCATGTCATTGCACCGTAGGCTTTAGGGTTTTATAGGTTAACAGGAAAGTCATAAGATTGGAAGTCTTTTTACATTTTAATAACCGTTTTTAGTAAATGTAGTAGCTTACAGAAATAGTCTTATTAAAATTGTGAGCTGTCAATCAAAAACCATGTCTCTACCGGTGAAATAGAGCATAGCATTTTTGAGTGAATCAACCAATGACAGCTTACGTACTATCTAAGCTATATTATAAAGTCTTTTAATATTCTTCCACGAAGGTATCTACAAATACGTTTTCTTGATCTTTTGGAATCAGTCTTTTGCTTTTCTTTAGTATAATTTCTTCGTTTTTGTGTCCTTCAAGTTTATGTTCTTCTTCGGTCACAACTCTCTTTATGTTCTTCGAAGTTCATCTTTCTCCGTTGTTATTTTGAATTAATGAAAGCTCTGCTATTAGCAAGTAGTATTTTGTTGTTGTTTGTTTGCCTTTTTTAAGATAAAAGAAAACTTTGCTTTGTTGGTCTAGTGCTATTTGGCGCGCGTGTCACTTTTGTTCCCGTCGAAATGTAACAGCCAATCATCATCGCGATGGGCGCGGACGTCGGACGTACGCTTGGGATACCTGTGTAAAACCATCGAAAATAGACTCGATGCATTACCATTTTTTCTTAAGTATGGTGTTCCGCTAGCGCAGGCCTTCGGCCCGCGCGGGAGCTCCGCTATAATTGCTATAGATGAAATAGGAATTTTTGACAAAAGTTCGTTCGCAAAAAGAAAATGTCAATACTTATCTTTAGCAAAAACATTTTACATTTAATATTCATTTGCGACCTCAACTTCAACGTACAACATTTTTCAACACTATTCTAGACATATCAAATTTGAGATGTAACATTGTGCCCTACGGTCATTTTCTTGCATTGTAAACAATGATACATAACGGGGACTGGTGCAATGGCAATGCTTTTGAAGATCATTTCGCGTTGGGAACTAAATAGTTGCTAACTAAATACTATTTCACTTTAAATAGAGAAGTTATTTTAAAAGATCATTGAAAGCAATCCGGCGAAAGGTACTAGAGAGCTAACATATAGTTTTATAAGGAAATAAAATACGAAAGGCTATATTTTACACATACATATCCTATATTAGATTAGTCTGTCACTTTGTAAGCTCAATCGGATCATTGAACACGTGCAGTATGCTAATGTTCCAGATTTCTGTCAATCAGTAACATCCAAATAGCTTCTTTGATTCTTTGATATGATTGGTTTAAAAATGACATGTTTGTCTTTTGATTGGATATCAAAAAATGGTTTAAAGGAAAAATGGAAGCCCATAGGCTCCCCACCATCCCAATTCGTTCTGGGCTTCCTGTGGTGGGAACGGCTAAAAGCCGTTGGTAAATTTGTTCAAAGTTGGTCATATTTAACTTCGATATTCATGTTCTTTTTTTTCTTTTAGATTTTACTTTACTGTTCCAAAATAAAGTTTAATGCTTCTTGTTTACGAATTTGTGGTTTATTTTGCCCTGCGATGCATTTTAAAGCGATTTAAAGCGATTTATTCGGCAGCGAACACACGCTCCCCAATGAAGTAAAAAAAACACAAGGCAGGCAACTCTGGCAGCTACGGCCACCAATCACGCTCATATTATCTTCAAAATCTACCCGAAAAATTAATCCTATTCTCCCCAAGCTCTGGCACACACATTAACGATAATCACACAGACCTCAGCCAGAGTTTGAAACACAAAGCTCAAATAAAAAGCAGCTTCTAACATCGAAATTATGCTTTCGTACTGGGATCTGTCAAGTCTTCTGTCCCTTTGGAATTCCAAGAATGCCAAACGTCAATGAATACGCTACCCAACCCTACCCCCGCCAGATAAATTTGTCACTTCCTCCCGCTAGCCGGAACTGTTTTTGTGACAAATTTATCTACTTATCAAGTACAGTGTAAGACCAGCAACAACAAAAAGGAAATAGACAGGATTGTTATTAAAACAAAATCCATGGGCTCAGAGTTGATCAAAACGATTAATACCCGCTGCAAGTACATC
Source organism: Metridium senile (assembly GCA_949775045.1). Taxonomy (NCBI): domain Eukaryota; kingdom Metazoa; phylum Cnidaria; class Anthozoa; order Actiniaria; family Metridiidae; genus Metridium; species Metridium senile. The sequence continues at coordinate 14,946,779 of OX459101.1, read as the reverse complement.
AAACTCGTGTACATGTACGTACCGTCACGTACCTGAAACAAACCATTTGTTCGTGGTAATCTATTGCCCATGTTGAACCATTTGCACCTGGGTTCTAGAAATTTTACATGTCAATACCAAAAACATCGCTTGCTATATTGAATAAATCTATATTGAATATACATCTATATCGAATATATCTACCCGATCAAATACGAAGACCTTTTCAAAGATCCCGAGCGCACAACATCTGAGCTGTTCTCCTTCCTCACCATACCTAATCAGTATACTACCAAAGCTTTCCAGGCTCTTGAGAAGGATTCTCATAGAGGATCACATCAAAAGAAAAGCTCTCGAAAACCAATGTGAGGGAGTTCAACACTGAGCAACTTACAGAAGTCAATTTTGTTCTACAAAAGTCATGTCTTCTAACTACTGAAGAATGTCATGAACTGCGTGACAAAAGACAATTGAAAACTAAAGTCGTTTTTGACCTCTTACTCTCTTGATTGAATAAACCTAAAAAATGCGAGCGCTAATTTTTAAATTCAAAATTCAGCATTCAAGGAGTTAAAAAGAAAGATGAGTGTAATTTCAATAGGCCAGTTGCACGATGACTTCAATTTACAACCAGTACCAGAATGCTTTATGAATTTTCTTTATTATTCAAACTTCCAGGACCTCATCACAATATTGGAAATTGTTGATATGAGATCGATAGGAATTGTGGGTGCTTATTTTAATCATCAATGCACTTTTATAATGACGCTTGGATCTCGACGTTGTACAAATAGTATGATAAATTATTAAACTACAAGTGAAATTTAACTTGTCAACTGGTTTGCTTCCTTACAAGTTGAGTTTCTTAAAAAATACTTTAGATTGATTATTGTTGGATTATTTGTATTTATATTCCTTTTCACATGCAGTTTTCGCGCCATCTTGAAAAGTAGCCGGGCCTTTGCATCAAAGCGAGATGAACGTTGAGTTGCACGCAGTGATAGACACCGTTTAACAACTTTGGGGCAATGATTCACGTGTCTTTTTCATTGCAAACTCAACGTTCGTCTAGCTTTCAAGATGGCAAAGCGAGCCGTGGATGGGACTATTAGATGACAGGACCGTGTTGAAAGCTCCGAGTTACTCGTTAGATATACATTACTGCTGAGAAAAAAAATCAACAAAAGTTATTACCCTAAAATACAAATAATTCTAAATCAAAATCCTCCAAATCCAAGAAATATTCAAATCTTTCATTTTGTGCATTAACGAGATAATTTATCACCATTTACGATGTAATCATACACTTAAAACAAATCTGAATAATTGTAACCTAATTATATTTTAATTTATTATATGTACTGTCTAATTGCAATATTTGGAAAGATTGCCTTCATTTCCTAGTACTTTTTTTTAATTACAAGTACATTAAAAACAACTATTTCACATTTAACAAATTTTGTCCTCTTATCCTCTTATCTACCACGGTTGACGTCATCGATCGATTAGTCTAAATTTTTGTGGATCACAAGAAACTATCGTGAATTTGTTTTTTACCACATTAAAAATATTTTTACCGTTGTACGTACTGTTGTTTACCACGGCTCTCGGCCAATCAGAAAGCGAGAAAATTATCAAATATGGTAAACTTAGCAAATCGAATGTGGTTTAGCGTTGTCTGTACTCTTATCGACAACGATATTCGTCATGACAGTGGTCAAAATGTTGTGGACTCACGACGCGCAGCGGAGTGAGTCAGCAACAAATTTTGACCACTGTCATGACGAGTATCGTTGTCGATAAGAGTATAGACAACGCTAAACCACATTCGATTTGTTTTTTACAACACAAACCAAAATAAATGTACAAAAAGTAAAATGTCAGTTAACGAACGAAAAATGACGAATTTGTCACGCATCGAACTCAATGGTTTCTCTTCAAGCTACGGAAAATCACACAATTTACGAAAATGATCAGTTTTTCAGCCGGAAAAAAACAAATAAGCTTTTATTTCATAAGTACTGAGATTTATGTATAAAATTCCAGTGATGTAAAAATCGTTCGGTTTTAAGTCACAGCCAATCAGCGATGCGAACGATGAAATTTCACTATCGTTCGCGGCATCTGATTGGACGAACGATTTTTTTCACTAGTGAAAAGGTTTTGTGCGGGAATCTACCTCACTGGCGCGAAAACTTTCAACCGCCTTTGGTCAAAATGTTGGGAATGTTTGTTGACAGCGATTCGACTGAAAATGTTATTTTAACACAAGAAAACAAAGCTATTTCGAAAACATATATCCAATGTGATGTTGCTATAGAAAAACGTCTTGGAATTCAAGAAAGAAGCAAGAAAAGTTGACAAATTTCTAGCTGTAACCCAGTTTATTTATTACTTTCAAAGACGGGAAAGCTAAGACTATTCTCGCTCTGAAGTTAATTATTTGGTTTTGAGCGACATATGAAGAAAACAAGTGACATGAATGACCTCCTATTTGAACAGACAAGTCCTTCTTTCCAAACAGAAAGAGCTAAAGAAAAAAGGAAATGAAAAAACTATAAATATAGTGAAGCAGTCGGCAAAGTTCACACTAGAGGAATCTCGCTCAGCTACTGCCGAAGCGTTGTCAATGCAAGACTATTTAACCATTTAATAATGCTTTTTAAAAAAAAGCATTGAAGATAAGTAAATTTGCCTTTTACAACGGTATTCTTCATGATTTTGTTGCTACTTTTCGTTGTTTAAAATTTTGAAAGAAAATATTGAATTTTTTTAATCATTGAATCGTTTAACCATAGAACTCATTTCATGGTATATTTGATGCATGTTGTCATTAATGTTGAAAATAAATCTCAGTACTTATAAAATAAAAAAATTACATCATGGTTAGTTCGCTTGTACGATTTTATTCACTCGTTGTGTAGAATTACAAACTCACTCGCTCGCAGAGCCTCGCTCGTTCGTTTGTAATTCTTCACAACTCGTGAATAAAAATCGTACGCCTCACTAACCATGAAGTAATCTCTATATATTCATACTGAAATACAGTGCACTGTTTGTCTTGAGAGACTGCTAAAAGTGAAGTTAGAAAACTAAAAGTACAAGAACGTCAAACACCGCCGATAAGCAGCTTGGTTCAGGTTTCATTCTTTCAAAAAAATTGCATTTTAATTACATTAAAACTGATTATATAGAAGATTACACAATACCTGATATGCTAGCCTTTGAACAACATTCTAAGCTTTTAAAATCAGTCTTGAACGAATGGTATTGCTCGTCAAAAATGTAATTTTGAGCACGTTTTTGTTGAAAAGACTACAGAATTGATTGTAAGTGAAGATTTGTCGAAAAGAGTGAAAAAACGCATGAAATTAAAACGACAACAGCTCCATGACAGCATAGTTACATTTATTACAATTTGCTACTTACAAAAAAGTAATTTCCATTGATAGTTTATCCATAAACTTCTTTTTAAAATCCTTTTTTGACGAAAAAACTTTGTGGATGACAAACTTTCCCTCAATTCCGCACAAGTGTTGTGTGACATGATGACGTGATCACCGTTGTCTGGACTCTTATTTACCACGGTAAATCAACCAATCAGCGCGCGAGAATTCACACAAGTGTTGTAAAATTCTATATATACTATATACATAAATTATACTCTAACATCCAAATTACTGGTTATATCCACATTATGTATTTATAAATTTTGTGAAAAAACTTCAAAGTATATAACCTCGAAAAACGATAATTATAAATCAGAATTTCTATAATTCAAAAAAATACTGCAACTTTTTGTGGAGTAGCACATCAAAAACAACTACTAAATTATATTAAATTCTCAACAACCATGACCAGTTTCCAAGAGAAATTAAACTCACACGCTGGATGCATTTTAAAATGGCTAACAATTTCAATTTCAATTTATTTACAAATATATAATGTTGTACATTTAAGTTTAAGTGCACAGCCTGTAGGTAGCATAACTAGTCGAGGCAGGCTGTGCAGAAACTTTTAGATAGTATATTAATCAGTATATTTTATCTCGATCACATTTCCCTTTGTTAAACCTATGTGAATACTTGACTTTTTTAAGAGGGTAGTAATGGGGTTAACTGACAACTGATAAATGGCCAAAAACGCCACTGACAACTAACAAACGAGGCTATGTTGTACTGACAACTGACATTCAAAATAGTAACTGACAACTGACTAATGTTGTTTTTCATCTAAAATGTGCAGATAAAGTCTTAAAAATTCGCATGAAATCCGCTTCAAGACCACAAAACGGCACTTATTTGCTTTTGGGCTCCCTGTGTTGACTTTGAACATGTCTGCTGAATGTATAGTGCCAGGATCTGGTAAATATATGATGATGGTGATCCCGGGGGAGGGGGTGGGGGTACTCCCTATATTTACTACACGGGACGTTCCGCCAAATAGGGTATGGTTATGGTTTTTTGCCTTGGCGTCTTGAATAGGGTATACAATTAGCCTAATTTGTCATAAATAGGGTCGCACTTTCTAAATTTACTATGCCTTACACAGGAGGTCTATATGTGTCAAATGAATAACAATGGAATATTGACATCTCTACGGGACCACTACCAGGCTATGCAACATCTCATTCAAGAGTTTTTTATGGTATCAATTGATAATATTTACAAAAGCAATAAAAGACCTTGCATATCAAAAACTACAGAGCAACGTTGTGCTTGAAAACACTAGACTATATTAAAAACATCACTGCACTCAAGAACAATTAATTCCATTTTATTTACTACGGGCCAGATACGAAAAAAGTTTGCATGTAAACTTTATCTGTTATACCCAATAAAGATCATTATTATTATTATTATTATTATTATTATTATTATTATTATTATTATTATTATTATTATTATTATTATTATTATTATTATTATTATTATTATTATTATTATTATTATTATTATTATTAATAATAGAAAAAAGATTTAAAAAAATATTATAGTCGTTTTTGTTTGCAAGTGAAACGTACTGTGTCGTATGTTTTTGGGGATTCTATAGAAAACGCTTGATATTGAAATTCTATTATGTAGCACAATTTGTTCACTTGATTTTAGATATTTTTCAGTTTTGTATAATTTTGTACATTGAAAATTATAAAAAATATATTTTTTATATGTTTTATATATAACCACACAAACATTAAATTCTCGCTCTCTGAATTCTCGTGTTAGCTAGCGCTGTCATATTGCGCATGCTTTGATGTTTACAGTTCTTATGATGATTGTATTGAATATCTATAGTAGTTTTTATCATGGTATCTTTTAAATATTTGCATAAGTTTTCAAATTGAATTTTCTTGGCCAGATTTACTTTTAGTAAAAATAAATTTATAAAAAATAAAAATTTTATAAAATATGAAAGAACTAACGTTGGATTTTCTTAAGTACTAGAGATACTACTTAAGTACTAGAGATATACAGCTAGGCCACCCATATTGATACATTTATTGGCTATAACGTATTGGGTATGTAGTTCCTAAAAGGTGCTATGAGCTACAATAAGCTACAATGAGCAACACTAAGCTACAATTGATACAATGAGCTTTGATGAGCTACACTATAAGCTACTATAAGCTACAATGAGCTACAATGATCCCGAGATGGGTCATACTCGGTCATTGCAGGTGACTTTATCAGGATTGGATACTTTTCTGTTGATATAATTATATAAGTCGGCTTTGTTTTCGAAATAAGTCCATTTTTTTCGTTTCAGATAATAATTGATAAAAAGTACGTCTCACTGAAATACAATCCTAACTTTTTTCACCAACGTTTTGTTTTGTAAGTGACTACATTTGTTTTCGTAATTTGTACTAAAAAACAAGATTGACATACACCGAATCGAAATATGGCGACCAATTTGAATAAATATTGTTCTTGACTCAGTAGCCTCTCATTCATGTGAAAACTCCATTGTATTCCATCATGAATACGAGGCTAGTCAGTCAATAACAATAGCAGGTCGCCATATTTCGATCGGTCTATATTGAACTATTAGTTTTCTTAAGAACCCAGCAAAAGCTACAAGCTAATTGTAGAATCAAGTAGAATTGAAAGTCAAAGCTAAATGGCGTTTATCCCATCCTTGGCTCCCATGGTTTGGATTGTGTTAATGTTTTCAATCCAAGCAGAATGCCATAACACAGAAATCATCTTTTTCGACGCAGCAAACATGTCCCTTATGAGAGATTTAACAACAAGCCTTCATTTTGCTGAGTTTGTGAAACTTCGCGATAAATATCTTAACGTTTCAAAAATCAAGACCATTTTTGTCAAGAAGTATAAAGAATGCTTGAAAGAATGCACTGGTAATCGAAAATGCCTCTCGTTCAACTTCGCCAAGTCGCCAAGTCCCAGTGAGAAGTACCTATGCGAGTTACTAGATACAGACAAGTACAATCAGCCCATCAAGTTCATTAATAGTGAAAGTTATAACCACTTTGCTATGAAGGTAAGAATTGAAATACTATTTAGCAATTATAACTATAAAAAAATAGGCGCATCATGATACGGTGAATAACTAGCGACTACATCTGAAAAGATATTTGAATCCGCAATAAAAGCGACAAAATCCATGAATTGTATGACGAAATACGAAATGTCGCGACAACTCAAAGCATTCACTATACTAAGACAAACATTGTTGTACAAAATGTTTAGCCGTTAATAGATTTGTGTAACTCTTGGCGCCGAAACGTGCATGCAAAGTTCGCAATTCTCACCGCTTTTCGTTGGTAAACGTTTTTCATTTACATTTCACTTTTTTCATTTACAAATGTCATGACGTTTTTGCTGCATATATCGTTAGAATCAGCGTTATAATCGATATTTTTTATAGCATTTGGAAGTCAATTTCTTTTGTTCTAAAGCTTGAAGACAACTAATTGTAAGACTAAACATCCTAAAAAGATATCTAAAAAGATATCTGACACAATGAATAAACACTTTGCGACTGTGGGACACAAACTAGCATCTAGCCTGCCCAATTCCAAAGCACCATACTATGAATATCTGGACAATAATAGCCCTCTCAACTCATTTTTCTTTATTCCCGTTTCTACACTCGAGATAGAATTAGAAATTACTTCCCTCCTGACTAACAAAGCCTATGGCTTGTATTCATTTCCAGTTGCCATATTTAAATGTGCAAAATCGATTTTATCAAAGCCACTTGCAGATATAATGAACCTATCAATAAAGACTGCAATATATCCTTCTAAGTTAAAATATTCTAAGATTGTTCCCATCTATAAAGACGGAGATGAAGAAGATCCTGGAAATTATCGCCCAATTTCTCTACTCTCTAACATAAATCGTATTTTTGAGAAACTAGTTTACAACCGACTTAAAAATTACATAGAGTTAAATAATATCCTCCACCCTTCACAGTATGGATTTCGCGAAAAGCATTCAACACAACACGCATTACTAGATTTGATAAGTGAAATCCAAGTGAATATGGATAAAAAAATGTTCTCCTGCGGGATATTTATTGATCTACAAAAAGCTTTTGATACAGTCAATCACAAAATATTACTATCTAAACTAGAACATTATGGAATTCGAGGGATAACTAATAATTGGTTTGCCTCCTATTTATTTGAGAGAAAGCAAACAACCCAAATTAAATCAAGTATATCTGATAAAGAACAAACACTATACGGTGTACCACAAGGATCTGTCCTAGGACCTTTACTTTTTCTACTTTATATAAATGACATCCAAAATTCCAGTGATAAATTCCGCTTCTTCCTATTTGCAGACGATACAAACTTACTATATTCAGATACAAACTTGCGATCTCTCGAAAGAACTGTAAATAAGGAACTAGCTAATATTTGCGACTGGCTGCTAGCTAACAAATTAACATTAAATATTAAGAAATCAAATTATATTATTTTTGCTCCATACCAAAAAAAGTGTGACTTTAATCCAATTATAAATGTACTTGATACCAATACCCGGAAACTGACACCTCTGGAGAAGAAAGACTACGTTAAATACCTAGGTCTCGTAATTGATCGAAACTTATCTTGGAACTACCATATAAATTACATAACTTTGAAAATAAGTAAAACCATCGGCATTATCTCTAGATTGCGGCATTATGTTCCATATTCAACCCTACGTACTATTTATCAATCCTTAGTCCACCCATATATCTCTTATGGGCTATCTGTTTGGGGCCAAACTACTAAATCAAACCTAAATAAAATCTTGATTCTTCAAAAACGCGCCCTAAGACTTATGCACTTTGCTACAAACCGTGAACACGCAATCCCTTTATTTGTGGCTTCTGATATCCTCCCACTAGATATGTTTTACTTTCATACTATCTCAGTGCTGATGCACGACGTGTATAAAAATATTGCCCCCCCGAATATTATAAATTTATTCACTCATGTAACATCTGTACATAATTATCATACTAGAGCTGCTAATTCAGGAAATCTTTTTATTCAACGTGGCAGAACATCCAAATTTAACAAATCGTTCTCCTCCACCGGAAGTAGAATCTGGAATGCAGTCCCTGAGAACATACGTCAATCAAGCAAAAACCTATTCAAGTCCAAATTAAAAAATAGTTTGAAGCAAATCTTAGAAGAGGAAGACGCATACTTAAATACTTCGGAAATAATATCAAAAATTTCAAAATTGAAATAATTGGTACCTCAATTGTATTGTATACATATATTTTCTTTAACAGATCTGTAAAAATATATGTGTGTGTATTATTTAATGTAATATATATGTCTATATATTATTGTTATTATTATTTATTTATTTATTTTCGGTTAACATTTAAAACATTACTATTTTTGTAATATATTGAAATAATAAGTATAATTGTAATATCAAAATGTAAATCTCTATCTAAAGTATCTGCACAGCCTGCCTCGACTAGTTATGCTACCTGCAGGCTGCGCACGTAAATCAAATGTACAACATTATATATTTATAAATAAATTGAATTGAATTGAATTGAGACTAATTTGAAACTGTGACAAAGAAGAGCTGTCGATAGACCTTTTCACAGTTCCGTTCAGTAACCACGAGTAATTCGAGGTCCCAGTTGCTGCGCATAGCAAAACTATATCTTACCATGTGCAGCAACTGTACTGGACTTGGAACTATCCTTCGTGATCACTGAACGAAACTGTGGAAAAGGATTATTAAGCCAAACTTGCTTAAGCAAATTTTATGCTCTAAAGGCAAGCGTATGTTAGTGTAGACATCTGTTTCTCTTTTCATAGCAACGGGTTACTTAAGGTCTTTGTTTGCATAAGCAACACCTACTACTAATATTGTGAAGGAAGTGTGCATTCCTATTTACACCAGCGACTCGTTCGTCTGCAAATGTTCAGCTTGCTTTACGGGAATACATTGTGGTACGGTCTAAATTATTATTATAAAATAATTGGGATAATACACGCGCGTTGATTCGTATCAAATATATGCCCATTGTTCTGTTGCAATCTCAACGTGTGAATTGCTTTTACGTTGTTTACGTTCACTGATGCGATTTTGAATATAGTATAAGCTGTTAAACCGAAGTTTTCACTGATACTTCGTGCTCTGGGAATATTGCTTTGTTTAAAAGGTCCCTAATGCACAAGTTCAAATCTCTCGCACTAATCTAAATCTTTTGTTACTACTCACCTACAATACCATATATGCTAAATGACATTATTGTCAAGATTGCGTACGGTATTTGTCTAAAACAGTGCTTCATGATGTGATTTAAAATAGATTGTGTATATATTAAAGTGTGTATATATTGCAATTGCCAAACTTGGCTTAATTAGTTGGCTAAGCGCCGGTCTACAGTGCTTGTTTGTGGATAAATTGGTAAAGGTCGCATCCCCGCCGAATACTCAGGGTTTTATAAAAATTGAGGAGAAGGTACTGCCTTTGTAATTACATCTGCAAAGGATTAGACCTTCACGTCTTCTCGGATGAAGATGTAGATCTGGAAGTCCCCTTTTCTTTCACTCTATGTAATCCTCTATAAAATTAATGAACAATTATTAAAAATTGTACAAAAGAAATCACGTCCGTGACGAGTTCTGCAAATCTCATACAGATTTCGTCCTGATTTGCATAAGTTTCAACGTGAATTTTCTCGACCAGAGTTTTTTTTTTCTTGACAACTTTAGTAAAATAAGAAATAACTATAACGTTGGATTTTTATAAGTACTATACAATATTCGCGTCCGATCTGTATGCGATATACAACGGCCACTCATATTGTCTATATTACACAAAAGATGTACGTTAAAGATCCCGCTGTGCTATTTACAAAGATTAGCGATCTCTCCAAGTACAACAGTCAGGCCTTGAAGCATTCACTAACCACATTCATGCATGATTGTAAACTGCTGGTTTTCAGCAGTCAGACAAGCCCTCCATATATATACATAATAGTAGATTTTTAAAGCGCTAGGAGCTATTTGAGGATTCAGCGCTCAATAAATAAGACTTGCTATGATTGTTATATAGATACCGTATCAATTAACGACAAAACCATGGTATTCATGGTATTCAGGTATTCATGTAATAACTCATTTGACTTGCAGATAACCAAACATATGTTCCTGTTGGAATGGAAGATGGAAGAGTCACCGATTCTCAAATCACAGCATCTTCACATTACAATGGACAAGTGCTGCCTTCGCACGGACGATTAAATAGACTTCTACTTGGCCGTGCATGGGGGCCAGCAAACACAATAATTGGTGAGTATCTGCAAATCGATTTACTTGTAAACAAGCCAATCTACAAAGTTGCTACACAGGGAAGATCTAGTCCAACGCAGCACGTTGCTCAATTTACCAAGGCATACTCTCTGCAGTACAGCCCTGACCCAAGTCTGTGGGTTATTTACAAAGAGAAAGATGTGAAGAAGGTAAGGTTTATATTCCTATTTGCAGCTAGAGGACACGTGACCACACCTACCTTATATCCATCAAGCTGTGCCAAAACGATGTCTAGAAATGAAAAGGGCATGCCAACATAAGCAAAAAGTCAGAATTTCAGCTCCTGCTTCTAAATACATAAAATATAGCAAGAAACATAAAATGGGATATTTTCTAAGGATTTGTACGACTTGCGTAAGAGTAGCCTGTGTAGCGGCTATCTAGGGGACTGTGGGAGAGAGAAAGGAGAGGGAGAGCCTGTTATGATGACCCCAAATTCCGGGGTTTTATTTTACGCTTAAAACGTAAAATTCCCATTGGCTTAGAACCTGTCAATCAAATGGCTTCATTGTTTAAAAAAAAAATTCCGATCATGCCTATTACAATTTACAAGATAACGCCTTCGCTTTGACACGATCGTGAGATTATTGTTGTATTACTATTATCATCGATTGTTTTAGTAGTTTAGATATATAATTATTTCGATAGAGTAGTGATTAAGAGAGAGCAGAAATTGGCGGCTGAGTCGTTGCTAGATCGAAGAGATATCCTGCTATGGCCGTATTACCCACTGGTTTTGGCAAAAGTGTCATTTACCGTGTGTTTGAAGAAGCCATTGAAATATTATTTCAACGTAACATGTCCGTATTGGTTGTTTTCCCCCTTGTTGGGATTGAGCAAGAGCAGTTACTAGAAGTAAAGTCATTGGGGATAAGTTGTTGCTCGCTGAATTTAAAAGGCCGTAGATTATACTTCTGCCCGAAGCTGATCTTTGCCAGTGCAGAAGAACTATAAATTAAAAATCTTTCATTTAGAAAAATGTATAAGAATTAATAGAACTCTAATTTAAACAAGAGTTTAGAGATCTTTTATAGAGCTGATTATGGTAGATGAATCTCACACCATCGATCGAAACCATCGAACTATTGTACACAATTGAACTAAACTTTAATAGTAAATGGTCTTGGCAATAAACGTTTGGGTTAAGTTTTGATTATTTGTTTACCTCTCTTTGAGTGTTCATAACATTACTAGCATACAAATGTCAAACTGTACCTGGCAATTCTTACACGTGGGTTTGACAGCTCTAGTATTAATTAATTAGGGCACTTATTAGGAAAACCTGGGTCATCGATCATTAATATTGCAGGCTCTTTTTTCCTTTCCCCTCTCCTTCTCTTCTCTCGAAATTGTATCTGTCTCGATGCGCCATGTTGGAACTGTTCGTTTTGACAAACAATAGTTTACGCGTACGTACGTACGTACGTTGGTAATACGTTTCTTCATGACAGTAATGGTTGACTTATTGCTTTTTCAGATTTTTCCAGGCAATACTGACACGACTACAGTGGTAACACATGTTTTACAAATTCCTTTCGAGGCCAGAGCTGTGCGATTTGTCGTTGAGGAGTACCAAAGTCATCCAGCCATAAGAGTTGAATTGTATACGTGTAATTAGTGCGGTTGGTTACGATGAGGATTAGGGATTCGAGCTTCTTAAAAACCACAGGCAGCCCAGGCTCTTGACTTTAACTTGGTGATCTTTTTAATTTATTAAAAAATCAATCAAATAGCTATTTGCCATTTAATACATAACTAAAAACTACACACACATTATTGTAGTGATTTCTGCCCTAATTATCCTTTTACCCCCCCCCCCCCCCCCCCCCCCACCCCTCACTACATAAAGAAAAGTTAAAGTCAAGAGCCTGTGCTGCCTGTGCTCAAACTTATTCATTCTTCACTAATGAGCGATATACATCTCAAACAGCTTGCGTCCACATATGATTATTATATATGGCTGGCCGGTCCGAAAAAGGGAAATCCGATTCGGATCCGAATCCTGCAGTCGAGAATGAGATTTCGGCCCGGTCGGACCGTCGGAACATGCACGTTTTTATCTAAGATATTCAGGTTTTTTTTTGTTATTCTACTTTTTACCGTAGCATTACTTCCGTATGATGGCACTGACATTAGGCATAAGGGAACAAAACAGCAACATATTTTAAGACCAGTACAAGTGTAGACTTTTCTAATGCTATACGAATTAACTGTCACTAAACTTCAACATCCTACGAGCTTGAGAAACGCCGGTCATCTTGAAAGGGAAAATAGATAATATCCGAGAAAAGTACAGAAAAGTACAGAAAAGTACAGAAAAAGTACAGAAAAAGTACAGAAAAAAAGTCGGTTATTATTCTGCTCAAAATGAGAAAGACAAAACATTCTTTGGAATTATCGAGAGCTGAATGTTTTTTCTTTGTTTCTTTAAAAATACTTTAGATTAACTATTATTGGTTTATTTGTATTTACAGTCCCTTTCACAGTTCTCTGCGCCATCTTGAAAAGTAACCGGCAATGATAAACACCTTTTAACACCTTAGGGACAACTATTCACGTGTATTGATCGTTGCAAGCTCAACGCTCGTGTAGCTTCGATGCAAAGGCCCGGCTACCTTTCAAGATGGCGTAGGGAACGGCGAGGGACTATAAGATGAGAGGAAAAGCTCCGATACTAGTTATATAAAATTGTGAGAAAAAAGTATTAGCTTAAAACAAAAATAATTATAAATCAGAATTCTTCAAATCCAAGATATATTCAAACCTTTTCTAGAGTAACAAGATAATTGTTCACCATTTATCGACGTAATCGATATTTTGCACGTTAAAAAAGTCTGAATACTTTTAATTTGTTATTTAATAGTGTTATATAGGTAATATAGCTAAAAGCAATTTAATTTGTTGTGCTATCAGCTTCCAATATTTTAAAAGAGTTTGGAATATTTTGGTGCAATAAAAATCACTATAACATAACATTAATTAAATTCTCAACAGCCATGACCAGTTTCCAGGGAAATATAAAACTCACACTCGAACTGTGTACACTTGATGTTTTTCATGTTATTATTTCCTGAATCGAACCTTCTACTGCTTTAATTAAAACCTCCAAAAATATAACAGTGAGTTCAACTACACTAAATGTTCATAATAAATCTCATTTTAAATCTATTAAAATCACAAAATATCTCAAAGTGTTCGCTGGTTATTAGTTTCTGAGCATTACATTCTACTGCTTTAAAATTAAAACCCTAAAAATGAAGCAGTGAGTTCTTCAATCCAAATACACTGAGACTCCATAATAAATCTTATTTCTAATCTAATGGGACGTGGGTAAAAAAAAGTAACAACAAAACCCTCAATGTAAGACTAATATGAAAGTTTTAAACAATGTGCTATTTTATGTAAAATGGCAAAAACAATTGTTTTAGAAAAACAGTTTTTCATAGATATCTATCGATTTGGGACTAACTGCGAAAGGTAAACAGTTGGCGTATAATTTACACAAAATAGCTCACTAAATGGGAAAGTATTTTTCGCCAAAACTCAAAATATACACTATATAGAGGGGGGAAATGTAGAGGGGATAATCCGAGCATCCGAGACGAACACAAACGTGTATAAACGAGATTTGGAGATTTTGAAGTTGCCAAGACCCAAGGTACCATTCGCCACCACTATTACAGGGACGGCGGAACAGTTTTTTGATTGGGGGAGCTAAGCTATTTCCTATCCACCCACCCCTCCCCTATCATATACAGAGACAAATGAAATACAAAATTAAACACTGGTAACTTTAATGATGCTACAAAAATTTCCTCGTTTTTCAGCTTAACAAGAAAGTATCTTTATCTTTATCTTCAAGAAATCCAAAAAAATCTCAGAAAATTATTGGGGGGCTCTAGCCTCCCCAGGCCCCCCGGCTAAAAAATATTATTTTATATTATTGTTCGAAATCGTTAAAGGGAATGGAGCAAAATTAAGATATATTACATATTAGAAGATGTCATTAGAGGTGATTAATATTCTAATGATTTTAATTCTTATTGGATTTTGTATTAATACCATTGCTAAAAGCATAAATGGAATATTTGCACGCATATGTAATTGTTATGGTTTACTGCATTCTTGCGGGTTCCCTGTGTCGTGTGAGATGATTTATGTAACATTCGTGAAGCACGAGTTGGACATTTGACAAAGGGATCTGTAATAAATTGAATCGTATTCCCTTTATTTGGTCGAGCAGCTTCTTACATCAAATTGGAATCTGCCATGTTTAGCAAACGTGTTATTAATTCGTTAATATTAATTGTTATTTTAATGCCCTTCACTGGGCACTACTACACTTATTCAGTTCATTCCAATTTGGTTATCAAATTTCATAAAATATTTTAAACTTATTGGCATTTGATTAAACTCGGTTGTAGGTCTCGGCCTGAAGCGATTTTACTCCAAATTTTAATTTAGTCATCTTCTTGTTCACCTTCCCAGTAAACAGAGCTGGAACAATGCAGTTCAAGGATTTCTCAATATTATATTAATATCTTTGTTTCTTTAACTGTGGGGAAAGATAAAAAATTGTTTTTAATGTTAAAAATTCACATATTTTACCTCCACTCCATATAGTTAATAAACACTACACAATTAAACTTAGGCTGGTTGGTCAAACCAAAACTTACGCATAGGCTGGTTGGTCAGTCTGGCCCAAGCTAACATTTAAGGTACTAGTTACATATAGATATAGTAAACATCTACGCTTACCGATCGCTCAGATCTGCGCGAGGCTGACCTTAGAATGAGTATTAATACCGCCAGCAAACTATATGGAATATGCTCTACACACACGGAATAACTACACTCCTCTTCGTCAAAATATTAATGTATGTCAATCTCGGGACACGATTATCACAGATTACATTTCATGTTGGCAGGTTGTCTTTTTTTCTAATAATTTGTTGTTCGTTGCTGTTTTTGTAACACTTATTTCAGTTAAAGTTCGCTGCTTTATTTTTTTTATTTTTTCGTTGAGTTATTTTGATGATCATCATGCCCGTCATCATCTCACCTTTTTTTTCTTTTTTACGTGCATAATATCTGGTAAAAAGTTCAGATTCATTGCACAATAGCATGATTTTATATAAGCAGATTATTAAAGGACAACGTGATCAAGCAAAACTACTGGGAACCACCTTAATTACATTAGCTTTTAAAAAGGTTGACATATTTGATCTTATTGGTCATAATCGATACAGGGCATGGATCAAAATAAAGATATATTACACATTAGTAGAAGATGTCATCAAAGGTGATTATTATTTTAATGATTTTAATTGTTATTGTATTTTATATTAATAGCATTGCTAAAAGTATAAAACAGGTATTTTTAATGGTTTAAATTCATATTTCGTGTTGGCTAACTTACTAATCAAGGTAAACTTTCTGAGTGACTTTCTCCTTTCCTTCTTCTTCATTGACTTGTTGTAGTAATCATCAGTTCTTTTTTTTCTCTTTTATGCATAAATCAATGGATGCTTTGTCTTGCTAAATGTACTACTTACTAATCCTAGGATCACTAATCCTAGGATTCGCAATCACAAATCGCTTTTCTTTCTAACTTGTTCTTGTTCTGATAGTTCTTGTTCTTTTTCATTTCTGAGAGTGCTTGTTTTTTTCTTGTTCTTAGAGTTCTTGTTCTTTTTCTTGTTCTGAGAGTTTCTTGCTCTTTTTCTTGTTCTTAGAGTTCTTGTTCTTTTTCTTGTTCTGAGAGTTCTTATTCTTGTTCTTAGATTTATTGTTCTTGGAGTTCTTCTTCTTCTTCTTCTTCCTGTTATTTCATAAAATAATCTTTTGTTTTGTTTTCTTGTTATTTTAGTGACGCAACATGAAGTTCCTCCTGATTGGTGTCGCTTTGGTGGTCTTTGTACAAAGCGCTTTTCCTGCAGAAGGTACGTCTTCTGATATTACTTCTAATTATAATGCTTTTTTCTCACCTTTATTAATCAAGCTTTTTCCTATTTTGAGTATAAGTACGATATGGGCAGTCAGTGGCGGATCTAGGGGTGGTGAATAGGGTGGCTCCCAATCCCCCATTGTTACTCCGTTTTCTGCTTTTTATTGTGTTTTATTTGATGAGTAACATATAAACAATGCACACATACCAAAATATACGCTTAACACTCCCCACTCCCCTCCCCCCTAAAATATTCCTAGATCCGTCACTGGGCAGTCCAGAGATACAACATCGTGGAATTCAAGGTCAAAAATAGTAAAACAAAAATATCGAGGGAACTTATAAAAAGATATCGCCCCTCATTGGATGGATAAAATATCGAGCAAACTTAGAATCAACCATCCCCATCACATATCAAATGGCCCATCCCTTTTAGAAACGCAACTAGTATGCCTCTTTTAATCTTAATATTAGCGTTGTGACTGCCAGAAGGTGCCAAGAAAAAAAAACTTATCGTTATTATTCCACACAAATTAATCTTAAATATCATATTTTCATACATTTAAAGAGGACCTGGTGAAAAGATCGACAGAAGTTGGCAAACGGCTACAACTCCCACTAGTACCACTTTGCAATATTCAGCTTTTTGCCGATAAGGTTGCATGCTACAAGGATGGAATCATAAACAAAGATGGACATCGAGTTCGAGTTCTGGGTGAACAACTTTGCAACATCCGTGACAATACCAGTTCGGTATATGCAGGAAGGATACTAAACTGGAACAGATGGCATCAAGATATGAGATGGTAGAATATTGATGTTTTAATAATGAATGATTGTGATCGATGACGTCACTGATTATATTGATTACTAATTAGCAAAATGTTGACGATTCCTCAGCCCTCTGATGTTTGTGTATATATGGGTAATTGGGCTTCATTGCTCATGGGATAAGACATATCTCTCTCTCTCTCTCTCTCTCTCTCTCTCTCTCTCTCTCTCTCTCTCTCTCTCTCTCTCTCTCTCTCTCTCTCTTGTCTTATCCCATGAGCAATGAAGCCCAATTACCCATATATACACAAACATCAGAGGGCTATATATATATAGCGTTTTGCAAATATTTTGTAAATCCTAGAATATACATATATACATACATCTGGTGCATTGTGGGAGCAATGCTTGGCCTAGTTCGAAGTGGTGTCAGCAAGTTTTTAAAAAAATCGATTTTATACTATTAAATACGCTTAATTACTTTTAATCTCGAGCGTATTCGTTCCCACACTGCACCTGATATATGTATATTCTAGGATTTACAGAATTTTGCAAAACACCCTAGTCTCCGGATCGTTTTGAAAGTGACTAATTTATAATAACCAACATAAAATATAAAAGATACAAGACCGAATGCCAATATGGCCTGCTTTGACTTTCAAAAAAAAGAACCCGATCTTATAAAATAAGCAGCACCATCGAAGATATCATGCAAAAAAAGCAAGCAGAAATATTTGTTTTGAAAAGTTTTATTGCAATAAATATAAATCAAGTGAATCCGTTTGGAACAAAAACACAGAGATTCATATGTGTTCAGTAAACGTTTTTTTTTTTTGCTCGCCGCGTCGTGTGTTTTTTTTTACAACAATTTTAACTAATACATAATAAGAAATAAAAAGTACAAGCAAAATTTACAACACTAAAAATTAGGATTACCCAAAGGGGAAAGCGCTCTAAGTCCCATACAAGGCTTCTCCCGTCTTAAATTATTATCAAAAAAAATAACAGAAAATTACATGTAACTTGAATAGATAATTATTGTAAAAAAAGAACTAGCTAAACTAATAAATAAAAATTTAGCTAATAAAATCATCTGTTTACACTTTTGAAATTCTCATACCTTTTCCAGAGTTTAATAGTTTTGTCTGAAAGGTTTTACTTTTGTTGTTGTCATTTTAGACTATAATATTGATGTAGTGGTCAATTAAAACATGAATTACAAAAATATGATGAGAAAGTGGCGTCCATATTGGCATTCGGTCTATATTTGCTCGTATTTTCCCTTTTACGAATGTATTCATATTGATTACTTTTCATCACAGGTTTCTGTGTGAATGTGTTAAAATAGCACGTAGAAAGGGCTACCAATACATTGGTCTTCAGTATTACGGCGAGTGCTGGGGCGGTAAAGACTTCACCCAACCGCCTCAAATCTCGCTACCTCGAACTTGTGTTCAACAAATACACAAAAACTCCGAAGGCAGGGCTTGTCAAAAATATAACAAGGGTGTGGTGTGTGCTGGTAAAGACTGGGCGAACTATGTCTATAAGGTGAAACCTGGAATATAAGGTGAACTGCGCCAAAAACATGAATCTTTATCAGATATGGTAAGAAACATTTTGATATAAACTAGATCCTAGTCCCTTTCGCGGCCAAATACTTCTTCTCCTTTTAGCCTATTATACAATTGTTCTATACTCGTGTTTCACGATATCTAGCACTGATGCATTATTTGACAAAAAAGGCATTTGCACAGTGATATTATATTGAAGTAAACTTAACTATTGTTTTCTGTTGATCAGCATTTGTTTTCTTCGTTTCTTTGTTTCTTCGTTTCTTCGTTTCTTCGTTTCTTCGTTTCTTTATTGCTTCGTTTCTTCGTTTCTTTATTGCTTCGTTTCTTCGTTTCTTTGTTTCTTCGTTTCTTCGTTTCTTCGTTTCTTTATTGCTTCGTTTCTTCGTTTCTTCGTTTCTTTATTGCTTCGTTTCTTCGTTTCTTCGTTTCTTCATATCTTCGTTTCTTTGTTTCTTTGTTTCTTTGTTTCTTTGTTTCTTTGTTTCTTTGTTTCTTCGTTTCTTCGTTTCTTCGTTTCTTCATATCTTCGTTTCTTTGTTTCTTTGTTTCTTTGTTTCTTTCTTTCTTCGTTTCTTTGGTTTCTTTGTTTCTTTGTTTTTTTTTGTTTCTTTGTTTCTTTGTTTTTCGTTTCTTCGTTTCTTTGGTTTCTTTGTTTCTTTGTTTCTTTGTTTCTTTGTTTCTTTTTTTGTTTGTTTGTTTGTTTCTTTATTTCTTTCTTTCCTTCTTTCTTTCTTTCTTTCTTTCTTTCTTTCTTTCTTTCTTTCTTTCTTTGCTAATTTGTTTCTTTTTTACATTCTAGTGATAAATGACGACTGGAAAAACCATAAATAATTAATCGGTATTATAAACAATAATTAACAGTATGATGTAAGTTAATATAATTTAAACATTGTTATTGCTAAAATAAACATTGGCATTGAATCAGAATTAGTTTGTATAGCTTCTTCATACAAATCCCTGAAAATCCGCCCTATGTAAAACAGACTTAAATATGAAATAATTCATTGTATTAGATATTTCTCATAATGGCAAGATTTTTGATGATATTTGACGCAGCTTGTATGCATCAATTCTTTTCGGTGATCTAATTGTTTTGAGTAACCAGCAACTTTATTATTTAATTCCCAAAATACGGTGGTTTTTTTTCCACGCATAGTCATGTATTAGACATCAAAATGTCCGTAAAAGAATGGTGTTTTCGAATCCATGGCTACTTTTTTTAAAAGGGTTTGTTTTATTTTAAATATAGCCAATATTGTAACTTGACATGAGAATAGTCGCACAATCTCTCTTGTAAAAGTGATCAAACCGTTAACTTTCAACCCCCAAAAGTACGTGTACGTTTTGAACGGAAAGTAGATCAAAATCATTCGATAAGGTCAACAAAAGATTGAGGTAGCTGTATCCATGGCTTTTTTACTTTTCTGCAAATATTTTGAGAAAAGATCGAAAAACCACGATTTTGTGGCCTTATTTCTACCATTTTGACTAGGCGCATTGAAGCGTGACGTATGGCGGGTTTATAGATGACCAAATGTTAACACGTCTTTTCAGATGAATATTATTCACACGGTAATTGTTTTAATCATATTCATTTAGTAACCAAAAAGGGTGCGAAATGTTCCTTAGAACAATATAATTCTTTTGCACAATATTCATGTTTTTAATGTTTTTAAAATAAGCCCGAAATATTGGTATTGAATATTGGCTTCCCAGATGGACATTTTTTTCAATTTCAAAAACAGAAAAAACAAAATAATTTGACTCTAAGGGTGCAAATGCTAGATAATTATGTTATCTTCAATTTGCACCATGTTAATTTTTTATGTTTTTTTATTTATGGTGTTAAGTTCAATTTTAATCAATGGAAGGTGAAACGATGTTGAGAAGAATCCTTTGTTAGTTGCCGCTAGTTGCCTCATTGACTCTGATCCACTTCAATAATCACTTATTGGCTAAAAAGTGTGCGATTTAACCATGAATTGCACTTTTTTGGATTACTATAGTATAGCATCATTTTGAGCCTTTAAATCATTTTTTGATATTCAATCACAAGTCAAACATGTCTTTTTAAACCAATCATATCAAAGAATCAAAGAAGCTATGTGGATGTTATTGCTTGACAGAAATCTAGGACATAAGCCTACTACAAATGCGCCATGATCCAATTGAGCTTACAGCAGCCGAATCTAATATAGGATATGTATGTGTAAAATATAGCTTCTCTTATTTTATTTCCTCATAAACCTGTTAGGTTGCTGTTAGATTGCTTCCAATGGTCTTTTAAAATAACTTCTCTATTTAAAGCGAAATAGTAGAGTACAAACACTAAAAGTGTGCAATACTTTGTACTATTTACTACTAAATAGTGTTGATTAAACAATAGAGAACAAACGAATTTGCATAATTTAGCAGTATTTTGTGGTATTTATGTTGCACACTTTTAGTATTTGTACTTTATTCAGTTAGCAACTATTTAGTTCCTAACGCGAAATGATGTTAAAAAGCATTGCCATTGCACCAGTCCCCGTTATGTATCATTGTTTACAATTCAAGAAAATGACCGTAGGGCACAATAATATATCTCAAATTTGATATTTCTAGAATAGTGTGGAAAAATTGTTGTACGTTGAAGTTGAGGTTGCAAATGAATATTAAATGCATGTAAAATGTTTTTGCTAAAGATGAGCATTGACATTTTTCTTTTAATTTGCGTACGAACGAACTTCAAAAATTCCTATTTCATCTAAAGCAATTATACAAATAATGTAGTTGTTGTATGTGGTATGATCGTCCGGGTTTTTGTAGTCTTGATAAAGAATGTTGGTGTTGTCTGACGTGTCGACGTCCTGAGTTACATCCCTGGAGGGATTCCTTGGCTAAACTGATAACGATATATTGTGTTTTAATGTTGTCACTGATTCACTTAATGAAAGTTTTTAGACGACTCGACCGCTTACTGAGGGAGGCGTAAGGGTTTGTGGTGATGCGGTTTCGCGTTGTTTTTGGTGCGGTTTTGCGGGTTTTTTCATTCATAACTGCGGTTTTGCGGTTTTGCAAATCTTGCGGTTGCCGTTTTTAGCTAATTTTTGTGCAATTGTGCGGCTTTTGTCGTTTTTTTTTTTTTTGCGGTTTTGCGGTTTTCAGCACCCCCTTACGCCCCCCTCCTTACTGCAAACTTCTTTCCGTAGAATGTTTTTAGTTGTTTGAGCTTTGAGCAGTCTTTCGAACGCATTAGGGAATAAGCCAAAAATGCTCTCTATTGAATGATTTCGGTGATACGCAAATCAAAAAAGTGATTTTTTTAATATTTCATAACCATCACATCACGTCGGGACTCTTCCGTCAGGTTCACTCAAACTCACTACCACCGCATTCCATATTCATAATTAACACACAACTTTGCTCACATGTTGATTTTTGGGATGACAAACCGGATAACCCGGTCAAAACCCCTCATGGCATGAGATAGTAAAAAACATCAAAACAAACTCTATTCACATGTCGCCCGAGCTGGGTATCGCACGCAGGTTACAGAGGTGAAAGGCCAGCGCTCTCACCGCTAGGCCACCCATGCTACCCATTTCTGCTGCAATATTCGGCGAGGAGCGAACTACCTGTTAACGTTTCGATTGCTTGCTGTTCATCACTAGAATGGCAGGCCATGAAAATGTTTTAGTTAATTTAGAAGTCTTTCGTAGACACTAAAGAATTGGGTGTGTTCGTTTATGCTATTCGAGCCAAGCTGCGAAAGCCACGCTTCCCTTTTGAATCCAGCCATCGGGCGTAATTATGAAATAAAGAATAACAAGAATATATTGAATTTTTCAACGACCAGAGCAAGTTTCCAAGGAAAACTCACTACTTTGTTGTATTTGAGTCATGCCGTGCTAGTTTACACACATCTTTAATGTAATAAAGTTACACCGTACTAATTTTTAAAAGGTTGAAGATTTGATTTCGAAAAGTTATTATTTTTGACCTCATTGGTCAAAATCAATAGTATTGGGCACACATATAGAAATCGATCAACATGTAGATATATTTTTTTAAAGGGCAGCATGTGATAATTATTTAATTACTTTAAGTGTTTATTGGATTTTGTAATTATAGTGTAATTAAAATGGACTTTACTCAAATCAAAAAAGTGATCTTTTTTAATATTGTATAACCATCACCTCCCGTCGGGGCTCTTCCGTGAGGTTCACTCAAACTCACTACCACCTCATTCCATATTAACAACGCACAACTTTGCTCACATGTTGATTTTTGCGGAGGGAGGAAAAACCGGATAACCCGGTCAAAACCCCTCATGGCATGAGATAGTAAAAAACATCAAAACAAACTATATTCAAATGTCGCACGAGCTGGGTATCGAACCCAGGTTACAGAGGTGAAAGGCCAGCGCTCTCACCCATTTCTGCTGCAATGTTCGGCCAGGAGCGAACTACCTGTTAACGTTTCGATTGCTTGCTGTTCATCACTAGAAGGCTATGGCAGGCTATGGCAGGCTATGGTAGGCTATGGCAGGCTATGAAAATGTTTTTAGTTAATTTAGCAGTCTTTATAGACACTAAAGAATTGGGTGTGTTCGTTTATGCTATTCGAGCCAAGCTGCGAAAGCCACGCTTCCCTTTTGAATCCAGCCATCGGGCGTAATTATGAAATCAAGAATAACTACAACATATTGAAATTCTCAACGACCAGAGCAAGTTCCCAAGGAAAACTCACGACTTTGTTGTATTTGAGTCACGCCATGCTAGTTTACACACATCTTTAATGTAATAAAGTTACACCGTACTAATTTTTAAAAGTTTTAAATTTTTTATTTCGAAAAGATATTATTTTTGACCTCATTGGTCAAAATCAATAGTATTGGGCACACATATTGAAATCGATCAACATGTAGATATATATTTTTTTAAAAGGCAGCATGTGATAATTATTTAATTACTTTAATTGTTTAATATTTAGAACATGTTCAAATTCACAACGACCAAAACACGTTTCCAAGGAAAACTCACTTCTTTGTTGTATTTGAATCACGACATGCTAGTTAACTCACATATTTAATGTAATTAAATTACATCATGCTAATTCTAATAGGATTCAAGATTTGATGTCGGAAAAGTATTCTTTGATCTCATTGGTCAAATCGATAGACTAAGGCACACGTTGGAATAGATCAGCCAATAGATAGGTTGTTCGGCATGTGATAATTATAGATTTGTTTACTTTAATTGTTTAATTTATTGGATTATGTTATCATAGTGTTATTTAAAGGGACTTTAGTGATAAGAATTTCCATTTCAAGTTGGCTGCCTAAGGTAAAACTATCGTTATTCTAAAGTGGTTTTCTTTTTGCTGTTTTGGTAACTACTGTTTTTACGTTTTGCTTTTTTTCCTCTTTTTGCGTTATTTTGTAATCATCGTCTCATTGTTTTACTTCTTTTACTTCAATTGACTTCAATTTGTGCCTATCATTTGATTTAAGATTACTTGTTGATAATCATATTATTTGTCTTTCGGTTTTTTTCCTTAATTGCTCTGTTTATCTTGTTCTTCTTGATCTTAGAGTTCTTCTTGTTAATTAAGTTCTTTTTGTTTTTCTTGTTTGTGTTATTTCTTCTTGTTTGTGTTATTTCTTCTTGAGCTCTTCAAATCATTGTTCTCATTTTCTTTTCGTTTCTTAAGTTTTCTGTGCAAACATGAAGTTCTTCCTGTTTGGCGTCGCTTTGGTTGTCTTTATGAAAACCGTTTCTTCTGCAGAAGGTACGTCAGCGGATCTTCCTCCACAATGCTTCTCGAATTCCTTTTATTAAACATATTTTTTTCAACCGTGAGTAGGTACAAGGGGTGTGTCGCACTGTATAAATAATATAAGTACGTTTTCCTTGAAACTTTGTTTGTTAACATTGTGTTAATGCTTACGAGCGTATAAAACAGCAGATGATAACAAATATACAACCTTTCCGAGGAAGTTTACCACCCGTGGAAAACCTATACGTTTGTCGCGCAAAAGATCATGGATCAGATCAGAAACTAAATGTGAAGTGCGTGTGCCTTTCTTGTTGTCTAATAAATAAGTAAAAAAGGTAATTCAGTTCACAATTCCACATTGACAAGTAAAGCGATGTGGCCCATTAAATGCCTGCATTCTAGAAACTATACGTAGGATACCCATCGTCCCCTGTGTTACTAGCCTAATATAGAGGCTATTTCATACTATGGGTGGCAAAGGTTCTCGGAAAGGGTATACAGTTGACTTTCTTCGAACGATCACTCTCATAAGCAACCATCTCCCGTAAGCGACCTTTTCAAAATTCATCTGGTCCGAGGGCGGTCGCTTAAGAGAGAGTCACCTGAATCTTTTGTTTTCTTATATTTCAAGAGGCGGAAAGTTCATCTGAAGTCCGTAAACGTAGACGTCCGTGCAACATTCAGCTGTATGCCGAAAAGGTTGATTGCTTCAAGGACGGAATGACGAACTTGAAAAGACGAGTACTGGATGAAGAACTTCTCAACATCCGTGACAAAACCAG
Source organism: Metridium senile (assembly GCA_949775045.1). NCBI lineage: Eukaryota > Metazoa > Cnidaria > Anthozoa > Actiniaria > Metridiidae > Metridium > Metridium senile. The sequence goes on along the minus strand of OX459101.1, from coordinate 14,921,153 downwards.
TTTGGTTTATGCAGGATGGAAACTAAACTGGAAGCATTGGCATCGAGATATGAAAGAGTAAATATTGATGTTTGGAGTTGTTAAAATAATGAATAATAATATGATCATGATCGATCATGAGAATGATGATGATGATATGATAATAATAATAATGAGTATGATGATGATGATAATGATAATAATGAGTATGATGATGATGATAATGATAATGATGAGTATGATGATGATGATAATGATGATGATAATGATATTGATGAGTATAATGATAATGATAAGAAGGTGTAATAGTCCCTTTCACAGTTCCCTGTGCCATCTTGAAAGGTCGACATTTGCATGCAAAGGCCCGGTTACCTTTTCAAGATGGCGTAAAGAACTGTTAAGGGGACTATTGAAGTATTTTTCTTAACAGGTTTTTGTGCCAATGTGCTAAAAAAGCGCGTGAGAAGGGCTACAAGTACATCGGTATTCAGTTTTACGGCGAGTGCTGGAGCGCTGTAAAATCCGGCGTTGCATATGCTGATGCAGGACGTTCTGATAATTGTGTTCAACAACTAAGCCCAAGAGCCAGGCCTTGTCAACGACATAATAGAGGTTTGGTGTGTGCTGGTAGCCACTGGGCGAATTACATCTATAAGGTGAAACCGGTATGGCATGGATGACGAAAAAGTTGAACCGCGCCAAAAACATTTGACTCTTTTATTATCAGGTATGGTGAGAAACTTCAATTCCTTCACTTTCTTATCTTTTGATTCCCGAAAGAGTGACGTCATAGCAGCAATCTTGCTCGAGCTTAATAACGGTATTTTGTTCTTGAAATGTCACGGGAAATTTTAATTATTGCATATCTTCCGCCGTGAATTTTTATAAGAGAACACGCCATCTTGTTTTTTACTTGCGTGACGTAAAATTTCAGGAGACTATTGAAGTTGTGATGACTTGGCATAAAAAAAGTTGATCATATAAGAATTTGAAATATGGAATAAAAATTAGCGGTCATTATGCATGCTTGATTTCGAGATAAATTTTCACCAAAACGCCGCGTGCTTTTTTATGATGTGAAATACATGTTAGAATAAAGGGAAAGATAGTCGCTTGAAAGTCTTTACCTATGTCAGCCATATATCAATAAACAAAGACTAGGAAATTAGTAATCCGTAAGATTTTTCTTATAGAAAGAGTCACGGAAGTAGCACGGAAGAAGAAGAAGAGATCTGGTAGAAACTGATTACATGGCATTTAAATATTTTTTGTTATTCGTGCGGTGCCAAAACAATTGGTGATGTCAATTTGTTTCCCTTGTGATATCGATTTTTCCACTTTACCATATTTTGTAAAACCTACTGGTATCTTGATTTTGAAAAATAAAAAAATTGGGTCAACGTATTCGTTTCCGAGATATTTTGTACATTTTTCCGATATATTTGTTTGTTTGTTTGTTTGTTTGTTTGTTTGTTTGTTTGTTTGTTTGTTTGTTTGTTTGTTTGTTTGTTTGTTTGTTTGTTTGTTTGTTTGTTTGTTTGTTTGTTTGTTTGTTTGTTTGTTTGTTTGTTTGTTTGTTTGTTTGTTTGTTTGTTTGTTTGTTTGTTTGTCGGTCGGTCGGTCGGTCGGTCGGTCGGTCGGTCGGTCGGTCGGTCGGTTGGTCGGTTGGTTGGTTGGCTCAATTGTTCGTTCGTTTGTTTATTTGTTTTCTTAATTTATATTTAATATTTTGTTATCTTAATTTAATTTTTTTATCTTTTCAGCTTTTAATTGTTGCAAACGACGACTGGGAATATCAAATATAGTTAATCGACATTATAACTAATAACTGTTTCAGACACTATAATGTTACTGAATGTAATTTTAGTATAGGTAAAGTTAAAAAATAAACATTGGCATTGAAACATATTGTGTTTGCTATAACTTCTTATAAATTGCTGAAAACCTCCCTACTTACGCGCCGTCAGAAAAAAAGTTCATGAACATAGTTCATTTGATGGGATATTCTTTCTCATGCCACGAGGGGTTTTCTCTGATTTTTCCGGATTTCCTCCTCTGCAAAAATTAACATATGAGTTCGAATGTAGTGTGCTTGTAAATACGGTAGTCTGGGGTGTGTACAGCTGAGTGATCCAGGATCGGGTATGAATTATATGTGAGTTGAGTTCGTTTGATGTGTTATTGTTTTCTATGCCACGAGGGTTTTTCTCCGAGCTATCATTTTTGTTCTACCTCAACAAAACTGAACATGCAAACAGAGTTGTGTTCCAAAATAGTTAACTTAGACGTAATGAATCTGAGTCTGAGTCTCCGAATACGCCACTGGCTAAATACATTGAGAAGTTATTATAGTTTTTGCCAACTTCGCACCTTCAAATCTGATCACCAACCCAGGATGGCAAGATTGTCCTCCTCTTTACGACAGACGAATGCATATTTATAATTAGTTACTGCATCTTATATTTATCAAAAATAATCGAGCGAGATCCCTATATATATATATCGCGGTATTCAGATATTCCAAGCATTTAAAATTACTCCCAATACCTTCTAATCCGGTTTGTGCTAAAATCCAAGAAAACCACACAGAAACTTTCCTCAACTCATAATCTTTTATGATCTAAAAAAATATTACTGACTGAAAAAAATATTTCAAACGGGACCATATTTGAACGTTATCCATATTGAACTTCGCACGAGCCTTTAAAAACCACAGATTAATAGTGTGGGAAACCTGTGCCCTCGGTCTTGAATTTCAATGGAACACCTCGCACTAGGTTTTTAACCTTACTTTCCTTTTGTCGTCACCATGTTAATTTGAGCGTAGCTGGGCCATTATTGCAACACAGGAGCCCAAAAATAGAATAACTACATAGTAGCTTGTGATTAGGTCGACCATGAGCTATAATTTAATAGGATATATGGCATTTATGCACGAGAGTACCATAGATCGTTGTATAATTTACTAACAAATGAAAATTACTTTACTAACAAATTAATTAACATACATAGTAAAGTGAACTTATATGATATTACAACGAAGACAATTCCTTAAGGGCCTTTTGTCTAAAGTTTATTTTGGGTTTTATTGTCACGAAAGTAGTATGCTTCAAGTAGTACAATGGTCCAATTGTTCAGTCATTTTGTCTTTTTACAAAAAAAAAATTATGCTTAGTTGTTGTTTTTTCGGATTCGTTTTCTTTATTTACTTGAAATTGTCAGGTACTAATGGATGTTAAACCACACTTTGTTAGTGTTGCGTGAAGAAGCAAAATGCTAATTGTGCAGTAGACTGTGAACTTTATAGAAGCTTGCAACGAGGTACACAGCCTGTGGATACGAGTTTGCAGACAAAGATAAACCTCAAATGAACAATTAAGGTAACTAAAGAATATTTAAAACTGATTGTTAAGAATCTCTAGAGACTTAGAGTTTTATACAGAGTATTATAAGAGTAGGTGTGAGGCCATATACTACTGTTTTTATCTTCTTATGATGTCGGTGTCCTACGAAACCTTAAGATCTGAACAAAAAAAAACAGTAGTATATGGCCTCAAACCTACTCTTATAATACTTGTCACAATTCTACTGAAGGACAACTTTAAAATTGTACAGAGATTCATTAGGATTAGCAGTAATATAATAGGGTTAGATAACCTATATTCACTAAGAAACAATAGGTTTTGAGCAGAAACCTTTCGTATGTCTTGTCACTTTACTTTACCCGTAACACTGATGTTTTCAAGTTGAAAGGATTTCGTATCCATTAAACAAGAAATGTTTTTATTACTGCACTCACTGTTACCTTACCATGACATTTCGACTGCCAGTCCATGGCAGTCTTCATCACATTGAAGAATAAACGTAAAACATTTGTTGTATTATGAACTCCCAACGTCAAAGCCTCAAGTCTACGATTTATTATCCAGTTTAATTGGTTCATATTATCGAACACATAGGTCGGTGTAGAAGGTTGTTAACAATTACTCTCAATTTGCATAAGGTTACCAAACTTTGTTTTTGAATAAATTAGACATGTATGCTTACATATTGGCATCATGCAGTATCGCCAAGTTTCGATTCAGCTCTATTGCGAGTCGATTTTAATAGAACTATTTTTAAACGCTGACAGTATTTATGATGGTAATTGAACTGAGTGGCCGAGTCCACTTCGGTTTAGCGGGAGTCCGATTTGTTTATCACAAGTATGATTACAGACATAATTGGACAACGCAAAGTTTAATTACCAATTAATCATAACTTTTACAATTTCAGTGAAGAATGTGTTTTGTTCCTAATTCATTTATTATGGTTTGTTATCTCGGAAATTCAGTTCGTTACATCCAGTTACCATGATTGTGACGTTTAATGCCACGTATATTATGAGGTCAAATGAGGCTGTGTATTACTTATCAGACTGAATTGCACAATTCAGTCTGATAATAATACCCCGGGGGGGGGGGGGGGGGGGGGGGGTACTCCACTACGATTTGGGTAGGGGTGTTCCGCTGGGATCCTAAAACGGTTACCCTGTTTATGACAGAAAAAAACAAATTCTTATACCCTGTTTATGACAAGTGATAAAAATGGGACCCTGTTTATGACAGTTTAGGACCATGTTTATGCCGCGAAAACGTGCTGAATTTCCCAAAAGACGAAAGACAGCGCTGCTCATCATATTACCTAATTACTATACCTGATTATGACAAAAAAAAATAAGGAAATTGTGAAATAGGGTAAATATATACCCTGTTCATGACAGAAAACTAAAAAAAACATACCCTGTTTATGACAGAAAGCTCGAAAAACCATACCCTGTTCAGCGGATCATCCCCGTATAGTAAATATATGGGAGTACACCCCCCCCCCCCCCCCCCCGGGAATAATACGCAGCCTCATTTGACCTCATAATACACGTGGCATTAAACGTCACAATCATGGTAACTGGATGTAACGAACTGAATTTCCGAGATAACAAACCATAATAAATGAATATCCATTTTGTAATCTTTTTGAATAAACACAAATTGGAGTATTTTTTGAAAAGTCAAACATACAATATGCCATCATTATTAGCGAGTGATCAAGCTATTCACAAACTCACACAAAAGCTAAAAGAATAAAAAATAAAAAAAAAGTATTTTATTTTATTTTATTTTATTTTATGAAATGCTGATAATGTTACACTGCAAAAAAGGCTGAGTAGATACAACACATTATATTGCGTTAACCATGCATTCAGGATAACACTTTATAGTGAGTAAACCCAACTCATTATTGAGAGTAAACATAGATTAAGACGCACCATTGAGTACAATGTATAGTACTCAATATATTGAGTTTAACCTCACTTTTACTCAATAATGAGTTGGGTTTACTCACTATAGAGTTGTGTTTACTCACTAATATACAAATTAGGTAATACCTAATAGCGGAGCTCCTGTTTAAATTGTTGCTACAACATCAATATGTGCATGTAAATAGTTTTTGTGCATTGGCCATGCCCAATCTGAACTGTAATTATTTTAGTTACGTAACCGCAAAGGACAACTACAAAATGATAGATATAGGTGGAACGGAATTATTTACTTTCTGAGCAAATAATAATCTGCGATATATATATTTTCGATACAAATTCAAAAACCTTATTTATCACGCATACAAAGTACTATATTTTTCAATAATTTTATGCTCAAATTATGAAAAAGATATTTTATATATGTGCATGATGAATTATTGACTAAATAAAAAAATCCAACCTAAACCATTTATGTTTTTAAAATATGAACCATTTTTATTTCATTGAAACTATACCAGTTATTTCAAACACCCAATGGACTATCTAAAAGGGAAAAAATATTGCGGGGTCACCTCGCATCGAAGCGAAATAATTATTGTTAAATACCTGATGACGTAGGTGTATTTTTGCGAATTTTAAAGAAATACTATTTCATACTGTTAAGAGTTACTCAAGAAATAAACGTGAAATAATAATCTAAGACATATATATTTTCGACTTTAAGTCAAAAATGTTATTTATCACGCAGACAGCTATGTTTTATAATAGCTTTTTGGCCAAAATCACGAAAAAGGATTTTGTGTGTATACCGTATTATTGACTAAGTGTCAAACCAAAACCATTTTTATTTTTAAAATATCAACTTTGATAAACTTTGATATCACTATAACATTTCTAGCGAAGTCAAATTAGGGGTATCCACGCGTTTTTGAAAGATATGAATTTTTAGATTTCATTTTTAGGTAAAATCGCGCGAAAATTCGTGACACACGTGACATTGTGTCACGTCACCGCGTAACAAAATTTCTAGCAGGCGCGTTTGCAAACGCAAATGAACCTTCAAATTCGCTTTAAACACAAGGAAAACACTGAGAAAAATCAAGCTTTTGAGCTTCAAATGGACAAAAGATTCACTTCAACTAGAACTTAACAATGTGGTAACTATATATTAAAAGTAAAAAAAGAAATTCTATAGCATTTTCTTTGTAAAATATATATTTTTTATCGTAAGATTTACTAAAAAGATATCACGGCAACTTTTAAAATTCAAACAAACAAAAAAATGGAACCTGAAAATCTGAAATGGAATTAAGAGCCTCAAGAATCAGTTCTACCAACACAAGATCGATTTGAAAAGACAAGGAAATTAAAACAAGGTATTTTATAATGAATAAGTTTGTGTAAAACATAATTTTGTTTGTAAAAATAACCTCGTACAATTTCGAAGGAAAAACTACTAAAAAAGCTCGTTTAGTAGGCATAAAAAGTCTAAATAAACAAGAGTTATTCAACCAATTTTGAATTATATTTGTATCTTAATTCATTTTTAATGTTTTCCGTTTATGTGGATGTGAAAATTGCATAAATAAATCTCTAAATAAATCTCCTCTCAAAAGACTGACTTGAAAAAAAAATTCGTTGAACTTACTTTATCGGTGATTATTTTCCTGAGATTTTCTTCTTCTGGATGACATCGATAATATTTTGACGAATACATGTATGTACTTGAATCAGTTTTGATGAATTAAGCATGGATCATAGTCAATTAACTGCCAAGCTTGAAAATTCATAAATAAACTGTACTGAAGGAAGCATTTTGAAGATAGTTTTCATAACGAATAAAGTCGCTACATTTTCTATTCTTTTACGTTGCTGTAGTCTTTATTCTTCTACGAAGTTTTATCTACAGACAAGTGTTCTTGTCCTTTCAGTCTTTTCCTTTTCTTGAGATAAATTTCTTCATTTTCGTCTCCTTGAAGTTTATTTTCTTCTTTGGTAGTCTTTATTCTTCCAAGAAGTTTTATCTGCAGACACGTTTTCTTGGCCTTTCAGTCGTTTTCTTTTATTTCTACTGTTAAATTTAGCTTCATTTTGTATCCGGCCTGAGTTTATTTTCTTCTTCGGCCAAAACTATCTTTGTGTTCTTCGATGTTCATCTTTCTCAGTTGATATTTTAAATATTGTATTTTGTTGTTTGTTTGACTTTTTTGTCGAAAAATCTGCTTTCGGGCGCTGCTATTCCGTGCGCGCGCGCATAACTTTCCCGCCGAAATGTAACAGCCACTCAGTATCGCGATGGGCACGTACGGACGTGCGCGCCCGCGATCCTACGTGTCGGTCGACGAAAAATCAACTCGATGGGTTACCATTTTTTCTTAAGTATGGTGCTCCGCTTGCGCGGGCCTTTGGCCCGCGCGGAGCTCCGCTATAAAGTGTCATCCTGAATGCATGATTAACGCAATATACTGTGTTGTAGCTACTCAGCCGTTTTTGCAGTGTACTTAATACAAGAATATTTAGTTAGGATTTCAACAAACTTCAAACAAATTACCCCGGAAAATCGAATGCACAAATTCTCAATCTTTTTTTTTGTTTTTTTTTCGAGTTGACAATAAAAATGAAAAAAATGTACAAAATTAAGATAAACAATAGTTTTTACTTTTATTTACTAGAGAATTGTGGTGTCCAAATAGTCTTGATATTGATAATTTCTTCTCCGTTTATATCATGCAGTCATCACATTTACATTGTGTGTAGATTTCAATCAAAAACATTCAAAAACTATGCTTTGATAAATGCTGTTGCTTTATTTAAATAGAGAAAATAAGTTCACCAAATCTGAATTCACAGTAAAACAAGAAGCCAAGAGTGTCCATAAACTGTCTCTTATAAATAAATATGCGATTTGAGTCTTTTTTCCGCTAAAGCCATTTAGTGAAATATCGTTGGTTTGCTGAAGCAGGTCCTTCAAAAAGATACTATAGGTAAATTCATTGGAGGACGAGTCCAAAAATGAATTTTCCTTGAATCCCATACCGACATGGTTTTTATTGTAATGTGAAGTTTTTTTTAACAAAAGTAAATTTTATTACGCGCGACTAAAAAGCCATTTTGTAGCTCAGCGTGCGCTTAGCCAATGAGAAAGCGAAAAGAAATCTGCTGAACGACGAATGAGTGAAACGTACCATCATTTCAATCAACCTTGTGGTGATAAAATTACTTGTTTTTCGATGATCAATTCAAGTCTGTTAGGAAGCACATATATACAAATCTAAACAGAGTTCTCTACTAAAGCTATCAATGAAGAAGTAAGGACTTTACACTTGAAATTCGGAATGGATTGGCAATGGATTCAGCTACAATGCGACGACGAAGGAAAAAACAAACTGAAGATGTTGTTTCATGAAAGTTAAACCGACAACAAAATCCTCTCAAAAGCCGACTGTTGGCTACAAATCATGCATGATTAGGTATGTTTTTTTCTTTTAAACGATTTCAGTTAAAACTAAGTTTTGAAGAAAAGGCTAAAACATTACAAATCTTTTTTTAGTAAAGTGTTTGCTTCATTTCAATCAAAAACGCCGAAGATGAGTAAAATTCTCAAACTTTTACACTGAAACTAGGACTGCAATAAATATTTTCAAAGCTTAGAGTTTTTGAATCACAAACAATTAGCTATAAGTTTTTTTCTGGCTTATGTTTGTATTTTAATTTAGTGTAAACTTTAGGTTTAAGTTTGCAAACTACCCGTGAAATTGAAAATAAAGCTCATTAATACCCGTTTTGAAATTGTCTGGCTGTTTAGTTGGTGTTCCACAACTCTAGAAAAGTAATTTGATGATTAAAAATGTTGTCTTTGATTGAAAAATTGCCGTTCAAGTCGTGAAAAATAGCGACTAAAAACTAAGTAAGCGAAGCGAAAGAAAATGATCGCTTTTCATGCCGAGCTATAGTCGCAGGAAAAAGATTTCTTCTTTTTAATGCAAAATTCGTCTATTAGCAAGTTAATCATTTGCCTCTATACTACTTGCTTGGTTGATTTATCTTTTTCATGTACGGAAAATAATGAGAAAACCTACATTTATCAAAAATTTATCGAGCGGGATCCCTATATATCGTGGTATTCAGCTTTCTGAGCGTTGAATATCACTCTGAATACCCTCTCATCCGGTTTGCGTTTCAGCCAATCAGCGCGCGAGTTTCTAATGTGATATGGGATTCTATAGAAAAATTCATTGGATGACGAGGGAATTCCACGTTGAATTTCACGAGAAAAACGATATCGCACGAATCGCGGAGCGATGAGTGCGATATCGTTTTTTCGAGTGAAATTCAAAGTGGAATTCCCGAGTCATCCAATGAATTTTTCTTGAATCCCATACCGACACGGTTTTTATCGTAATGTGAAATTTATTTTAACAAAAGTGAATTTTATTACGCGCGACTAAAAAGCCATTTTGTATCTCAGCGTATGCTTAGCCAATAAGAAAGCGAAAAAAAATCTGTTGAACGACAAATAACCGGGAGTCAAACGTACCATTTCAATCAACCTCGTGGTGATAAAGTACTTGCTTTTTGCTGATCAATTCAAGTCTGTTAGGGAGCACATATATACAAATCTAAACATAGTTCTTTACTAAAGCTATAAATAAAGAAGTCAAGGACTTTACACGTGAAATTCGGCAATGGATCGTCAATGGATTCAGCTACAATGCAACGACGAAGGAAAATACAAACTGAAGATGTTGTTTTATGAAAGTTTAACCGCCAGAAAATCCTCTCTAAAGCCGACAGATGGCTACAAATCATGGTTAGGTATGGTTTTTTCTTTTAAACGATGTCAGTTAAAACGATGTCAGTTAAGTTTTTAAGAAACGGCTAAAATAATACAAATCAATTTTAGTAAAGTTTTCGCTTACTTTCATCAGAAAGATCGATGAGTAAAAATCTCAAACTTTTAACTTCTACTTTCTAAAGGTAAAAGTCATAGACTGAAGCTAGTACTGTAATGAACATGTTCAAAGCTGCGAGTTTTTGAATCACAAACCATTAGCTATTCGGTTGTTTCTGGTTTATGTTTGTAATTCAATTTAGTGTAAACTTTAGGGTTGAAGTTTGCAATAAACTTCCCGTGAATTTGAAAATAAAGCTCATTGATATCTGTTTTGAAATTGTCTTGCTGTTTATTTTATTTAAAAATGTTGTCTTTGATTGAAAAATTGCCGTTCAAGTCGTGAAAACAGCGAATGGAACTAAAGCAAGCGAAGCGAACGAAAATGATCACTTTTCCGAGTCAAAGGATAAAAATTGCTCTTTTTTAAAGCAAATTAAAACTCGTCTATTATCAAGTTAACCATTTGCCTCTATAGTCTTTGAAGTTAAAATGACTTGTTTGGTCGATTTTTCTTTTTCAAGAATGTACGGAAAATAATGTGAAAACCTACATTTGTCAAAAATTATCGCCTTATTGATGCCAAATGTTAATGTTAGTGGTTTTTCTTGCGTTTTCAAACCTTTCAGAAAGTCGAATTGAAAGTTTGGTAATTCGCAATATTCGTCCGTTTGTTTAGGGAAATTGTAATTCATTGAGGAAAACAGCTTTTGAAATAAAAATGTTGTCAAAAACAGCAACCAAAAAGCAAGGAAAAGCAAAACAAAGCGCGGGCTTCCTGGTTTTTCATTGAATTCAGCTTTTCAGACTGCGGTCATATTTAAAGCAAAACACGCTTTTTAACAAAGTTAGCTATTTGCATTTATATTCTTTAGGAAATTATCTTCTTTTTTGTTTGTTTTGTAGTATCATATGCTAAGAAAATCAAGCGAATATAAGACAAAAAAAAATTATTTGTGCGGGATACCTGATTTTTCATTGAATTCAGCTCTGATAGCGTTGAATTCCACGCTGAATCCTTCGCTATCTACAATTCCACATCAGGAAAAAGTCTTGTTAATTGTGTTTGACGACTTTTCTTTTCCAAAAGTGTTTCTAATATCGATCCCCCCAAAAAACTTTTCTCCATCAAAATGGCTTCTTTGATTCTTTGTTGTGATTGGTTAAAAAGTGACATTTTCTGTCTTGTGATTGGTTGTTTTTAAAAATGATGCAACATTTCAAAATGATGCTATTAATGATCCGAAATAGTGTTTTTTAGCCAATCAGATTGCAGGATTTGCTTATGATTACAAAATGGATTCATATCCTGTGTAATATTTCTTATTTGATGTCTAGTTATATTTATAATATAGCTTGGATAGTACGCAAGCTCTGATTGGTTGATTCGCTCAAAAAAGCCATGCACTATATCATCGGTAGATACATGGTTTTTGATTGACAACCTACACATTTTATAATAATAAAAGTTTTTCTGTAGACTACTACAATTACTAAAAACGTCTATCAAAATGTAAAAAGACCTTTCTGTTAACATGTTAACCCTGAAGCCTACAGGGCAATGACATACAAGGACGACATAAATCAGAGACATTGTTTTGAAAATACGACACCTTCAACAAACTGTAAAGTTGGAAGTCAAAAAATAAATTTGATGAAAACAAACACCAAAGAAAATAGCGCTTAAAAGTGGCAATAATCTTTATTTCAGTTTAGCCTTGCAATATGAAGATAATTCCATAGTGAAAAAGTGAATTTTTTTTTTTGCAATTCAACTCGATCAATCTTAAACAAATACAGGTTGAATTTATTGACGGAAATATAATGTTTTGTTTCAGTTATAAAAACAAACAAACACACAATCAAGTAGATAATTATAGATGTGCTTTCTAGTTTTTTTTATTCTTATAAATAAACCAATTTTTTTTTATTAGACTTTTGGCCATTATAATGACGATATCAAACATTCTGTAACATTCCTGAAGCTGAGCGCCTAGCTCGAAACGTCGGATTAAATAATCTAAAAAAGGTTGATGACTTTTACTTCATTATAAAATTTTCATAATTGTTTTCCAGAAAAATGGCGATGGCGAAGGTAATTGTCCTCAAAAGTCTACAAGGGTTGATGTACATCGTTAATATACTAATCTCTGCAACTCTTGGTTACTCATTTGCTTTTGGTTGGAAAGAAGAAAAACTTAAGGCAAGCACTAACTATCAATCCTCTGCACAGATCCTAAAAATTAGCTTCAGAGCCAAGTACGTAGACCCCCGACCTTCTTCGCTAGAACAGTATCTTCTTTTTCATTCTGAATATGTCCATCCTAATGTTGTTTGTCACGACAATATTACTTTGCTGACTGTAACACCAGAACAGGCATGCTTTGCTGTTCTTCCTCCAGAAGTGGATGTTTACAGCTCTGAAGTAAGCCCCTTCTTTTATGTCACACAGTTTAGATTTGCTACACACATCGTTGTAATGCCAATCAGATCGTTTCACAGGCTTGCAGAAGAAATAGGCGATCCAAGAGCACAAACTGTACTGGTGTGGCACACGGGTCGCTGTGGCTCAACAATCCTTGCTCAGATGTTTGAAGCCATTCCAAATACAATTGTGATTGCAGAACCGGATGCTTTACTACAACCATTACTAGACCATAAGATGGGAAAGATAAATGACGAGCAAGTAGGTGAGATTCTTCAAAGCATAGTGCGAGTACAGTGTAAGAGCAACAACAACAAAAAGGACATAGACAGGATTGTTATTAAAACACGGCCGACAAGTCCCCAGCTGATCAAAAAGATTAATACCTGCTGCAAGTACATCAAGCACGTGTACATGTACCGTCACCCGAAACAAACCATTTGTTCGTATTTGTCCATTTTCCATGGTCAGCCATTTGCACTTGGGCTCTGGAAATTTTACATGTCAATACCAGACACAAGCGAATACCAGTCAATCAACATAGATCAAATTCTGAAAGGTCTAAGTGTGTGTGGTTTCACAACTTTGGCCTGGGTTTTCAATATCGCTTGCTATATTGAATCTAAGCATGAAGGCATAAATATCTACCCGATCAAATACGAAGATCTTTTGAAACATCCCGAACGCACAACTTCCGAGATGTTCGCCTTTCTAGACATTCCAAAGCAGTATACCAGCAGAGCTGTCAAGGCTCTTGAGAAGGATTCTCACAGAGGATCACATATAGCAAGAGAAAAGCTATCGAAAACCAAGATGCGGGAGTTCAACACTCAGCAACTTACAGAAGTCAATTTTGTTTTACAAAAATCAGGTTTTCCAACAATTGAAGAATTTCAGGATTTGCCGGACAAAAGACAATTGGAACTGAAGTCGTTTTTGACCTCATACTCTTAAATATACCTAAAAAAGCTAATTTTTCATTAATTTTTAAAAAATCATTGAAATAGTTAAAAATAGTAGATAAGTGCAGGTTTTAGACTGTGGGTTGTAGCTTCAGCTGCGAAAGCTATTTTTAAATAGGAGTACAATTTTTTGCGTTGTATTGAAAAACAATAGAGGAGGGTTACCAAAACGTGGAATCTCCTGCCCGCCAAAATTAGAAACGAAACTAATTTTTCAAAATTCAAAACGGCATTAAAATGCTACTTCAAATCTTTGTAATTTGTTTTCGTTTTCTCCTTTTCCTATTGAGTTACCATATTTGTTAGATTTAGTTATACAGGTCCCCATTTAAACCAGCCATGCTGAATTGGGTAACCTGTTTAAATATTATAAAAAATAAAAAATAAATTACCCTACCAGTAGGGTGACCCTTCTAAGAGAGTGACCCTATCTCCATGTAAACAGGCCCTTATTCTTTGTAATTTAGTGTGTGTGTGTGTCAATATAAAAAAAACCAAGATCACTTAATCGTAATTCTTTTCCCCTTTGTTTTTCCTTTCTTACTAAACTACTTATGTTCTTTATTCATGTGACAACGTTCTTACAATTAGGTATATATCAAAAATCCGCAATTGCAGAACCAATCAGAAACGATCAACTGCATGTTGGCAATTTTACTTGAATTAAGTATGCAGCATCAAAAACCTTTTGAATATTTACATCAAACTGAGATAGTCTATCATTGAGATTCAGGTGGGGTCTACATGTCAGTTGTCAGTGAAAATTTCCGTCATTTGTCAGTTGTTAGATGTCAGTTTGACTTGTCAGTTAGACGGTAGTTGGGATACCTGTGGTGCGCGGGGGAAAATGAAATATCGAACAGAAGGGGAATTTGAAGTATAGTCTAAAAAAGCAGTACTATCTCTAATGTCAAGTAAGTTTTATTTTTCATTAAACGGTTAAAATTTAAAATTTAATTTTCTAGGCTGTTTTTCAGTTGTCAGTTAACGCTAGTTTCAACATCATTCAGGCATCAATCATCTCCCGGAATCACGTACCCTGAATAAAATCTGATGCTACCGTGATTTCTCGTGGACGGTTGCTACCATTCGGAATGTCCTCGAGATCTAATGCCTCGATAGTCGGAGGTTTGTCGGCAGATCTTCGGGAACGTAAAGCCTGTTATCCTTGACACTAGAAACAAGACCCAGGGTTTACTCGTGCCCTTTTTCTGGCTCTTATGGAGAGATGACCATGCAGTAGCTAGGGACAGTTGATCTTAGGGACAGATTCTATCATGTCATCAGTCTACGTAACTACGGAGTCACACGAGATGCGCATGCGCATTGTCGATCAGTGTAGGCGTTCTTGCCGTACAGTTCAAAGCTACATGAGTGTTTTGTTTTGTTTTGTTTTTTTTTTTCAAAACACTGTCTTTCCTCTCCTTAATCCTCGCCATCCTTGAACGGAAACATCTTTATCATACTTGGGATGAAAGGTAAGATAGTTAACTGATATATTTGTGGAATATTTCTCCTTGTTTGTTATATTTTGTTTTTGCAGAAATAACTGGAGAAAGTACAACCGAAATCAGCCGTGAGCAATACTGCCAGCTCTTCTAGAGCAGACAACATAACAAATAATGATTTGACCGCTACTCTAGGCCAAATGAATAATAATATGAGCCACATAGCTGAAATACTACAGCAAATAAACCAAAAAACCACCGTGGAGGTGATATTATGGAATGCGCTTAAGAAATAAATTATTATTATTATTAAAATCACTGACAAACCTTATAATTGCCTGGTTCTGTTGGTCTCGTCTAAACAAAACGAAAATATTGATCGGTTCCGTGTGAAGGGGATGTCCTGATCGATCTTTTGACCGGAAAAAAATCGTCCGGTACCGGTCAAAAAATCGTCCTGGACATGCTGTTTACACGGAACCGAACAATATTTTCGTCCTGTTCAGACGAATATTTAATCGGTAAGGTGTCCAAATTATTGCACGTTTAGCGCGATCCCGTGTGAACGGAACCCGTAATCGGATGTTTTTTGGACCGGTCAAAAATTCGTCCGGTCCCGTGTAAACGTAGCCTATAAGAGTACAAATAATATACCCGTGAAACAAGTAGTACTAATTAGTACTAATTATTGTTAAATAAACAATAGAAAAATAGAATTAGCATAAAATATCACTATATAGTGCTATTTTTGTTTCACGCTTTGATATATATTTGTACTATATTAATTGCTTTACTATCGTTAGTTCAAAAAGGTTGTTTAAGGGGATAGGTACGAACTGTACGAATTATAGGAATACATCTATTTTAAGGTTGCATAATGCGATAGGTCATTCTGCAATGGAATGAATTACAGTGGAACCCCGCCTTACGGCCAACCGCTTAATACGGCCACCCCGTTATTGCGGCCAGTTTTTTAGGTCCCGACGAAATGCATGCCCATACACACACCTTACCGTGGCCACCTTTGTACAAGCTAACCAATCAGAAAGCGATAATTTGACCTTAATATAAAAGACACGCCGAGTGTCAAACGGTAAACACTTTGAAATGTTCAAAGCGAAGACAAGAGTGAAGTTTCTAAGTGTCTGAAAAACCTCTCAGGATGTTTAACTCTTTGCCTACGGAGACTATTATTGGATTTTTGACTGTTTTTAATGCGAAAAGTAAAAAAAATCGATTTCAATTCCAAATAAGGCGTTGTCAGAGAAACTGTTGCTGTTTCGAATTACCGATGGCTCAAGGGTTCTAGGAACGCCTTGCGGATTTTAGCTCGTCAGATTCCGAGTCAACACTTCGACCCTGAATTGAGCTAAAATCCAGTTTCTAAGTGCTTTTTTCAGTCATTTGCTACTACAAGAGCCCCTAGTCATGCATCATTAAATTTTTCTAGGTGGTGGAGACGCTCTTTTGGACGAATTCGAAGGTGGAAGACGATTTTACAAAGAAAATAGCGCCAGCAGCTATGTCTATTGACAATGGCGTCGTTGGAGTAAAATCGCTTTCCTGGTCGTCTTGTAGTAGATACCAGAACCAACCAAGGCAATTTTGGTGATTTTCGCCTTATAAAGATGGCAATCGGTGCAATTTTTGTTCGGTTGGAGCGGGTGACTGGGCACTTATAAAAAATCTATAAAGAATTGTGGTCTGGGCCATGTGCTGTCGATGATTTGCATAATTACCCACAATGCTTTTCGTTATTAAATGGAGAAACGCGTTTTGGCGTTAGTAGGCTAAAAGAAACGGCTGTTGTGCGGCTCGTGGGAGATGTTAGATCATAAAAAATTAAGAAATCAAAAGAGCTGGTGCTAATGTGTTCTGTGAATGCCGAATTTTGCTTTTTAAATGATATTATTGGTATAAAAATCAGAGGTGAAAACTGACGTTTATCGAGGTTGTTCTATGGCGCAAAAACGCACATTTTAACGTTCACCTTAACACAAAGGACTCTGTAGTTTATAAATACGGATCTCAGTCGATCAATTAAGTGTCAGATGTTGTGGAACTTACCAGGCAACACAGTTAACTATATATTAGAGCCATGACTTTCAAAGCGAGAAAGCTACAATTTTTTGAAGTCACCAGTCCTGAGGGACTGGTTTTTAAAGGCGCAGTAAGGAAAGAGTTAAATTTGAAAAGGTGTAGCAAATAATTTCAAAAGAGAAACTTATGAACGCTAAACTAACTTGTACAAAACTTTAATTGGGTGGCCACGGTAAGGTGCGTTATGCTGTTATACGGCCACCTCGTTAACACGGCTGTCCCTTCGATGGCCGGATTAACGGGGTTCCACTGTACTGGTATGCTTGGCTCCAACGAAGGGCTAAAGCTCAAAACGTCAGTAAAGTTAAGTTAACTTTTGTTAACGGTGTTAGAAATTTCAATATACACCTATTTCAAAAGTCGTTGTCGCAGCTGGAGCTACAGTCCACACTCTAAAGCCTGCAAAGGATGTCGGTTACTTGGACTTAATAATTTGTGACTCCTTGCATGTTTTTAAAGAAATATTTTTATTTATATCTACCACAACAACAACTTGTTATGGTCATATAACACAAACACGTACAACCAAAATATGCTATGAATAAATCGATAACAAGATAAGAAATACCGACATCCTTTGCAGTCTTCAGAGTGTGGACTGTAGCTTTGATTGCGACAAGGATTATTGAAATAGGTGTATTACCTATCGTTGATATCAAACACAACCGCAGCCTATACTAGTTTACTCCCTAGTTTCCATTTGAATTATGGGTATACATCAATTTTAAAAAGGTTGCTCAAGTCGATGGTTAATTTTAGAATGTAAGGAATGTGTATACACCTACTTGCAGTAAGGTTGTCATACAAAATAGAACATTTGTTACAAAGAAAATAAAACATTTGTGATTTAGTGCGAAAGATTAAGGAATTAATTAAAAGACAAAAGAGAGAGTTCAGCTTGAGTGATCTTTTTTTGTCTTTTAATCAATTCCTATCGTACTAAATCCTAATGTTCTATTTTCTTTATAACAAATGTATATTTTTGTATGACAACCTTATTGCAAGTAGGTGTATATCTATTTTATTGTAAGAAAGGTTGTAAAAGAAATCATTGCCATACAATATACTCCCAATGTTTTCGATTTTTTGAAATTTGAAAAAAAGAGATAACAATTTAAAAGGAGTTTGTAGCCGAAAGGTATCCCGATAATCCTAATCCATGAAATCATTTTTGACATGACGTCAAAGGAAGCTGCTTTTTTGTAGATTTTCTTTCGGTAGAGATTCAATTTGGTTTACCGGGTATAAAATCATTTAAAAAGCTGATGTGCTAAGTCTATCTAACTTTTAAAAAACCTTGGGTCTACATGTCTGTAATGAATCGAAAAATGATGTTTTTCTATATATAATAGTAATTGTTTTTACCTGGCCAAGCTGTAGATATTTTTCCCGAGTGTGTGTAGTTCAACGCACTAAGCATACTATTATAAGGATTGGTACCGGTAAGCCAATATACAAATACAAATACTTTAGTTTGACGTCAAGGCTCAATTCAGGAATTAAGATTATTAATCTATTTTTGTAAAAATCAATTTGTGAAATGTATCAGGCGGCGAATAAGAGATGTCGACCCAAATCACCGGAAAATATTTTTTCATTGAAATAATTGTTTAATTTTGATTACTTGTTAATTGTTGGTGATAAATGCAGTGATTTGTTAGATCAGTTTACTTAAGTATTTACTGTTAAATATCATAGTGTGCTATAGCTATAAAGCGCATTTCACGTAACAATATGGTTATTATAAGATACACCTTTCAAAAATCGTTGTCGCAGCCGAAGCTACAGTCCACACTCTAAAGCCTGCAAAGGATGTCGACATAATTTGTGATTTATTACACGTTTTTTAAAGAAATATTTGTATTTATATCTACCACAACAACAACTTGTTATGATCATATAACACAAACACGTACAACTAAAATATGCTATGAATAAATCGATAAAAAGAGAAGAAATACCAACTTTCTTTGCAGGTTTCAGAGTGTAGACTGTGGCTTTGTTTGCGACAACGATTTTTGAAATAGGTGTATATTTATCAAGTGTGCGTTCACCTTGAAATCAGAGTATCGAAAGCAGTGTGAAACGAATTATGGGAATACTGATTTCCGATTACACACAATCAAATTATTATACAAACTTAACATCGATCGAGTTTATTGTTCATAGCCTGGTTGATTAAACCTTGATTAGCTAAAAGCACTAACCCAGGATTAAATGTTTTGGTTCTATTAGAAGATTTCAATTCAATTTCAATTTCATATTATTTTGCACACAAAGAAAATAGTTTAAATACAAAGAATACATAATTATAAATATTATAGTTAATTATAATAGAAAATAAATTAAATAGCACAGAAAAGGTGCCGGTGGACTGGAGTAACTAAAGTTTTCGAGCCAGTCCACCAGTAGATTAAACAAGTGGTGAAAAGACGTGTTCTTTAATTATATAAATATAATAAGAATAAGAATATATATAATAAAGTTTAGTAGAACTAAATAAAAGTCTAAATATAATTAATTAAGCACTTTTGTTTTATTTTTTTTAATAAATGATTTACGTGGGAGCAACTTCTTAGACTCCTCAATTAAATTCCAGATTTGTATTGCACAGAATCTTAAGGATGATTTGCCATAATTAATGCTAACTTGAGGTAGAAAAAAAAAATTTGATTTAGAGTAGCGAGTGTGATGGTGATGGATATCAGAGATAGTTTGAAAATAATTTGAGAAAGCTTTAGGAAGATTATTATTATGATAGTCATAAATAAAAGTTGCGATTTGCGTAGAGACGATATCGACAAATTGAAGAATATCCAAAGATTTATATATTGGAGGGGCGTGTGACTGAAAATGAGAGAAGGTCATTTTTACAGCTTTATTATTAAGAACATGGAGTGGATGTACTGTGGATTTGTAAGTGTTACCCCAAGTAAGTGCTCCATAATAGAGATAAGGATAAATTAGGGAAAAATATACAGATCTGAGTGTTTGCGCATCAAGATAGTGACGAAGTTTGGACAAGACACAAGTATTTGATTGAATCACACATTTCAAGTGCTCGACCATTCACAAAAACATCATGTATCAGAGAACTCCGATACTTCTGAGGAGACGTAACGATCATGTATTTAAAGCAGCGAGGATGAGCTCTATTGAAGCTTTGAATAGCTACATTCATGATTCATAAAACCATGCCACGCACAGACTGTAATTACTACGATTTTAGAATTATACCGACAAGCAACAAATAAACAATGAATCGCGTGTCACTTGTTGTAGTGTAACTTTGTATGTATTTAGATATTAACTATGGTGAAATGAAATGTTTTAAAGTAAACACATAGAAGTCACGCCAAATTCACATTTTACTGTTAATATGCATCAATCAACCAGCTGAACTATCTATCCTAATTTCATTTTTCAATTTAGATACAGTATTTGGAACATTTCAGTGTGACTTATAGTGCGCAAACACTATATCAACGAAATAGAGCAAAATTGCTAATGTTAAATAGTTTCTTTTGGGTCTTTTAGTAGTTTTTAGTCAATATTAAGAAAACAGAGTTGTAACTAGGAATTGATGTCATTGTATTTGATAGTTTTTGGGTTGAATTGAGTGCTTATATAGGCAGTTGATTCCATATTGCTCTCTTTATTCGTTGTGTTGTAATCTACGCTCGTGGTCCCGCTGGCGTCTTGTGAAAAACGGGTGTACAACATTTTTTTCTTATTTTCCATAATAGTATCCCGTTGTTGTTGCACTATGAAATACATCTACATCTACATCTACATTATTTATTTGCAACAATCCATGGTTCATATATTACAGCAAATTCCAGTGAACGTAAAAAAAAAGATGAATGAATGGACAAATTATGTAACAAAAAAATAAAAGAATTCAAATAATGTTAAGAAATACTAACCAAGACACTTTATTCCCACATTACTTAAATTAAATTCGCGTATTGTTTCAATTATTGTTTTCTCGTGTTAAAGTAGGGTTTAATAAATAAATTGATTTTCTGCACAAAAAATATGATATAAAATTGCGAAGCCATATGTATTTCACTCCATCCAGCGTTTATACAAATAACAGAGAAATCACCATTATATTAACAATTTAAAAAACAAACCGTAGAGTTTAACGCAAACAAAAAAAAAACACCGCAAACAAAAAAAAACGTAAAAAAACTATACTTTTTATTGAGTTTTTTAATTGTTACTCAGTGATAATAATAAGTATGATAGTTGAAATACTCTTTCTAGAATAATATACTTCTCTTTGAGCATTTACTCCCGCCTTAGTGAAAGCAACACCGCAATTATCACAGGCAATTAAACAATTTCATAAACAGAAAAAAAAACATTTCCGGGATTGGGGTTTACTCACCGCCTTATTTCACAAATATAAAGGTTTAAGCACTTACACGTCGAAGAATTTTGAATGCTTTTTAGCTTAAATTAAAATTTCCAACCAATTTTTTCGTATATATATATATATATATATATATATATATATATATATATATATATATATATATATATATATATATATATATATATATATATATATACAGCCGATCTCGAAAAGGTTGTCCACCTGAAAAGACATATATACTAAAATAAATATCACGTGACTCATTTTATAATCACTTTCCGCGCGTGTAGAAAGTCAGGTATTTGTAGCGTGGGAAGATACTGCTTGTTTGAATTCACGGCCATATTACTTTCAAACACAACTGACTTTCTACACACGCAGAAAGTGAACTTATGAGTCACGTGATATTTATTTTAGTATATATGTCTTTTCAGGTGGACAACCTTTTCGAGATCGGCTGTATATATATATATACATATATATATAATATATATATATATATTTCAGACTATCACAAAAATTTTAAAAATAGGGAGAACAATGTTAAAGGAGTTTGTAGCCGATAATACTAATCCATGAAAGGAAGCGTCACAGGAAGCTGCTTTTTTGTAAATTATTTTCTTTCGGTGATAGATTGGTTTACCGGGTAAAATCATTATAAAAGCTGGTGTGCTAAGTTAGTTTGAGTACACACCACTGGGAAATATTCTTCAGCTGAATCAGGTAAAAAATTAATTTGTATTCATTTTATTGACGATTTCATTAGTTTACACATCTTTGAATTTTTTTTATTACAATTACCACAGACTGAAGTGGTAAATTTAAATCTTTTAATTTTTTTAATACATCATATTGAATATTTCATTAGTTTGCTTATCTTGGAGACGGATTTTTTTTTTATTATAATCATATACCATTCCAATTATACCAGTATTTTATTTATTGCCCAATAGTTTTTTAATTGAATCTAATACACCCAAAACAATAACGCCCACCACACAGTACATTTCGTATTACTGTGTGCTACGTACGATCTCGTATATTTTAGAGCTCTTTCCAGTCTTTTCGCTAATAGAGCTAAGGCCAGGTCTGGAAGGAAGCAAAACTTGCCAAAACTTATAAACACATTATTTTCTGTTTTTCACTTTCATTTAAAATACATTTAGGAAAATAAGAGTTCAATGTTTTACTAGAGTACAAACACTAAAAGTGTGCAATACTTTGTACTATTTACCACTAAATAGTGTTGATTAAACAATAGAGAACAAAATAATTTGCATAATTTAGCAGTATTAAGTGGTATTTATGTTGCACACTTTTAGTATTTGTACTCTATACACTTATAATAATATCTTATAAGTTCTAACAATTTTCTAATTATATATGTTAATATTAATATGGCTTTTTCTGATCTGCGAATACCTTGGCTTGGAATAATGACACAAATACACTGACTTGTTTTTTCAGAATATTCGAGACGCTTCATCATGATGAAAGGTTTTATTGTTGCAGTGTGCTTGGTTCTATTGATTGGCAGTCTCAATGCTCAATCAGGTATACAACTATTTCACCTCCTGCCAATATCGATAATAACTTCACAGTTCCCCTGCGCCATCATGAAAGGTAGCCGGGCCTTTGCATCGAAGCAAGACGTTGAGCTTGCAATTATAGATAACTTTTTTAAAACACTTTGCAGGATAACTATTCTGGCACTTGTCTCTATCATTGCAAATCAACGTTCGTCTCGCTTCGATGCAAAGGCCCGGCTATCTTTCAATATGGCGCAGGGAACTGTTAAGGTACTATAACAAGAAAACAATATTGAGTGAAAATGTACGATAATTAAGGACTGTAAAACTGGCATGGATAAAGAAGGAACGTATTTCTTAGAAAACAATTGAGGTAAAAATGTACAATAATTAGTCATTCAACTGTACTAGTTTGACTGATTAATGTTGCTAAGAAAACAATTGGAGTAACAATGTACCATACAACAAGTCATTGATCTAGTGTGACTGATTACATGTTGCTAAGAAAACAATTGGAGTAACAATGTACTATACAACTAGTCATTGATCTAGTGTGACTAATTACATGTTGCTAAGAAAACAATTGGAGTAACAATGTACTATACAACTAGTCATTGATCTAGTGTGACTAATTACATGTTGCTAAGAAAACAATTGGAGTAACAATGTACTATACAACTAGTCATTGATCTAGTGTGACTAATTACATGTTGCTAAGAAAACAATTGGAGTGACAATGTACTATACAACTAGTCATTGATCTAGTGTGACTGATTACATGTTGCTAAGAAAACAATTGGAGTAACAATGTACTATACAACTAGTCATTGATCTAGTGTGACTGATTACATGTTGCTAAGAAAACATAATAAATATATATATAAGAATAAAAAATAAGGTCAAAATAAAAATGTAAAAATAATGTAAAAATAACGGCAATATAAAATAACGATGTCAATAAAGAAAGGCGCAAAGTGAACTCGAGTTCGTGTGGATATACGTGACTGTCTCGAGGGAAAGAGGGGAAAGTTTTGTATCCCGAAAGGGATCCTAACACATCACCCCATTTCTCCTTCCCACGTACATACCCACAGCGTACTACAACCTTACATACATACATGTACACATCACATGTACACATACATGTACACATACATGTACCCATCACCCCATTCCTCCTTCCTACATACATACTCACAGCGTATTACAAACTTACACAACCAACTAAAACTCCTTCCTTCACCCTCTCTTACTCACAACTGCAAACATAAAAACCTACAACATTCCCGCGGATAATTATCCGCCGCTCGTCATTACAAATTCAAACTTTCCATTTTCCCCTTCCCACTCCTCCCCATTATTTTTACATTTTTATTTTGACCTTATTTTTTATTCTTATATATATATTTATTATTATTTACTCGTTATCATTATTATTATCATTTATTATTCATAACATATTTTTATTCTCACTTCTCTTTTATGAATTTCTTTCACCATTATCATACCATTATCATACCACTGTTCACTCCACATATTTACCTGTTCCATTCAACCTCAATTTGAAACTCCACTTATATTCACACTTACTTTCCACGACTTGCACTCCACAACTCTTACATCCACACACACCTTCTCTCAATTGATGTGTTGGTACGAATACCTGCTTTTTAGCATGTCATTTAGCATTGACCTAAATTTTTATCCATTCGCATACATATATTTTTTTTTATTTACATACAGGTCTATGCATTTGCACATGACTCTTTTTTTAATGAAAACGTTATCGATTTGTTATCGTAACATTTATCGTGAATTCAATCATGAATTTATTGTAAACATTACTGTATTTGAACTGTAATTGATGAAAATGTAATTCAGTTTTTGTATGGTATCAGATATTATCAATAATCTATCTATTCATTCATAAAATCTACAGATTGTTGCGGTACGCGTGACTCAATTTGTTTCATAACCCGCATGTAAAAACAATATAGGAGCGCAAAGCATTGTGGTTGACTTTGCATTTATGAAATCCAACAAATAATACATGAAACTATCTTTAATAGTTTGATGTGCTGTAATTTTAATTAATATATAACCATGTAAAACGAGGTCCCGCACATCAAAGCATTTGAAATTTAACATTACTCGCAGAAATAACATTGCGTGACAAGCAAGTGCAGCAAAACCAAGGACTGTCGTAACTGGGAGTAACGCAATCCACATGATACAGTTCGGTATATGACTTTAACCTCTTTGAGTCTACAGGGCTTCGTTTCTCGTGGTTTATATTAATCAGGATTACAAATATATCAAGGTAAGATGGGTTCATTTATATCTATTGGATTTCATAAATTCTAAGAGGAATTCTCGTCGATTGAAGTGAAATTGTGACTGTTACTAATAGCCTATTTCGATATTTATGCAAGCTTGACCGTAACATTGTCAAAATGAACCGCTCTAAAACGTTTTGTTTCGATTTATAACACTCTAAAACAATTTCAAAGTCATTGCTAGAGTATAAACTTTAGTTTTTAATTTGTTTGTTGAAAGAAATAAGCTATTTTAACCAGTCAGATAATAAAGTGAACTTATATGAGATTAGAACAAAGACAATTCCTTAGAGGCCTTTAGTCGAAAGTTTATTTGTATCATTATCATTGTCTATCATTGTCTGTCATTGGGTATCATTGTCTTGATGTAGTATGCTTCGAGTAGTACAATGGTTCAGTACTACATATTTGATAGAGTGATTTCCATATGACCGTGCAAGAAAATAGACCATTTAGTTTGTGGTAGTTGATAAAGAACAAAAGAAAACGATGGGTTTAGTGTTTACTACTAACTATTAGTTTGCCTATTCGTTCACGATCATATGAACAGCACTCTATGTTGGTTCAAATCTACTACATTGTTGTCATCATAGTCATTTTGTCTATTTACAAAAAAACATTATGCTTAGTTTTTTTTCGAATTCGTTTTCCTTATTTACTTGAAATTGTCAGGTACTAATGGATTTGAAACCGCACTGTTCATATTTTCGAACACATAGGTTGTTAAAAAATACTCACAATTTGCATAAGGTTACCAAACCTTTTTTTGAATAAATTCGACATGCATGCTCAGACACATATTGGCACCAGTTTTGCCGAGTTTGGATTAAGCTTTATTGCCAGTCGATTTCAATATAACTATTTAAAACGGTGACAGTATTTACGGTGTAATATTTCTTATTTGATGTCTATTTATATGTAGTCAAGTTAGTCACTTTCAAACACAAGTTACGTTGAAGCGAGGCACTGTTTGGATTGCTTCTCTTAACTTGATACATACAGAATTGCCTATAGTTTCGTGACACTTCAGTTTGTAAATACAATAAAAATAAGTCTATGAAATTTTGTCATAGAAAGGCAAATTTATCTGCTTTAATATTGATGTAAATCTTTTCTTCTAATCTTTTAATTAATTTGATAAAATAAAAGGAATATTTCGACGGTAACTTAGGTGCCCAGTTTCGTGACAGCTTGCCCAGTTTCGTGACACGAAAATGCATTGTTTTCAATTAAGTAATTCACAACAAAATTCAATAAAACAAATCAAATACACATTTTTTTACCTTTAACTATATTTTGCACTAACATTTGGATTGTTCCTTATTTATGTTTTGGAGAATTTCGGAATGTGAAACTATTCGAAATGCTTCAAAGTCCTGCTACTTTTAACATCAAATTCAGTTTGGATAGAAACGATTTGCAAAGGCGACTTTATCTGCCGTAGTGTTCCATAGCAAAAGCAATACTTGATTCAGAAACGAACACAGTTCATAACATGTGTATTTTCAAAAAAATTCCAGTCATGATTTTGTTTAAAGCCATTAACTGTCAGTGTATTCGGGCTTTTTGTAATTACTGGTATTTGCGTGTCACGAAACAGGGCACCTAATCTTAAAACGGACTAAATATTTTGCAAATATCAAAATTGCTGAACATACAGGGGTTGTAGAATGAAGTTACACTATCTAGCTATCGTCAGTATAAATCTTGGCTTGGTTCTTTGAGAATATGCGATGTAAATCCCTCTTTTTCGAACCAAGGTCAGTTTACTGCGCAGTAAATTAGCCATCCATTTTAGCCAGAAAACTTCAACTACTCTGTCAACAATTGCTTCTCTTCGAAGAATCCGTGCATGTAAAAGCCCGTCAAAACATGCATATTGAAGCTAATTAATTCTCTAGAATCCACTACTAGAATCTACTACTTGAATCAAAAGTTGAGTACAGACAGTGTGCAACATAAATACCACTAAATACTGCTAAATTATGCAAATTATTTTGTTCTCTATTGTTTAATCAACACTATTTAGTGGTAAATAGTACAAAGTATTGCACACTTTTAGTGTTTGTACTCTACTAGAATCTACTACTAGAATCTAGAATCGAGCCGAGCCGAGCCGAGCCGAGCCGAGCCGAGCCGAGCCGAGCCGAGATAGGCGAAACTACAATCTTATGGCCCTTCCGGACTATACTACATGTTTGGCCTGGTTTGGATATACACCTAATCCAAAAAACGTTGTCGGGTCCGCCGCACAGTCCTCGCGCCAAGACCGTGAAGGAAAACACAGTGAATATTTTGATGAGAGTGATAAAACAAGAAAATAAAAGTAGGCACAACACTATTTTGTTGAAAAAAGTACCACACTAGAGTGTGAACATGCAAATAAATTAATTACTGATTAGATATAACCAATATCTTTCACAGTCTTGGCGCGAGGACTGTGCGGCGGACCAGACAACGTTTTTTGGATTAGGTGTATATACTAGCCGTTTCTATCAAAAGTGAAATGCTGCGAGCTGTTTACATAATATTCCACAGGCGCGGCAGCCCAATCTTGGCTATTCAGTAAGCGATTATGTAAGCATTCGAAATTGTACGTTTTTTAATAGTAATATTACATGGATGTGATTAGCGCTCGTGAAGTAGCGTGATCGAATCTCGAATGCGATCGAATACGGTTACTTTAGAATTTGCAAGCATTGCTGTGTGTAACTGGCCATAACTCGTTCGAGAAGTCGACTTTCAACAAAGGAGAAGGGTCTTTATTTACGTTCACTAATAGTCAATACCACTGTTTACCTGATTATTTTGTGCAAAATTTAATAAACAAATGTAAGAATTATAACTCAAGTTTCCTATTCACTAACTCAGACTGCGACAGATAGTATAAGGACAACGTCTCTGTATCAGGGATGATTCTACTTCCAAGAGCATCCAGATAAAGTCAATCTCCTTCGGTAATAAAGATCTGATCTACGGTGGCCAAAGTTTCATTGACAAACTCTGAGCACATAACAGCGCTGAAAAACTTGTAAAAGAACATTGTCTTTTCCCGCGAGAAATGTCACTAAAAGTCGTTCGTGACCTTGATCAATACTTCCAGCAATAAATAAATTTGATTTTGAGATTATTACAGTGCGAAAAACTCGGATAATTTGATGAAACTATTCCGTGGAACGAGCTGTTTACATAATATTCCACAGGCAGCCCAATCCTGGCTATTAGGTGGATATGTAGGCATTATGTTCAATAACTTGTCGAAAAGCTGACTTTTTATCTTCCTATTTTCAAGAATGTACGAAATTGTATGTTTTTTGTTTATTACATGTGGTTAGCGCTCGTGGATCTCGAATGTGATATGTTTATGTAATCAGTTTAAAATCACACTGATAAGTGGCAATAACTCACTCGAGAAGCCAACTTATTAATTATATTATCTTCCTAGCTATATTCAAGAATGTACAAAATTGTATGTTTTTAGTAATATTAACTTACATGTGATTAGAGCTCGTGGATTAGTGTGATCAAATCTCGAATGCGATCGAATATGTTAACGTAATCAGTTTGGAATCACAGTGAAATTCCATATTGCAAGCGTTGCTGTGTGACTGGCCATAACTCGTTCGAGAAGTTGACTTATTTATATCTTCTTCGGCTTAGGAATTTCCCACAGAATAGTCTCTGGTCTCTAGTATATAAATTAGATACTTAATGGCGAAAGTTGCTGACCTAACGTATTACATGTTCGGAAATCATCGCCAGCCAGCCAGCCAGCCCGAAAATTGAGATTTTTCTCACTATATATAGCCCAGGAACACTCGTCCACAAGTACAAAGGGATACCGTCGAAATTAGTGTTGCTACTCGCTTCGCTCGCAGCAAAAAAACAACAAAATGAAGAAAAAGAAAAGAAAAAAATTAATAAATAATTATCTAAATTAAAAATGAAGTGAAAAAAAATTATGACAAAATAAGAGAATGAAAAAATTGAAACTCCTCGTTTGCTCCTCGTTTGCTCCTCGTTTGCTCCTCGAAAACTCCTCTGCTGAGCATGTAGAGATTTTGTCTGCGCATGCGTTTGTTTTGATGCTAAAATTCATTTTCACGTCGAATGAAAGAATTTTATAATGGTAATTGAACTAAGTGGAGTGCAATTTGGTCTGATATCAAACGCGCGATGACAAAATCACACGACCGCGTAGCGGGAGTGTGATTTGTAATCGCAAGTTTGATATCAGACCAAAATTGCACGACACGAAGTTCAATTATCACTTTATTATATCCATTTTGAAATCCTACTATAGTTTAAAGCATGCATTCTATTGATTTTTTTTCAATACCGGAAACGGAAATGCTCTTTTTACATTGAAAATGTCATGTGACAGGTCGTTTGCAAGTTTGACAACCTGGAAGTGATCACTAGTTTGATTGTTAGCTCAAAAATCCTGCAAATTTGGAGAAATTTATAGTTTAATCTTCAACATCTGACTCAATAAGGTACGCTTTTTGTGTCTTCTGTAGCTGTGGAGATATTAAGGACGAATCTTGGTTTATTTCGAGAACTAACTTGATCGTACACATGTGTGGAATGGCGTGGAGCTCAGCAAAACCGGCACACGAAACTGTACATTATAAACAAGCAAGATTTGGTTAAAGTTAAAGCCATCAGTTCCTTCAAACTACAAATTAGAATCAAAAACAATGTTTTTAGTTCATCTGGACTTGTTTTTGGAGCTGAGAACATGCTTTTGGACGTAAAACGTTGTCCTAGAAATCGCTAACACAGAAGTGACAGTCCCTAGCACTTGTGATTTCCGAGCTCATATCAATGACTCGTACAAGTAGAAAACCGTTTCTTTTCCTTCAAATAAAACTAACATGGAACTTTGCATTCTTCTGGTGGATTCAAGCTTGTAATTGTAAGGATTCCCTAAAGTTGTCTACTTTGGCAGAGAACTAACTGAGGAGGCATTTTGATGATGTAGACATTCAAAATTGTGGAATGTGTTTATTGTTTTGAAAAAGTTTGTTTGCTGTTTTATTTACCGTCAAAGTGTTTTTATGGAGAGCAGATGACTTCTGTTTGAATTTTTCCTCGATTTAAATTGCTTGAATTCATTCAAATATCTTCTTCGTGGCATGACTCTTGATATTTTGCAAGTTTTTGTGTAGTCTACTGTGTGGTTTTCTCGCTGGACGTCAGGATCGTTCGGACTATTAACATCCACAATTTGATGGTAAATTAGCCACATTTTCGTCCAAATAGACAACAAATAATGGGAAATCAGTTTCTATAGCAGTACTTTGACGTCAAGGATGCTTTGGGATTATCTAAGTACTGTAAGTTATTGAATTAATTAATAATTATTCATGATTTTGGACATAATTCATAAATATTTTCTCCAAAACTGTAACAAAACAGAAAACTGAGATTTTTTTTCATTTTATTTACTTTCATCTGATTGGTTAGTTTGATAGTTTCCTGTAAATCTCATTGGTTGTTCAAATTGGTGCGATTTGGAGTCAAAATGGTGCGATTCGGACTCAAAATAGTGCGATTCGTGCTTGAATCACTCTGCTGAGATCCAATCAGATTGCAGGATTTGCTAGTGATTTCAAAATGGATATAATAAATGGAGATATTAGACGCCCTCGATCGTCAATAAAACTGCCTTGGTTACCTCGAGTGCGTGCGAAATCCTTAGAATTCATCTTAATTTTTATATCTTAAACATCGTGCCCCAGCGAATTTACTTCAGAAATAGCTTTTTACATGTTTATTTTTTGCAAAATTAAGCTTTTTAGGTAGTAACTTTTGTTCCCGCAATGTGATCCAAAGCGATTTTGTGTACGTGGTTTTATGCATATTTTCGCTCAAAACAAAATGCAAATTTTAGCGAACTCTTTTTTATTCTTGAATTAAGAATTAAAGTTGGCTTTATTGGTAAAAAACCTTAATGGCTCCCATAAAATCTAAATATATAATTACATTCTAGATAAATATTTTAGATTATAAAATACAGGTTCTTAAAGTTCGTCAAATTTATCACAGTGGAACAGGGTCTAAACCATGTTGTAAACACTGCTTGAAATCATATCCAGGGACAACGAGTTTCTACAAAAATAGCTCAGTTTTGCGAAAAGTAAACATGGAAATGTCAATTTCTTTAAACGTTTTTTTTGGGCACGATGTTTAAGATATAAAAATTATATGATGAATTGCGAGAAGTTCGCACTCAATATTGCTGATACTGACATAATTAATAATAATAATAATAAATAATTTATATAGCGCTAAAATCCTAAAGTTCAATAGCGCTTAATATATACAATGTTAAGATATATTGATAAAACAAAACAATAAAATCAGTCTAATATAATGAAAAAAAATATGTCTTTAAATTCTTTTTAAAACGATTTAAATTGTTTTCTTGTAATAGTGATTGAGGTAGATTGTTCCACAATTGCGGTCCACATACTGAGAATGCCCTATCACCATATCCTTTGGGTTGTGATCGAGGGACGAGCAATAGATTTTTTGAGCTTGATCTTAATGCTCTAGTCGGTATATACTTGACAATTAAAACATCAACACGCCGGTTTACTTGACGATCTAAGGTGTCTAATATATATCTCCTATATAATGCAATGCACAAAGTAGCGTGTTGGTTATAACTTCTACTAAAAGTTTTGACCTGCACATTGGTTTATCGTCCAACATGCTACTTGAAAGTACGCAGTTCTGGTCCTTCTTTTCACTTTGGTCGGACTTTGACATGTGATATTTTGCAATCCGGAGTTTGTTCGATTGAAATAATTAACTACAACGTACTAGTAGACCGTCAACATTGTATGCCTCAGTAATTCGGTTCATGAACATAATTGTGAAAGATGAGATTGCAAACCAAATGTTCCATGTCAGCATAAAATTCTTTCATTCGACGTGAAAAGGAATTTTAGCATCAAAACAAACGCATGCGCAGACAAAATCTCTACATGCTCCTCTGCTGCTGATTTCAAATAGTTATTTTATAATTCCGTATAAAACATTCAGAGAAGCCGTCACAGCATAATATGATTATATAAACTCTGGCGACCTATAACCGGCGGTAGAAATATCATGGCAAAAAAAAGTATATCTTTCAAAGAGTTTTCGAGCATTTACAGTTCGTTTGATTTTGAAAGAGAGTTTTATAAGAAAATGACGGAGAGAATACTGAGATAACGATAGGAAATCTTGCAAAGTACTAATGTTTTCTTCACGCATAGTCATGTATCACACATCAAAATGTACGAAAAGTGTGGTGTATTCAAATTCGGTGTTAATTTTTAAATAACGTCCCTAATTTCACACAATCTCTCGTGTAAAAGTGATCAAATCGTTCGCTCTGAAATCAAAAAATACTTATACTTTGTGCACAGAAAAGCAAAATCATTTCATGATAAAGTCAATAAAATATTGAAGTAACTGTATCCAATGAAACTTGATGTAGTTTTCTGCAATTATTTT
The DNA here is from genome assembly GCA_949775045.1 of Metridium senile. Taxonomy (NCBI): domain Eukaryota; kingdom Metazoa; phylum Cnidaria; class Anthozoa; order Actiniaria; family Metridiidae; genus Metridium; species Metridium senile. Next base: position 14,888,294 of record OX459101.1, on the reverse strand, counting down.
GAGAAAACATCGAAAAACCACGATTCTGTTTTTTATTATTATTATTATTATTATTATTATTATTATTATTATTATTATTATTATTATTATTATTATTATTATTATTATTATTATTATTATTATTATTATTATTATTATTATTATTATTATTATTATTATTTATTAATAACTAACAACAAAGAAAAAAAAAAAATTTACAATTAAAGAGTGCCACAATAAATGTGACACACGAGACCGAAGACAATAGTTTTTACAATAATTAAAGTTTCAATGAAATAAGCTTATTTATAATTAACTATATATACACAAACAAGCACAATCACACACAAGAACTATATAATACTAATGGCATTTTAATAACATAAATATAACACAACTACACCATAATTACCACATCTACTACATAGGACGAAAAATAAATATACATGACTTAGTCTTTTAAATCTAATTAGCTGTGGTGAAATTAAATGCAGTTACTATTTTTCCCCATTTTTTATTGTGGATGTCAGTTTTGTTCTTATTAATGGTCATTTTTCTTTCAATCAATTCATAATATTTCAACAAATTTTTAATGCAAATTTTTAATTGCTGGTGGTGGTTTTTGTTTTTCTCTTTGTTTATATAATGAATATTTATATAATAAGATAATGAAGTTGATGGTCATATCATCTACTCCTAGTATTATATTCTGTTTGTTTAAAACTGGTAACAAAATCTAATAATCCTCCAACCAACCACGATTCTGGGGTTATATTTCTATTTGATTGTCTAGGCTGACACGTGCCGTGAAGCGTCTAGCTGACCAAATGTTAACATGTATTTTCCGATGTTTATACTAAAAGTCATATAAAGGTTTTGAGGTAAAATACTGTTGGGATTCGATCGCCAAGACGTCTAACAAAGTTTTCGACATAAAGCTGGTTACACAAAGATAATTGAATACAATAAATAACATTAGGAGTAACACAAGTAAAATGGTCACTAATGCGATGCGAAGATTTAGGACCAGTAACAGATGTACGTGAAACAACAGGGCCATAGCACCCTCAAAATGTTTGGGGGGGCTCACCCATTGATTTTTGAAAATAGCCCTGAAAATAACTACCATTCAATACACTCAAACTGATTAATTGAGGGGCACGCCCCCCCCCCCCCCCCCCCCCCCTCCTCCTTCCCACTTCCCCTCACCGTGCTACGGCCCTGAACAATCTAGTGGTGATATGTATTACAACGCTTACGAGAGCAACGGAAAGTTACAGGATCTTTATCGTTAGGCACAACGCCTTTGACAAGAAAACTACGGATATTACGATCACACTTGAAGGAGAAGAGAGGACGTTCAACAACAGCAACAACAACAATCGTTTATTGCCGGAGTTCCAGTAATTATATAAAAAAGAATTACAAATATAATTAGAGACTTAAATAAATACAAGGTACAAGCTATCTACAATAACCACACGGGCTAGCTTAGGTAGATAGCTTTTTACAAAAAAGAAAAACCGTTAATTGAAAATGTTAGATGTATCAAGGTCAGAAGTAAGCAAATTAAAATTATCATTTATACGCGGCTTAAGGTTACTGTGAACCTTCGCGGGTACTTTTCGTTAAAAATTTATTTTCGCGTCGCGTTAAATAATATTTTATGACATTATACATCATTTTAAAGCTTAATAAACAAAGAATATGTCTATGTAGTTTTTTTCTGTAAAAAAATAATTTGTAGTGCGTGAGAAAGAATCTAAGTGAAATCGGGTGTCTTTGTTTAAAAGGATAAACTGGAAAAACTATCTGTCTTTTGCTGAATTTTAATGCATAATGTTTGTCAGCATATATTGATCTCTGAGACCGTCTGAGCGTTTCTCAATATTTTACTTAGTTTAGAAGTTATTTAGAGCTAAGTAACGAAACGTAAATATTCAATGTTTAGTTAATATTCGACTTCATAAATAAAAAAACACGCTATCAATCAATAAACGCTCACACGGTTTTAATTTTGATGAGTTGAGTAGTGTGTGCGCTAATTTCGAAGATTTTCGGACCGTAATTTTTTGCAGGTTATCCTTTTAAAGTTGACTAGTATGCGCAAAATTAAAAGCTAGAAATCGAGCTTTGAAAGTTTTGTAAACATTGACACCCACTTCATCTATCTGTCAGCGAGGTCACTTAAAGGTCACAAATCAACCAATAGAGATCGTGGTTTCCTGTTTTGTTTTGGTAATACTCTGCGGGACGTTTTTATAAATCAGATAACAAACGCTCATAAAATACTTTTTAGAGCACAAAGCGGTAAACATGGCGAACAAAAATAAGATTAAATCAAATAGTAAAGCAAGTAAATCAAGAAACATCTAAAATTATGAAGAAATTTAAAAAAGTAACGCAACATGATATCTCATAAACGAACCAAGCAATAATAGGATTATAGGATTATGATGTCACTTTTCAAGTAAAATTTGTTTTCCATAAAAAAAAAACAATTTATTTTAATATATCTGGAAGTATGTAACATTATGATTTTTTTGTTTCAATAATCAAAAGTTTATGTTATACATATTATAATCTTTAAATAAACAAAAATCAGCCAAATTTGTGGCTTAAAGGTTCACAGTAACCTTAACATTGTTATTGAGTGGATGGTAAGTTAGAGTGAAATGAGTACGATTGTCAGCGGCATGGACGTTATGAGTGAGGGCGAATACACAGCTGACATTAGAAACTTTAGTGAGAGCACGAGAAACAACTTCATCAGGATAATTACATTGTTGAATAAAAAAAGGACGCATGAGGTCACTCTGGTTAGAAAAATTAACATCATCACTACATACATAGACGGCGTCAACGGAGAACTTGAACTTAAAACAATACAAAACCTGTACTTGTAGATTGATATCTTAATCGTCATAAACTAGACAATGTTTTTTCAATGATGAAATATTTTATGGTTGAAGCTTAAGAAACTTTATCACAATTGTTTTTCAGACGATGGCAAAGGCAATTATCCTCAGAAGTCTACAATGGTTGATGTACAACATTGATCTATTAATCTCTTCAGTTCTTGGTTACTCATTTGCTTTTGGTTGGAGAGAAGAAAAACTGAAGGCAAGCACCCATTATGAATGCTCTGCACAGATCCTGAAAATAAGATTCAGAGCCAAGAAAGGCGACTTCCAACCTTTTTCGCCAGAACAGTATCTTCTTTTTCATTCTGAGTATGTCCATCCTAATGCTGTTTGTCACGACAATATTACTTTGTTGACTATAACACCAGAACAGGCATACTTTGCTGTTCTTCCTCGAGAAGTGGATGTTTACAGCTCTGATTTGAGCCCCTTCTTTTATGTCACACAGTTTAGATTTGCTACACACATCGTTGTCCTGCCGATCAGATCGTTTCACAGGCTTGCAGAAGATATAGGTGACCCAAGAGCACAAACTGTGCTTCTGTCGAACACTGGTCGCTGTGGCTCAACAATCCTTGCCCAGATATTTGAAGCCATTCCAAATACAATTGTGATATCAGAACCGGATGCTGTAGTACAACTATTATGAGACCATCAGATGGGAAAGATAAGTGACGAGCAAGTAGGTCTACTTCTCCGAAGCATAGTACGAGTACTGTGCAAGAGCAACGACAACAAAAAGAAAATAGACAGGATTGTTATTAAAACAAGATCGATGGACTCACAGCTGATCAAAAAGATTAATACCTGCTGCAAGTACATCAAACACGTGTACATGTACCGTCACCCGAAACAAACCATTTGTTCGTATTTGTCCTTTATCGGTGATCATCCAGTTCAACTTGAGTTCATGAAGTTAATCCTGCCAATACCTGACACCAGTGACTACCGGTTAATCCCGATCGACCAAATTCTGAAAGGTTTAAGTTTGTATGGTTTCTTTACGTTGGCTTGGGTGCTCAACATCGCTTGCTATATCGAATACAAGCACGAAGGCATAGATATCCACCCGATCAAATACGAAGACCTTTTGGACGATCCTGAGCGCACAACTTCTGAGCTGTTCACCTTTCTCGACATTCCAAAGCAGTATACTACCAAAGCTGTCAAGGCTCTTGAGAAGGATTCTCAGAGAGGGTCACCTCTAGCAAGAAAGAAGCTATCAAAAACCAAAGTGCGGGAGTTCAGCACTCAGCAACTTACAGAAGTCAATTTTGTTCTACAAAAATCTGGTTTTCCAACGATTAAGGAATTCCACGACTTGCCGGACAAAGGACAATTGAAACTGAAGTCATTTTTGACCACATGCTCTCCTTATTAAATAAGCCTGAAAAACACCTGCTAATTTTTCAGTGCAAAGAACAGCATTAAAGGAGTTAAAATGTTTCAGACGGTGGATTGTAGCTTCGGCTACGAAATAAATAGGAGTACAATTTATTGCAAGAGCGTTGTCCTGACTTTTGGAATTTAGTTGGAAAGGAATTCATTAAAAGACATAAGGAGATCACTAAAGCTGGACTCTTTTGTTATAATTCCTTTCTTACTACATAACTTATGTTCTACTTATGTGACGACAACACTCTTTCAATTACTTATATATTAAAAGTCCGCAATTACAGAACCAATCAGAAGCAATCTTCCTGGGTTTCGGCACCAGTATCTTGAAAACCCTTAGATACAACAAAACATACATCAGACCAGTACAGGTTTCCTAGACTGAAGATTTATTCTACACTTGTTCTAGCTTTAATACTACACGTCATTAATTGCATGCACAATTAATGACATCATAACTAGTTTAATTATCGACACAGGTAACCCAATATATTTACAACACGACTGTTGGCAGATTTATTTGACATAATATGTACCATCAATAACCTTTGGAATGTTTACATTAAACTGAGATAATCTGTCGTTGAGATATTGTCTATATTTACAAATAATAGCTGAAAGAATGAAATCTGCAACACTGTAAAAAATGTTAACTTAACAAAAACTGAAAATTCGAGGTTTAGCTCATCGTCCTAGTAAAAGAGTGGCTCTTGACATTTTGACTCTTTTACTCCAATGAAAATCGAAGGGCTAAAGCTCCAAACGTCAGCTGTGTTACGGAGCTAGAAATTTCATTCTATTGCCTATCGTTTATATCAAACACCGACGCCGTCTATACTAGTTTACTCGATCGATAGTTTCCATTTATATACATGTCAAATTTTAGTCAAAAATAGTTCTCCCTTAAACGTACAATGATTGAAATAATTGACAACTAATACTAATTAAATGCCGTTTTTTTTACTACACGTTCCTTATGGAACAGTGAAATACACACTGCCAGTCATTAATGCAAATGCATGCTGGTTTTTAACACATTCTTATTGTCCAAGCCCCAACACCAGCTGATATATTTAGAAAATTATTAGCTGAACCTTTTTAGACCTAAGTGATTCTTGTGAACTAATTATTTATTTATTTATTTATAATTTATGTAGTTGTTGTTTGTTTGTTTGTTTTTTATATATTTATTAGTATTTTATAATTATGTCATTTATATATGTTATATAATACAAATAATTTTATTAGTTATTTGATATCATTATTAGAGTACAAACATTAAAAGCGTGAAACATAAATAGTACTAAATAGTAATATTCTATGCGTATTCTATTGTTTTCTATAATTGTTTAATTACCACTATTTAGTACTAATTAGTATTACTTGTTTCACGGGTAAGATGAAGTCATTTAACCTGTAAAAAAGATATTAGACTAATACACCTATTTCCATTGTTTTCTTTTGTGTCTATTTAACTAGAGTACAAACACTAAAAGTGTGCAATACTTTGTACTATTTAACACTAAATAGTGTTGATTAAACAATAGAGAACAAAAGAATTTGCATAATTTAGCAGTATTTAGTGGTATTTATGTTGCACACTTTTAGTGTTTGTACTCTATTACACCTTCACTATTTAATTTTGTTTCTCGGGTAAAATGTCTTCACTCTATAATATTTGTACTCTATTATTTATATGTGTATACACCTAATTGTAATAACATTATCCTTTAAAAAAGAAAATTACCGAATTAATTAAAAGACAAAAGAAGAAGTTCAGCTTGAGTACTCTGCTTTTGTCTTTTAATTAATTCCTATTTTGTAATTTTCTTTCTTATATGACAATGTTATTGCAATTAGGTGTATAAACATATATATTTAAACCCTTTATCTAGTATCTATATCCTAAATTTTTACATAGTAGATGTAGAGCTTTACTATATTAGAATTATTGGCTGTATTTATATCATCTTGCACGAATAATTTATCGAACAAAAATTTGCAAATGGTTCGTCTCACAAAACAGTCGAAATCTTTTCTCAGACGAATATTTGTGACGAAATCATGAAGAGAGTTACTGATTTCTTTAGACGAAATTTTCGTCCAAAACATACAGCCAGTATCATTATTATTTCAATTCAAATTAGTCGTTCCTTATTATTATTATCATCTTCATAATCATTATTCAGTCATAATCATTATTGTTATTATGTTTTGGTTATTATAACCATCAGCATTATCAACAAAATCTTCATCATTAGTATCTTCATCATCATAACCATAACCATCAACATTGTCATCTTCGTCATTATTTTTCAGTTATGATATTATTTGGGGGGGGGGGGGGGGGGGGGTATTATAACCATCAGCATTATAAACAAAATCTTCATCATTAGTATCTTCATCATCATAACCATTACCATCAGCATTATCATCTTCATAATTATTATTCAGTCATGATCATTATTGTTATTATTTTTTTAGTTATTTTAACCATTAGCAATATCAACAAAATCTACATCATTAAGATCTTCATCATTATAACCATTATCATCAACATTATCATATCTTTATAATTATTATTCAGTCATGATCATTATTGTTATTATTATTTTTTGGGTTATTATAATCATTAGCATTATCAACAAAACCTACATCATTAGTATCTTCATCATTATAACCATTATCATCAACATTATTATCTCCATAATTATTTTTCAGTTGTGATAATTATTTTTATTATCTTTGGGGTTATTTTAACCATTAGCATTATCACAAAATCTACACCTGTTGACCTGGTCCATTATCATCTTAAATCATTTTTCAGTTGTGATAAGTATTGTTATTATTTTTTTAATTATTTTAACCATCAGCATTATAAACAAAATCTTCATCATTAGTATCTTCATCATCATAACCATTACCATCAGCATTATCATCTTCATAATTATTATTCAGTCATGATCATTATTGTTATTATTTTTTTAATAAGTATTGTTATTATTTTTTTAATTATTTTAACCATTAGCATTATCAACAAAATCTACATCATTAAGATCTTCATCATTATAACCATTATCATCAACATTATCATCTTCATAATTATTATTCAGTCATGATCATTATTGTTATTATTTTTTTAGTTATTTTAACCATTAGCAATATCAACAAAATCTACATCATTAAGATCTTCATCATTATAACCATTATCATCAACATTATCATCTTCATAATTATTATTCAGTCATGAATATTATTGTTATTATTATTTTTTGGGTTATTATAATCATTAGCATTATCAACAAAACCTACATCATTAGTATCTTCATCATTATAACCATTATCATCAACATTATTATCTCCATAATTATTTTTCAGTTGTGATAATTATTTTTATATTATCTTTTGGGTTATTTTAACCATTAGCATTATCACAAAATCTACACCTGTTGACCTGGTCCATTATCATCTTAAATCATTTTTCAGTTGTGATAAGTATATTGTTATTATTTTTTTAATTATTTTAACCATTAGCATTATCAACAAAATCTACATCATTACTATCTTCATCATCATAACTCATTACTATCAACATTATCATCTTCATAATTATTATTCAGTTATAATAATTATTGTTATTGTTTTTGGTTATTATAACCATTAGCATTATCAAAAATTGTTTATTATTAGTATCTTCATCATCATAATCATTACTATCATAATCATCGTTTTTATGAATATAATAATAATATACATCAGCTACTAGCATCACCGTCAATGCCTGAAGAACATGTTGAAATGGTTATACATGTACCCATACATGTACCCCCCCCCCCCCCCCCCCCCCCCCCCCCCACCTTGCAACACACAGGCTACCCGACATACAGAAAACATACAGAATAACACAGGGCACCCATCACCAGCCACCCGACACCGCTTTTATCATTCTAACATCTCTATACACCGACATTCCATACATACCTTCTTCGCTTGACTACGCCATCTACAACAAACTCAACGCTGTTAACCTGGATTTCTATGCCAGTACGATCACGATACGGTAAGTATTCACTATCACTCCCACCCATTATCATATCAACTACACAATTACCATGATATTCATGCAATTTATTCCATCATATACGCTTTTTTATCCATATACGTGACCGTCTCGTAAAGTTGATAGTACACGTCGGGTGGGCTTACGGCCGTGAGTTATGAAACGTGTTGGTCCTAACCTCTACCATTTGCCTCAATCCCTGATGATAAGTTTATGGTAGGACTATCTACTTATCTCCCCTTCGGCTCACCTTCCCTTTCTATTTTTACGTCCCCTCCTTCCCTCGAGACAGTCACGTATATCCACACGAACTCGAGTTCACTTTGCGCCTTTCTTTATTGACATCGTTATTTTATATTGCCGTTATTTTTACATTATTTTTACATTTTTATTTTGACCTTATTTTTTATTCTTATATATATATTTATTATTATTTACTCGTTATCATTATTATTATCATTTATTATTCATAACATATTTTTATTCTCACTTCTCTTTTATGAATTTCTTTCACCATTATCATACCATTATCATACCACTGTTCACTCCACATACTTACCTGTTCCATTCAACCTCAATTTGAAACTCCACTTATATTCACACTTACTTTCCACGACTTGCACTCTACAACTCTTACATCCACACACACCTTCCCTCAATTGATGTGTTGGTACGAATACCTGCTTTTTAGCATGTCATTTAGCATTGACCTAAATTTTTATCCATTCGCATACATATATTTTTTTTTATTTACATACAGGTCTATGCATTTGCACATGACTCTTTTTTTAATGAAAACGTTATCGATTTGTTATCGTAACATTTATCGTGAATTCAATCATGAATTTATTGTAAACATTACTGTATTTGAACTGTAATTGATGAAAATGTAATTCAGTTTTTGTATGGTATCAGATATTATCAATAATCTATCTATTCATTCATAAAATCTACAGATTGTTGCGGTACGCGTGACTCAATTTGTTTCATAACCCGCATGTAAAAACAATATAGGAGCGCAAAGCATTGTGGTTGACTTTGCATTTATGAAATCCAACAAATAATACATGAAACTATCTTTAATAGTTTGATGTGCTGTAATTTTAATTAATATATAACCATGTAAAACGAGGTCCCGCACATCAAAGCATTTGAAATTTAACATTACTCGCAGAAATAACATTGCGTGACAAGCAAGTGCAGCAAAACCAAGGACTGTCGTAACTGGGAGTAACGCAATCCACATGATACAGTTCGGTATATGACTTTAACCTCTTTGAGTCTACAGGGCTTCGTTTCTCGTGGTTTATATTAATCAGGATTACAAATATATCAAGGTAAGATGGGTTCATTTATATCTATTGGATTTCATAAATTCTAAGAGGAATTCTCGTCGATTGAAGTGAAATTGTGACTGTTACTAATAGCCTATTTCGATATTTATGCAAGCTTGACCGTAACATAGTCAAAATGAACCGCTCTAAAACGTTTTGTTTCGATTTATAACACTCTAAAACAATTTCAAAGTCATTGCTAGAGTATAAACTTTAGTTTTTAATTTGTTTGTTGAAAGAAATAAGCTATTTTAACCAGTCAGATAATAAAGTGAACTTATATGAGATTAGAACAAAGACAATTCCTTAGAGGCCTTTAGTCGAAAGTTTATTTGTATCATTATCATTGTCTATCATTGTCTGTCATTGGGTATCATTGTCTTGATGTAGTATGCTTCGAGTAGTACAATGGTTCAGTACTACATATTTGATAGAGTGATTTCCATATGACCGTGCAAGAAAATAGACCATTTAGTTTGTGGTAGTTGATAAAGAACAAAAGAAAACGATGGGTTTAGTGTTTACTACTAACTATTAGTTTGCCTATTCGTTCACGGTCATATGAACAGCACTCTATGTTGGTTCAAATCTACTACATTGTTGTCATCATAGTCATTTTGTCTATTTACAAAAAAACATTATGCTTAGTTTTTTTTCGAATTCGTTTTCCTTATTTACTTGAAATTGTCAGGTACTAATGGATTTGAAACCGCACTGTTCATATTTTCGAACACATAGGTTGTTAAAAAATACTCACAATTTGCATAAGGTTACCAAACCTTTTTTTGAATAAATTCGACATGCATGCTCAGAGACATATTGGCACCAGTTTTGCCGAGTTTCGATTAAGCTTCGATTTCAATATAACTATTTAAAACGGTGACAGTATTTACGGTGTAATATTTCTTATTTGATGTCTATTTATATGTAGTCAAGTTAGTCACTTTCAAACAAAAGTTACGTTGAAGCGAGGCACTGTTTGGATTGCTTCTCTTAACTTGATACATACATAATTGCCTAGTTTCGTGACACTTCAGTTTGTAAATACAATAAAAATAAGTCTATGAAATTTTGTCGTAGAAAGGCAAATTTATCTGCTTAAATATTGATGTAAATCTTTTCTTCTAATCTTTTAATTAATTTGATAAAATAAAAGGAATATTTCGACGGTAACTTAGGTGCCAGTTTCGTGACAGCTTGCCCAGTTTCGTGACACGAAAATGCATTGTTTTCAATTAAGTAATTCACAACAAAATTCAATAAAACAAATCAAATACACATTTTTTACCTTTAACTATATTTTGCACTAACATTTGGATTGTTCCTTATTTATGTTTTGGAGAATTTCGGAATGTGAAACTATTCGAAATGCTTCAAAGTCCTGCTACTTTTAACATCAAATTCAGTTTGCATAGAAACGATTTGCAAAGGCGACTTTATCTGCCGTAGTGTTCCATATCAAAAGCAATACTTAATTCAGAAACGGACACAATTCATAACATGTGTATTTTCAAAAAATTTCCAGTCATGATTTTGTTTAAAGCCATTAACTGTCAGTGTATTCGGGCTTTTTGTAATTACAGCTGGTATTACCTAATCTTAAAACGGACTAAATATTTTGCAAATATCAAAATTGCTGAACATACAGGGGTTGTAGAATGAAGTTACACTATCTAGCTATCGTCAATATAAATCTTGGCTTTGTTCTTTGAGAATATGCGATGTAAATCCTTCTTATTCGAACCCAGGTCAGTTTACTGCACAGTAAAAGCCATCCATTTTAGGCAGAAAACTTCAACTACTCTGTCAACAATTGCTTCTCTTCGAAGAATCCGTGCATGCAAAAGCCCGTCAAAACATGCATATTGAATCTAAATGTTCAGTGTGTTCTCTGTAGTCCTTGTTTTTTTGAATTATCAAATAGCCGTCGCTAAAATTGAGTTTAATTTGTTTGTGTCACGATACTGGTACTGTCACGAAACTGGGTAACATACTGTATATAGGTATAGATAGAATTAATTCATTATTTAGACAGGGTATTTGTACCAATTCATTTTAGGTAAGCTAGGGTAGTTACAGTTGGTTTAATTTATGGATTCATTGTTATTATTTTGTTATCATTTTTGACCAGACACAGTCTATTATCATTGGAAAACATAGCTCTTTGATTTTGAACATTTGATATTTGTCGAGCAGAAACCCGCTTTTGAAAATAATTTTAATTCCGTTTGTGGTTTTTTGTTCGTCGTCGGTTACGTCGCGTATATTATATTATACATATATTATACAAAAGTGTATGTGGCTGTGAAAAAAAGTTCAACACTTGAGTCAACAGCTACTTTATTTATACTATTAACATCAATTTTATCAACCAGGATTGTACGAAGCCTGAATAAGTTATCCCCTGGATAATATTAGAGAAAGAAATAGAGCTTGATTTTTTTTTTCTTATTACAGAAATTTAATTTCAATTTTTTAACAATACCAACCTATATTAAACACTTTAGCTCTATTTCTCTCTTTATAGGTTGGAAGTTATGAAATATACTTTTATATAAATATCTTATATCACAACATTATCATTTTGTTCTTATGCTATGTAGTAGCTGCCAGTTGAGTCCAGTAGCTACAACATAGTGTAGTGTATTCCCAAAAGACACAATAAAATTGGCTTCTAAGCCACAAAATATCCTTGATCAGGTGACAGATATATTTTACAAAAATAGCCAGCCTTCTTGAGCTTAGTTATATAACTTAAATGCATATTTATATAGCTTTTTTCTAATAAATACTAATTATAATGTACGGACCATTAGATTTTTGAGGGGGGGAGATAACTTTGAATAATTTTTATACTCAAGTCTGATCAACTTGAAGTTTTAAATGTGAAGAGTACACACCAAAAGAAAAAATGTCTTCTTTTCACTTTTACAAGTGTTACGATTTTTGGCGGGAAAATGACGTCATCAATTTTGCTAAGTTTTGGCTTTGGTCTATACTCGCTAGTTTCCATTTATATTTCAGACTCTTTTGTACTAAAAAAATACAAAAGCTGTTGTAGATTGATATCTTAATCGTCATTAACTATATAATTTTTTTTCAATCATGAAATATTTTATGGTTGAAGCTTAAGACACATTTTCATAATTGTTTTTCAGACGATGTCAAAGGTAATTATCCTCAGAATTCTACAATGGTTGATGTACAACATTAATCTATTAATCTCTTCAGTTCTTGGTTACTCATTTGCTTTTGGTTGGAGAGAAGAAAAACTGAAGGCAAGCACCCATTATGAATCCTCTGCACAGATCCTGAAAATAAGATTCAGAGCCAAGAAAGGTGACTTCCATCCTCATTCGCTAGAACAGTTTCTTCTTTTTCATTCTGGATATTTTCATCCAAATGTTGTTTGTCGTGACAATATTACTTTGTTGACTGTAAGAACAGAACAGGCATACTTTGCTGTTCTTCCTCCAGAAGTGGATGTTTACAGCTCGGATATTAGCCCCTTCTTTTATGTCACACAGTTTAGATTTGCTACACATATCGTTGTCCTGCCGATCAGATCGTTTCACAGGCTTGCAGAAGCAATAGGTGACCCAAGAACTCAAACTGTGCTTCTGTCGAACACTGGTCGCTGTGGCTCAACACTCCTTGCTCAGATATTTGAAGCCATTCCAAATACCATTGCGATATCAGAACCGGAAGCTTTTGTACAACCATTACAAGACCATAAGATGGGAAAGATAAATGACGAGCAAGTAGGTATACTTCTTCGAAGTATCGTGCGATTACAATGTAAGAGTAACAACAACAAAAAGGAAATCGACAGGATTGTTATTAAAACAGGATCCGTGGGCTCACAGCTAATTAAAAAAATTAATACCTGCTGCAAGTACATCAAACACGTGTACATGTACCGTCATCCGAAACAAACCATTTGTTCTTTTTTGTCCCAGCTGTCCATGGCCGGTGCTCAGCCAGTTTCACGTGAGTTCATGAAGTCAAACTTGTCAATACCAGACACCAGTGACTACCAGTTAATCCCGATCGACCAAATTCTGAAAGGTTTAAGTTTGTATGGTTTCTTCACGTTGGATTGGGTGCTCAACATCGCTTGCTATATTGAATACAAGCACGAAGGCATAGATATCTAGCCGATCAAATACGAAGACCTTTTGGACGATCCCGAGCGCACAACTTCTGATCTGTTCGCCTTTCTCGACATTCCAAAGCAGTATACCACCAAAGCTGTCAAGGCTCTTGAGAAGGATTCTCAGAGAGGGTCACCTCTAGCAAGAAAAAAGCTATCAAAAACCAAAGTGCGGGAGTTCAGCACTCAGCAACTTAAGGAAGTCAATTTTGTTCTACAAAAATCTGGTTTTCCAACGATTAAGGAATTCCACGATTTGCCGGACAAAAGACAATTGAAACTGAAGTCGTTTTTGACCTCATGCTCTCCTTATTAAATAAGCCTGAAAAACACCTGCTAATTTTTCAGTTCAAAGAACAGCATTAAAGAAGTTAAAATGTTTCAGACGGTGGATTGTATCTTCGGCTGCGAAATAATTAGGAGTACAATTTATTGCAAGAGCGTTGTCCTGACTTTTGGAATTTAGTTGGAAAGGAATTCATTAAAATACATAAGGAGATCACTAAAGCTGGACTCTTTTGTTATAATTCCTTTCTTACTACATAACTTATGTTCTACTTATGTGACGACAACACTCTTTCAATTACTTATATATTAAAAGTCCGCAATTACAGAACCAATCAGAAGCAATCTTCCTGGGTTTCGGCACCAGTATCTTGAAAACCCTTAGATACAACAAAACATACATCAGACCAGTACAGGTTTCCTAGACTGAAGATTTATTCTACACTTGTTCTAGCTTTAATACTACACGTCATTAATTGCATGCACAATTAATGACATCATAACTAGTCTAATTATCGACACAGGTAACCCAATATATTTACAACACGACTGTTGGCAGATTTATTTGACATAATATGTACCATCAATAACCTTTGGAATGTTTACATTAAACTGAGATAATCTGTCGTTGAGATATTGTCTATATTTACAAATAATAGCTAAAAGAATGAAATCTGCAACACTGTAAAAAATGTTAACTTAACAAAAACTGAAAATTCGAGGTTTAGCTCATCGTCCTAGTAAAAGAGTGGCTCTTGACATTTTGACTCTTTTACTCCAATGAAAATCGAAGGGCTAAAGCTCCAAACGTCAGCTGTGTTACGGAGCTAGAAATTTCATTCTATTGCCTATCGTTTATATCAAACACCGACGCCGTCTATACTAGTTTACTCGATCGATAGTTTCCATTTATATACATGTCAAATTTTAGTCAAAAATAGTTCTCCCTTAAACGTACAATGATTGAAATAATTGACAACTAATACTAATTAAATGCCGTTTTTTTACTACACATTCCTTATGGAACAGTGAAATACACACTGCCAGTCATTAATGCAAATGCATGCTGGTTTTTAACACATTCTAATTGTCCAAGCCCCAACACCAGCTGATATATTTAGAAAATTATTAGCTGAACCTTTTTAGACCTAAGTGATTCTTGTGAACTAATTATTTATTTATTTATTTATAATTTATGTAGTTGTTGTTTGTTTGTTTGTTTTTTATATATTTATTAGTATTTTATAGTTATGTCATTTATATATGTTTTATAAAATTTTTGGTATCTAACGCGCGCTCTGATTGGTTGATGGCCATGTCTATATGAGAGAACAGAGAATGAAAATGACGAATGCTCTCGCGCGCGCTCTGATTCTAACGTGTTTACGAACATTCGGTAAAAAAGTTTTCTCTGCATTTTTTTTGCGAAAAAATTTCATAAAAGAAATATAAAACGGCCGCTTGTGTCTATGTACTGTGATATAAACACGCTGGGAGATGTAGAGCACTCAAGAAGCAAGAGAAACACTCGCTGCGCTCGTGTTTCTAAGCTTGCTTCTCTCGTGCTCTACATCTCCCAGCGTGTTTATATCACAGTACATAGACACGCGCGCCGTTTTATATTTCTTAAATATAAAACAAATAATTTTATTAGTTATTTGATATCATTATTAGAGTACAAACATTAAAAGCGTGAAACATAAAAAGTACTAAATAGTAATATGCTATGCCTATTCTATTGTTTTCTATAATTGTTTAATTACCACTATTTAGTACTAATTAGTATTACTTGTTTCACGGGTAAGATGAAGTCATTTAAAAAAAGATATTAGACTAATACACCTTAGCAGTCTCTATTTCCATTGTTTTCTTTTGTGTCTATTTAACTAGAGTACAAACACTAAAAGTGTGCAATACTTTGTACTATTTAACACTAAATAGTGTTGATTAAACAATAGAGAACAAAAGAATTTGCATAATTTAGCAGTATTTAGTGGTATTTATGTTGCACACTTTTAGTGTTTGTAC
Source organism: Metridium senile (assembly GCA_949775045.1). Lineage (NCBI taxonomy): Eukaryota > Metazoa > Cnidaria > Anthozoa > Actiniaria > Metridiidae > Metridium > Metridium senile. The sequence continues at coordinate 14,872,136 of OX459101.1, read as the reverse complement.
TCTATTACACCTTCACTATTTAATTTTGTTTCTCGGGTAAAATGTCTTCACTCTATAATATTTGTACTGTATTATTTATATGTGTATACACCTAATTGCAATAACATTATCCTTTAAAAAAGAAAATTACCGAATTAATTAAAAGACTGAAGAAGAAGTTCAGCTTGAGTACTCTGCTTTTGTCTTTTAATTAATTCCTATATTGTAATTTTCTTTCTTATATGACAATGTTATTGCAATTAGGTGTATATACATGCATATATATTTAAACCCTTTATCTAGTATCTAAATCCTAAATTCATATATAGTAGATGTAGAGCATTACTAGATTAGAAATATTGGCTGTATTTATATCATCTTGCACGAATAATTGTTCGAACAAAAATTTGCAAATGGTTTGTCGTTAAACTCACAAAACAGTCAAAATCTTTTCTCTATATTTGTGACGAAATCGCGAAGAGAGTTACTGACTTCTTTAGACGAAATTTTCGTCCAAACAAATACAGCCAGTATCATTATTATTTCAATTCAAATTAGTCGTTCCTTATTATTATTATCATCTTCATAATCATTATTCAGTCATGATCATTATTAATTGTTATTATTATTTTTTGGGTTATTATAACCATCAGCATTATCAATAAAATCTTCATCATTAGTATCTTCATCATCATAACCATTATCATCAACATTGTCATCTTCATAATTATTATTCAGTCATGATCATTATTGTTATTTTTTTTTTTTGGGTTATTATAACCATCAGCATTATCAACAAAATCTTCATCATTAGTATCTTCATCATTATAACCATTATCATCAACATTATCATATCTTCATAATTATTATTCAGTCATGATCATTATTGTTATTATTATTTTTTTGGTTATTATAACCATCAGCATTATCAACAAAATCTTCATCATTAGTATCTTCATCATCATAACCATTACCATCAGCATTATCATCTTCATAATTATTATTCAGTCATGATCATTATTGTTATTATTTTTTTAGTTATTTTAACCATTAGCAATATCAACAAAATCTACATCATTAAGATCTTCATCATTATAACCATTATCATCAACATTATCATATCTTTATAATTATTATTCAGTCATGATCATTATTGTTATTATTATTTTTTGGGTTATTATAATCATTAGCATTATCAACAAAACCTACATCATTAGTATCTTCATCATTATAACCATTATCATCAACATTATTATCTCCATAATTATTTTTCAGTTGTGATAATTATTTTTATATTATCTTTTGGGTTATTTTAACCATTAGCATTATCACAAAATCTACACCTGTTGACCTGGTCCATTATCATCTTAAATCATTTTTCAGTTGTGATAAGTATTGTTATTATTTTTTTAATTATTTTAACCATTAGCATTATCAACAAAATCTACATCATTAAGATCTTCATCATTATAACCATTATCATCAACATTATCATCTTCATAATTATTATTCAGTCATGATCATTATTGTTATAATTATTTTTTTTGGTTATTATAACCATTAGCATTATCAACAAAACCTACATCATTAGTATCTTCATCATTATAACCATTATCATCAACATTATTATCTCCATAAATATTTTTCAGTTGTGATAATTATTTTTATTATCTTTGGGGTTATTTTAACCATTAGCATTATCACAAAATCTACACCTGTTGACCTGGTCCATTATCATCTTAAATCATTTTTCAGTTGTGATAAGTATTGTTATTATTTTTTTAATTATTTTAACCATCAGCATTATAAACAAAATCTTCATCATTAGTATCTTCATCATCATAACCATTACCATCAGCATTATCATCTTCATAATTATTATTCAGTCATGATCATTATTGTTATTATTTTTTTAATAAGTATTGTTATTATTTTTTTAATTATTTTAACCATTAGCATTATCAACAAAATCTACATCATTAAGATCTTCATCATTATAACCATTATCATCAACATTATCATCTTCATAATTATTATTCAGTCATGATCATTATTGTTATTATTTTTTTAGTTATTTTAACCATTAGCAATATCAACAAAATCTACATCATTAAGATCTTCATCATTATAACCATTATCATCAACATTATCATCTTCATAATTATTATTCAGTCATGAATATTATTGTTATTATTATTTTTTGGGTTATTATAATCATTAGCATTACCAACAAATTAAATCTACATCATTACTATCTTCATCATTATAACCATTATCAACAACATTATTATCTCCATAATTATTTTTCAGTTGTGATATTTATTTTTATTTATTTTTTTATTATTACTGAACCATTATTTTATCAACAAAATATACATCATTAGTATCTTCATCATTTTAACCATTATCATCAACATTATCATCTTCATAACTATTATTCAGTCATGATAAGTATTGTTATTTTTTTTTTGATTATTATAACCATCAGCATTATCAACAAAATCTTCATCATTAGTATCTTCATCATTTTAACCATTATCATCAACATTATCATCTTCATAATTATTATTCAGTAATTGTTATGATAATTATTGTTATTGTTTTTGGTTATTATGACCATTAGCATTATCAAAAATTGTTTATTATTAGTATCTTCATCATCATAATCATTACTATCATAATCATCGTTTTTATGAATATAATAATAATATACATCAGCTACTAGCATCACCGTCCTTGCCTGAAGAACATGTTGAAATGGTTAACATTTCTTCTTGGTCAACCACTAAATGCTGTGGACATGAGGTAGCGTTTTTTCCTATCATAGTTTCAATATCTTGTTTACGCTTCAAGCCAGGACTTTCGTCAAAACCATGTGTTTTTGCCAAAGAAATAGCCGTTTCTATTATTTCTTTGGCTTCGTGATAACGTCCACAGCGAAAAGCTTGATCAGAATTGGCTACAAGGCACTGCAGCTTTTCACTCGCTGGGATGTCTTTCCGTACTTTGTTTTCACTTTCGAGTTCATCGAGGCATTTTTTTGCTTCTTTCAAGTTATCGTCACTAATCGTTCTTTTTCGTCCACCATTTGTGTTTGAATTAAGTAGCCACATCACTTTCTTGAGTTTTGCAAAGTGGCCTTTCAGCACAAAATCCCACTTCTTTGCAATGTTGATTTCATCACAAATTTCAGAGCACCGATCAAGACATGTTCTGATCGTTTGGGTGTTTGACCGGTCGTACTCCAGAAGAATGCTTGCTTTTTCGTAGTACACTGACGCCTCGTCGTACAAAAATATTGTGCCCTTAAGTCTCTGTTCTGCTCGAGCCAAACATTTATCTGCACTTCCAAGGAAGTTGCCTTTCTGGTGACGATAGGTCGACGCGAGATAACAATACGCTCTTCCCTCGACTAATTGCCTTATTGATTCGTCAACACCTTTCAAACATTCTGGGATTTTCCTTAATGTTTCGCATAATATCTCAACTGCTTGAACGATGTTGTATTCTGCAGACAAGTCATAGCACATTTGCTGGGCCTGTTCCAGGTTTAGAAGAATATCCCATACAGGGTCACCGCCATGTTCAACACGGAATTCATTCAGTCTATCACAAAATAGGTCCCATTTGCCATCATCCCTCAGTGGATGGAGCACGGCAAGAACCTTTTCAAAGAACGTGTTGTATAATGAGACTGCCTCTTCGCTCACAGAACTTGTGAAATCTGTTGTTGGCTTTTTGTTAGGTGTCTCTTTTTTCTGAGGCTTTCGTCTGATTTTACCTCGAGATCTACGGCTTGAATGTTTTCCTCTATTTTGACCACCTGCTTTTAAATGTACATCTGAATTGTTTCCAACCTGGCAAGTGCCATTTCCCCCGCGAAAGTTCACGTTAGTTTCAACATAATCCGGCCATGAATCATCTCCCGGAATCACCTGAATAAAATCTGATGTTACGGAGATATTTCGTGGACGTTCGCTATCATTCGGAAAGTCATCGAGATCTAATGTCTCGATAGTCGGAAGGCTGTCGATAGCTCTTCGGGAACTAGTGTCAACATAAACCTTGCTGTCATTCCCAACTTGTGTATTTTTCGAGTTTACTTCACAAATAACCTTTCTTCCTTTGTCTTTATTTCTCGGTAATAAAACCCTTGTTATCTTACCACGGTTCGCCATGAAATTTCTACAGAAATGTTGCTATAACTCAGGAAATGCTCGAGTTTCGAATTCGAGTCTGACCAGTGTCTTCCTTTCTTTGAAGCCCAAAACGTATGAATAATCGTCTCCAAATCAAGGGAGATGTCGGAATTCTTGAGTTGAAAAATCCATCTTTAAGATTCATCACTTGAAAGAAGCAGAATAAAAGGAATTGTCTTCGAAAATTAACAATACTCAAGCGTTCGAAGCGAAGAGAAACGACTCCTTTAAAATATGACGCTGTCGGGGATTCCCCCTCGATATCAACAGAGATCGCATGATCGTCACATGTTTTTTTGTTATGACATCCGGCTCGAAATAGAACTAATAGAGATAACAATGAAATAAGTGCTTTCGGTTTTCATGTATTAATATTTAACTTGGCTACGTATATAGTTCAAAATAATTGTTATTGTAACCGCAAAAATATTTTATATGGCGCTTTATCCAAAAAATAGCGCGTTATAAAAAAATAAAATATGCAAGAAACGAACGAAAAAAAGAAAGAAAGGAATAAATTGAAATAAAACAAAAAATATAGGTAAATAAAAATACATAAGTAAATAAATAAGTAAATAGACAATTAAATAGAAAAAGTAAATAAAAAAGTAAGCAAATAAATAAAGGTATACATATATACATAAATGAACAAACAAACAAATAAATAAATGAATATATAAACAAATAAACAAATAAATGAAAGAGATGAAAAAATAAGTAAATAAAGAGATATATAAAATAAGACATATAAATAAATACAACAAAAAACATATATAATTGTAGTTTTCGTTAATGTTTTCAATATAAATATTATTATAAGAGCGATTCGACGTTTCGACGCATCGAGCGTCATTTTCAAGAACGAAATGAAAATGAAATGAAAATAAAGTATAAACTCGTTTATACTTTATTCTCATTTCGTTCTTGAAAATGACGCTCGATGTGTCGAAACGTCGAATCGTTCTTATAATAATATTTATATTAAGAAACATACAGCCGATCTCGAAAAGGTTGTCCACCTGAAAAGACATATATACTAAAAGAAATATCACGTGACTCATTTTAGATTCACTTTCCACGCGTGTAGAAAGTCAGGTACTTCTAGCGAGGGAAGATACTGCTTGTTTGAATTCACCGCCATATTACTTTCAAACGCACCTGACTGTCTACACGCGCAGAAAGTGTATCTATAATGAGTCACGTGATATTTCTTTTAGTATATATGTCTTCTCAGGTGGACAACCTTTTCGAGATCGGCTGTATAAAGAAAAAAAACATGATAAAAACATGATATTAAATTACATATAAAATCAGATAAATAAAGAAATGACGTCAACTGAAGATCGAGTGCAAAAATAAATACGCAAACGCAGAATTAACAATAGCTGCAATGCATAATGTTTCATATTCTATTTTGAAAAATACATATTCTATTTTTTTATATTAATTGATAAGTTGATTTTTTTTCTGATCTTGAGAGTGAAATGATATTCAGCGACTAATTTCATACTATACAGCCCATCTCTAGACAGTCAGGTTGTTTTGAATGACACTTTTAGTTTTAGAACTATTCAAGGAATAGTGTGAATTTCTCGAACAAGCACATCTTTTCTGGACGTTTTCATCCGGAAACAAACGATGCGTTGGCTCGGTCATGTGGTCCGCATGGAAAATTTCATGCCACAGAAGCAGATACTCTTCGCGAAGAACCAGCGTAAATACTCACACGATCGCTGGCTAAAATTAGAAAAATGGACTGGCCTTGACAGAGGCCAGATCAGGAAAATGATGATGAAGAAGAAATAATTTCATAGCTGGCTGGACGTTTGGGCCGGACCAGCTCCTCCCATCGGCTAGCCGTTCCATGGAGGATATAAACTTTACTTTACTTTTTCTTTCGATTTTCTATATATAATCATATACAAAATAAATGTATTGCGTGACATACGTGACATTGTTTCTATTTTTTTAGCCATGTGGTAGCAGTTCATCAGTGTAGTGGCTACAACATAAAAGAAGAAGCAAAGTGCATCCAGAATGTTCTCAAAAGACACGATAACACTGGTTACTAGCAGAAATATCCAGTCTTCACAGATTAGCTTTGTAGATTCATAATACATTACAATAGTATATTATCAATAAAATATATAAAGAAAAAACGAAAAAAACTGCAAAAAAACTGGAATAAATACATAAAAATACAAAAATAAATAAATAAGTAAACAAATAAATTAATTAATTAATTAATAAATAAATAAAATAATAAAAAGATGATAAAAATAAATAAACAAACAAAAGATGAATAAATGAATACAGTGGTACCTCTATTAAGCGGTCACCATCGGTACTTTCAAAAGTGACCGCTTAATAGAGGTTGGCTGCTGAATAAAAGTACCACTGTGCTAAACTGAATAAATAAATAAATAAAATAAACAAACATATATAATACAACAATAAATAATAAAATATTAAAAAAAACAATTAGCCCATAACTAGCCTGAGAAAACAGACGTTGTTTCGCTCCTCGTCCCCCCACGGAACTAAAAAGTTTCGCGGGGGGACAAGGAGCAAAGCAACGTCTGTTTTCTCAGGCTAGCCCATAACTAACTTTAATTACATATAAAATAAAATAAATATATAAAGACAATGAAATGTGCAAAAATAGAAACGTGTTAAAAATGACGTTTATTAAAATATTAAAGCTGAAATACATCATGTTTCACAACAACTTACATATCCTATTGTTTGAGATCATGAAAGTGAAATCACATCCAATGACTGTTTAAATACTATACAGCTAAACTCTAGACAGTCAGGTGGTTTATTTGGAGCTTATATTACTTATGTTCAACAATTATTAACCGAGACGGAGTCAAGGTTATCATTCGGCGATATTCACTGAGCCTGAGGTGGATAATTGTTTTAGTAGAAATACAAACATGATTATTTCAAAAAGTACAAATACCAATTTCTTATTTTAAAAAGCGCTTGAAACGCTGTAGGTGATTATTGAGAAATATTATGAATTTCTCGACCAATCACCGCTCGCGATTTTCTATAATCTCTTGTGTATTTATACTAAATAAAAGTTTTGCGTGACATATGTGACATTGACAAAAGTGTGACCGCAGATAATTTATTCACATTCTTTTGACATGTTTGTCTGTAGCTGCTTTGGATTCAAATGGACTTCATTCTAGCTATTTTAAAATCCTCAAAATTCATCTGAAGATTGACATCATTCTTGTCTTGTGATTCACAGTGAAAAATGTTGACATTTAATCTAGAGGAGTTGATTGAAAAGATGTAGAGAAAATATGAATAAATTATCGCTGGTCATATACTTTTGGGTTTTGCGCTGTAAGATAAAACTTGCATCCACAATATATACTTGGTCAAGTGACGGATAAACTTTACAAAACGAGAGAGTTTTCATAGATTAGGTTTATAGATTCAACCTATATTACAATAATATATTAATTATCGTTAATCCTTTATACTATATATATACAAATTCAAGTTTAGCTACCACAGTTTAATATATACAAATATAATATCTTTGCGAAGGCGTTTAGTCTCGATTTTATAAACGCATATTTTATGCACTTATTCCAATAGGCCATTGGCACGAGTTGAATTTGGCACTGGTAGTTTATGACGGTATAATGCAAATGTCCTATTAGCGAACATCTAAAAATGGTCAATCTAAGACCGATATGAATTGTGGGATCACATTAAATTGAAAATGCACAATAATTATTGATATATATCTAACAATTAGACCCGCAGCCCGAATGGTCTACGAGTCAATAGCCCACAAGGCCGAGTCTTCGAGTATAAACCAACTATTAGGTCAAACTTTGCCATATTTTGAAAGAAAAATAACATTTCAATCGTTTTATTTTGAAAAAAAATGACAGATAATTGAAAGTGAAAATACCGAGCGCGCGCTCAATGATGTGTGACGGCAAGTGAAAATGTATTCAAAACACATCGAAATTCTCCACAGTTTTAGTCATTTTCTTCATCAAGACTTTTATTTTAACGGCTGAAAATGGCATAATTTTACTGCTAAAATTACTATACTATACGCTCTTAATTCAAGTCAAAATTCATTCACAAAACATCAAAATTATGTGCTTTTTGCCATTTTCTTGATGGTATTTGTAATTTACGATTTAAGGAAAAGTGTTATCTGTAATTCAATACGATTCAAGCGTTATTAAAACAATTCATTTGGAATCTAATTAACTCCCACAATTCCTATCGGTCTGAGATCAACCATTTACAGATGCTCAACGTTTATTGAAATAGGTGTATTCTTGTCTGTGCATTTAGGCCTTTTGTCAACCGGATAACTAAAAAAACGCTCGTTTTAAAAGGATAAGTGCTCACCAATATGCATGGTTTTGAAACTGCCGTTGATGTGTTTCCGTGGACAGTAGCAAATGGATACGTTCGAAAACTCTACGTCATTAAATTCCAAGACATTTACTCATAGTCCCTTTCGAAACGTGACAGTCTCCTGTGTATGTACTTAATTGATTGGACTATAGGTAATCAATCACTGGATTTGTTAGGATAAATATAATTTCATACTTTTATCAAAATAACATACTTCCAGTTGTATAAAAATAATAATACTAAAAATAAAAATAAAAAAGTAAAAAAAAATATTTATATTATGAAATGACAAAAGAATGAACAATAAAAAATGAATTAAATTTAAATGTGTAATTAATGCATGGCCGAAAAGTACAGAGAACCTATCAGCGCGAAAAATGAAATAACGAGGGCGTTGGTAAGTTTGACTGTACAAAGCCAGGTTTAACTGATATTTATGAATTTGTTTGAAAAGTTATTCAAAAAGAAGATGTATATAAAGAAAAATATTTAAAGTAAAGGGGAGCACGAACAATCTGACTCGCAAGAGCTTGACAGGTCGCCAAACTCACTACCAGATAGCATACCAATAGCACCAGCCCCTGATACAAACTCGCCAACTGGTTGAGGATCGAGCTTTGCTTTGATCTCATCCAGACGATCCTTTGCTGGTTCGATCTCGGTGTCAAAGCCAAATTCTATTGCCATGTTGTGAGCCATTAATGCTGATTTTTCAGCTTCAGGGTAGCGTTTCTGGCGCCAGTTTAAGTCGGCCTCTGCGAGATAGTACTGGATTTTCTCCCCTTCAGCTATACCGTCCCAGTAGTTGTTGCGTAGAGTTTCAAGAGAATCACTGGCTTCACGGATATCTGCAGCACTCACTTCTTTCTTGCGACCTGGTGTGAAAGACATTGGTATTGTTTAAAAAAACATAGCAATACGGTTACCGAATTTCCTCAAATAAGCGACGCGGTCATGTCATCTCGACATGCTATTGCACTATACTGACCTGCAGCCGTACGGCAATCTAGACACAACATTGCAATCTTTATAAGAGCAAATTGGTTTTTCTTGACATAGCGTGGATGGGAGCAGTCTTTTTCTAGTATCATAGATCCGTCGATACATTTCTTAAAGTTAACTTTGGCTTCATTTTTGATGTTGATGTTTGTGGTAAGACACTTTGCGTTAAATTCCATGTATACGCTTGCTCGTTCATACGCAATGAAGGTGGAATCTAAGGTTAAGATCTGACCGTCATTCATTTGTTCGGCGATTCCAGTATGATCATCAGCACTTCCTGTTTGGCTGGGCTGTTTACGATACACACAAGACCAGTATAAGTGGATACGTCCTATAAATACAGGAATGAAATGAATTGAAAGGGAATAATATGTATAGAAAGGAAATAAATAGAAAAAAATGGAGTGCAATAGAGTGAAATGGATAGAAATGACGTGAAATCGAGTGAAATCGAGTGAAATCGAGTGAAATCGAGTGAAATGGAGTGAAGTGGATTAAAATGGATTGAAATGGATTGAAATGGATTGAAATGGTGTGAAATGGAGTGAAATGCACAGGGAACCCGGCTCTTGGTTGCTTTGCTTAAAAAAATTGCATTTGCATATATGCGTAGCTTTTTCGGTATTCCTGTGGTGCCTAGGAGGTAAGCCCTACAGTATGTTGCCCAGTTTCGTGATACTTCAGTTTGTAAATACAATATTTTCTCTACGGAGAAAAATAAGTCTATGAAATTTTGTCATTCAAAGGCAAATATATCAGGTAAAATAATGATTTAGATATTTTCTTCGAATCTATCAATTTGATAAAATAAAAGGAATATTTCGACGGCAACTTAGGTGCCCAGTTTACTGACAGGTGGCCCAGTTTCGTGACACGTTGTAAAAATGCATTGTTTTCAAAGTAGTTCACAACAAAATTCGATAAAACAAATCCAAAACATATTTTCTTACCTTAAACTATATTTTGCGCTAACATTTGGATTGTTTCTTATTTTATTTTTTGAGAATTTTGGAATATGAAAATATTCAAAGTCCTGCTACTTATCAACTTAATTTGCATTGAAACGATCTGCAAAGGCGACTTTATCTGCCGTAGTGTTCCATAGCAAAAGCAAAACTTGATTGCAAAACAATTTCCAGCCATGATTTTTAAAGCCAATACTTGTCGGTATATTCGGGCTTTTTTTAATCACTGACATTTGCGTGTCACGAAACTGGGCACCTAATCTAAAACGAACTAAATATTATGTATATTTTTGCAAATATCAAAATTGCTGAACATTCAAGGGTGGTAAAATGAAGTTACACTCTCTAGCTATCGTCAGTATAAATATTGTCTTTGTTCTTTGAGAATATACGATGGAAATCCCTCTTTTTCGAGCCCATGTCAGTTTACTGCGCAGTAAAAGTCATACATTTAAGCCAGGAAACCTCCGCTACTCTGTCAACAATTGCTTCTCTTCGAAAAATCCGTGCTTGCAAAAGCCCGTCGAAACATGCATACTGAAGCTGAATGTTCAGTGTTTTCTCTGTAGACTTTGTTTTTTTTGAAATACCAAATAGCCGTCGCTAAAAACGATTTTTTGTTTGTTTGTTTCACGATACTGGTAATGTCACGAAACTGGGCACCATACTCTACATATCGTGACCTTTGTTAAACAGTTTACGTAATAAAGTTGGACAGTCGTTGGCGTGTAATCAGATCCGGTGGTAAACAAATTCGAATTTAGTAACGCACTCTCTTAAAACACACTAAAGAGATATGCAAGTGCATTACCACTAGCCTGCGTAGCTCGGCCCTAGGGAGAAAGGAGCGGAGCGGAGGGGTGTCACACACAGAGGACGTCGGATCTCATAGATTACGTAAACTGTTTACAAAGGTCTCCTAGGCACCACAGGAATCCAGAAAAAGCTACGCGTATATGCAAAAGCGATTATTTTAAGCAAAGCAACCAAAAGTCGGGTTCCCTGTGTGAAATGGAGTAAAATGGAGTAAAATCTATTTGATGACAATCAAAAAAAGATAAGAGATAAATAAAATCAAAATTAAATACAATTAAATATTAAAATATAAATAAAACAAAACAAACAAGATATCTATAGGACAAAGTTCAACTGATTAACATTAATAAATTGATTAACTGATTAACTGATTAACATTAATGAAATAAGCTAATAAAAATGTTACATGTAATACTTTTAAAAAATGTAAAAACATACATGAAGGATGATATTTACCTATCAGATAGGAGGAATTCTCAGAGTCCTTAGCGTCTTTGGTGGCCTGCATTAACATATCTTCTGAATCTGTTAACATATTTTGATAACACGCAGCCATGCTTTTCTCCAATAAAATTACGATTTGTGCATCCGCATTACCGCTGTATTCCTTAGTCAACTCTTTCGTCTTAGCTTCAAACGATTGCCAATTGCCATTGTCGCGAAGTTTTTGTAAATCCATCATGATTTTATCTGACATTATCATGAAGGCTTTAACGGAGGGAGAAGGGTCGGCAGGTCCCAATTTTTGCAGCACTTTTGAAGTCACAGGACTTTGTTTATTACGTCGCTTCTTTGACCTTTTTCTGTGACGCTTTATCGTTGTTTCTGAGGACGAGGTGCTTGCCTGGTCTGATTGTACGTCGTTTACTTCGTTTCTCTGGTTAGAAGTATATATCACACTGTTGTTCTTTCCAATCTGTGTAACTAGTGATTCTAGTATATTAATTCGGAAAACCATATTCCCTCCATCCGTTTTGCTCATCGGAAGCTCGGTCCTTTCAGATTGTGCATCACTGATCTTGGAAGTTGAGAGTTCCACAGAGCCTTCGCCGTTTACATCAACTGCATTGTGTTTGAATTCCTTTTCTTCTCGCCTAGAATGGACCGGTGATGGAACATCTTCATATTCACCTTTCCTTCTTAAAAGAGATTGATCGTTTTCAGGTTTAATGCCAGGCATCTTTCACGAATCGAAATTTTTCCGCGAAAATTAAATGGCGACCTGAATTTAAACTGCGTCACAAGCACCAGCGACGCTGGGCTCGTAGTTTGTGACTGATTCTCGATTATTTTCGACCAGATATGTCTTCCAAACTTGACTGAAATATTAACTGGAGTGATCGATCGAATTTTCGCCAAATTTGAACGTCTGAAAGAACGAACTAAATTTCGTGGTGTTCCTTCAGACTAGAATTCGAATGTTTATTATGGTATGTAAATGAGATCTGTTTCGGGGAATCCCCGACTTCTTAACTACGTCATATGCAAAATAATACGCCTTAAACTTCCATATGATGAATTTCTTCGATAAAATATTTTAATTAGAGTTATAGCTGTTAGTTATAGGATATTAGCTCTTTAAAAGAAAAAAGTTTTTCCTTGGAAGATCAAGCTGTACGAATTGATCAAGAAAATTTACGATGAAGCAAATAAGCCGAGACAGAATAATCTAGTCTTCTAGTGTCAAGTTTCATATGTTTAAATACAATAGATAACGAAAGGATTTGTTTACATATATCATTCGGTTGTACATTGTAATAAGGATTTTTAAACATAAATATCACATAAAACAGAATGGAATTATTCTCATTAAATTAAACTGAGATCAGCTTTATAATTAAATTGTGCTGTCATTAGGATATTTCGAATTTACATATATACAAATGTTAGACAATCTTTCGCAGAACACAACAATCTTTCACAGAACACAACAATCTTTCGCAGAACACAACAATCTTTCACAGAACACAACAATCTTTCGCAGAACACAACAATCTTTCGAAGAACACAACAATCTTTCGCAGAACACAACAATCTTTCAATCTTTCACAGAACACAACAATCTTTCACAGAACACAACAATCTTTCGCAGAACACAACAAAATTTCGCAGAACACAACAAAATTTCGGTGGACTAGTGACTAGTCACTCTACCAGGCTAAGCAGCCTGGCCGGCCTGGGTTGATCGAAGGCACATAACTGAACAAAAATGGCTTCCAACAACTGAGCTAATGACGGAGATTAAGAAAGCATTATCTCGTATCATTTCTCCAGAGGTTTAAGTACATTACCATCTTTTTTTTTGTGGAAAAACATCATGGCATCAAAATGTCTCTCAGAACGCTAAAGAACAGGCTAAAGAAATACAACTTTAAGAGAAAATTTCCATCCTTGCTTAAAGTAGCACTTGGACGAAAACGCCCGAATTTTGAAAAGTCCCAATAAACGAATTTGTATAGGTTAATATTACTCTAATGTGATTGCTTAAGAACTATGTATAAAAAAAATAGCTTAAAATTCACCTATTGCGGAGAAATAAGGCTTTGAAAACACGCCACTCAAACTCACGGCCAAATGAAATCTGTCCTGCGGTAATTGCGTGACGCGTGACTTATGACGTCAAGTACTCCACGACTGATCTTCAAATCATGTGATTGTCTTGAAATAGAGAAAAAAAGTTCACCAAATCTTCTGACATTTCATAAACGTTCTTGATTATAATAATTCCGGAGCATATCCTTTGAAGCCACGAATGTTGTTGTGAAACCATGGAGTAAATGACGTCATTCGTCACTCGACCCCATTCCTCTTGGTGTAATATTACTGATTACAAAAATACAATAGCAAATCGCGATTTTATCGGTCTTCGCGTACGAATTTCTACAAAAATACTTTAGCAAGGCATTTTTGGGTTAGTATTTGGTCTTAAACAAGCAAAAAAGTTCGTTTATTGGGACTTTTCAAAATCCGGGCGTTTTCGTCCAAGTGCTCCTTTAATGGAGGGGAAGATGATTTATTAAATTCCATCTCAGGTGATGAGATAAAGTCTATGAGGGATAACTTGACATATGAGGAAGAGAAAAGCTGCTATCAAGAATACTTTGAATATGTTGTACATGTATTTGATTTTTTTTTATACATACATAGCTAACTCAACATGAAACAAAGTGTACATATAGATTACAAACACTATACATATGAAACAAAATGAAATTGTAATTATGAAGTGGTTGTAACTATGTATTGTTACATGTAGGCAGTTTATATATTAAACTATGTTGATTTCATTTCATATAAATTTAGTGTTTGTGCTCTATGAAAAGATCAAGTATACATTGTTTTTGAAACATGATAGGAATTTGCAACATTATTTTTTACTGAATGTGCCACTTATTTATTTACAAACAAAACGAAAACACAGTGAAATGCTCACACTTTACAGCTAAAACAATACTTATAAATTCCTGCTGCACATAACAGTGCATAAATTAATCTTTGCTAGTGTTTTGTCATACTCTTTAATAATACCATAACCACAAACGTTCATTATTATTTGGGTTATGTTTCATAGTACTGCAGGAGCAATTTAACACAAACAGAAACAATTTGAATTCATGGTATAATGGTGATATATATCTTACACGTTTAAACAGTAGTAAAGGAACACCACTCCTTAAGATAACGATAGCTTTAAAATATTCTTACACGGCACCTTTTATAATTATGTGGCCATCAAACATCACACACAAAACAAATGTGTAAAAAAAATTTTTTCACAGCCCTCCATTTAGAACACTAAAGGTATCAACTGATTACTTTTGATTGACAGCAGTACAAACTGCCTCGTTCTTGGTGGCATATAATAACTGGAGACTGATTCTCCATCTTCTGTTTTTTTAGTAACGGCCTTTCGTCGTGAAGTGTTTTCGTCTTCCTCCGACTTCTTTGCTTTAATTCGCTCGAAATTTTCCAGTGAAGTTGAACCTGTAGATTTTACTGCTATACCACATTTGGAACAAAATTTACAACTGTTTTGAAGCCAAAGTTCACATTTCTCACAAAACATGGCGGGCAGCGTAGAGAGAGAAGGAAAGAAAATTTACCCAAGATCCTTCTTGAGCGCTTTTTCTTGGTCCGCGCTAGGTACCATTCCTTCGAAAGATTGTTGTGTTCTGCGAAAGATTGTTGTGTTCTGCGAAAGATTGTTGTGTTCTGTGATAGATTGTTGTGTTCTGCGAAAGATTGTTGTGTTCTGCGAAAGATTGTTGTGTTCTGTGATAGATTGTTGTGTTCTGCGAAAGATTGTTGTGTTCTGCGAAAGATTGTTGTGTTTTGCCCTTGTGGGCCACCGTACATATACCTTATCAGAAATTATTAAGAATAAGATACAGTAAGCCCTACGGTGGCCCACAAGGGCAAAACACAACTAAATGTTTGGTCGAAAACACAACAATCTTTCACAGAACACAACAATCTTTCGCAGAACACACCAATCTTTCACAGAACACAACAATCTTTCGCAG
This sequence comes from Metridium senile, assembly GCA_949775045.1. Classification (NCBI taxonomy): domain Eukaryota; kingdom Metazoa; phylum Cnidaria; class Anthozoa; order Actiniaria; family Metridiidae; genus Metridium; species Metridium senile. The sequence continues at coordinate 14,856,248 of OX459101.1, read as the reverse complement.
AACACAACAATCTTTCACAGAACACAACAATCTTTCGCAGAACACAACAATCTTTCACAGAACACAACAATCTTTCGCAGAACACAACAATCTTTCGCAGAACACAACAATCTATCACAGAACACAACAATCTTTCGCAGAACACAACAATCTTTCGCAGAACACAACAATCTTTCGAAGGAATGGTACCTAGCGCGGACCAAGAAAAAGCGCTCAAGAAGGATCTTGGGTAAATTTTCTTTCCTTCTCTCTCTACGCTGCCCGCCATGTTTTGTGAGAAATGTGAACTTTGGCTTCAAAACAGTTGTAAATTTTGTTCCAAATGTGGTATAGCAGTAAAATCTACAGGTTCAACTTCACTGGAAAATTTCGAGCGAATTAAAGCAAAGAAGTCGGAGGAAGACGAAAACACTTCACGACGAAAGGCCGTTACTAAAAAAACAGAAGATGGAGAATCAGTCTCCAGTTATTATATGCCACCAAGAACGAGGCAGTTTGTACTGCTGTCAATCAAAAGTAATCAGTTGATACCTTTAGTGTTCTAAATGGAGGGCTGTGAAAAAATTTTTTTTACACATTTGTTTTGTGTGTGATGTTTGATGGCCACATAATTATAAAAGGTGCCGTGTAAGAATATTTTAAAGCTATCGTTATCTTAAGGAGTGGTGTTCCTTTACTACTGTTTAAACGTGTAAGATATATATCACCATTATACCATGAATTCAAATTGTTTCTGTTTGTGTTAAATTGCTCCTGCAGTACTATGAAACATAACCCAAATAATAATGAACGTTTGTGGTTATGGTATTATTAAAGAGTATGACAAAACACTAGCAAAGATTAATTTATGCACTGTTATGTGCAGCAGGAATTTATAAGTATTGTTTTAGCTGTAAAGTGTGAGCATTTCACTGTGTTTTCGTTTTGTTTGTAAATAAATAAGTGGCACATTCAGTAAAAAATAATGTTGCAAATTCCTATCATGTTTCAAAAACAATGTATACTTGATCTTTTCATAGAGCACAAACACTAAATTTATATGAAATGAAATCAACATAGTTTAATATATAAACTGCCTACATGTAACAATACATAGTTACAACCACTTCATAATTACAATTTCATTTTGTTTCATATGTATAGTGTTTGTAATCTATATGTACACTTTGTTTCATGTTGAGTTAGCTATGTATGTATAAAAAAAAATCAAATACATGTACAACATATTCAAAGTATTCTTGATAGCAGCTTTTCTCTTCCTCATATGTCAAGTTATCCCTCATAGACTTTATCTCATCACCTGAGATGGAATTTAATAAATCATCTTCCCCTCCATTAAAGGAGCACTTGGACGAAAACGCCCGGATTTTGAAAAGTCCCAATAAACGAACTTTTTTGCTTGTTTAAGACCAAATACTAACCCAAAAATGCCTTGCTAAAGTATTTTTGTAGAAATTCGTACGCGAAGACCGATAAAATCGCGATTTGCTATTGTATTTTTGTAATCAGTAATATTACACCAAGAGGAATGGGGTCGAGTGACGAATGACGTCATTTACTCCATGGTTTCACAACAACATTCGTGGCTTCAAAGGATATGCTCCGGAATTATTATAATCAAGAACGTTTATGAAATGTCAGAAGATTTGGTGAACTTTTTTTCTCTATTTCAAGACAATCACATGATTTGAAGATCAGTCGTGGAGTACTTGACGTCATAAGTCACGCGTCACGCAATTACCGCAGGACAGATTTCATTTGGCCGTGAGTTTGAGTGGCGTGTTTTCAAAGCCTTATTTCTCCGCAATAGGTGAATTTTAAGCTATTTTTTTATACATAGTTCTTAAGCAATCACATTAGAGTAATATTAACCTATACAAATTCGTTTATTGGGACTTTTCAAAATCCGGGCGTTTTCGTCCAAGTGCTACTTTAAGCAAGGATGGAAATTTTCTCTTAAAGTTGTATTTCTTTAGCCTGTTCTTTAGCGTTCTGAGAGACATTTTGATGCCATGATGTTTTTCCACAAAAAAAAAAGATGGTAATGTACTTAAACCCTCTGGAGAAATGATACGAGATAATGCTTTCTTAATCTCCGTCATTAGCTCAGTTGTTGGAAGCCATTTTTGTTCAGTTATGTGCCTTCGATCAACCCAGGCCGGCCAGGCTGCTTAGCCTGGTAGAGTGACTAGTCACTAGTCCACCGAAATTTTGTTGTGTTCTGCGAAATTTTGTTGTGTTCTGCGAAAGATTGTTGTGTTCTGTGAAAGATTGTTGTGTTCTGTGAAAGATTGAAAGATTGTTGTGTTCTGCGAAAGATTGTTGTGTTCTGCGAAAGATTGTTGTGTTCTGTGAAAAATTGTTGTGTTCTGCGAAAGATTGTTGTGTTCTGTGAAAGATTGTTGTGTTCTGTGAAAAATTGTTGTGTTCTGCGAAAGATTGTTGTGTTCTGCGAAAGATTGTTGTGTTCTGCGAAAGATTGTTGTGTTCTGGGAAAGATTGTTGTGTTCTGCGAAAGATTGCTGTGTTCTGCGAAAGATTGTTGTGTTTTCAACCAAACATTTAGTTGTGTTTTGCCCTTGTGGGCCACCGTATATATGTTTATTATCAAGATGGGCACTTCTTGTTATGAACGTTTGGTATTACATATGTAGTTAATTTATTTTTTTATGTGTTTTTTATTTTTTTTTTTGTATTTATGTATTTATATATTCATACATTTTTTTATAAAATTATTTACCTATTTATTTATTTATTTATTTATTTATTCATTCATTCATTCATTCATTCATTCATTCATTCATTCATTCATCTATTCATTCATTCATTCATTCATTGATTTATTTGTTTGTTTGTTTGTTTGTTTGTTTGTTTGTTTGTTTGTTTGTTTGTTTGTTTGTTTGTTTGTTTGTTTGTTTGTTTGTTTATTTATTTATTTCAGTTAATTCATTTATAGTATTTTTTCGTTTTTTCTTTATAAATTATCTATTAACTATATTTTTGGACATTTTTCACATTGATATTTACAAATGTAACAATATACAAATGCAATGTTCATTAAAATTATTTTTGACTGCAGCTAATTGAATTCATCCAAATCCCAAAGCACTTTATTCGTTTTACTGTTATCTCTATGAGTGCTATATAAAGCCGACAGTCAAAAGCAAACAATGTGACGATCAGACGATCTTTTTTGACAGCGAGGCTGCGCGGGAATTCCCCAAATTTGCTGCCTGCGAGTTTGCATAATTAAAGAGCTTCATTTCGCTTCGCTTCGCCTCGCTTCGCTTCGACTGTTTGAGTTTTGTTCATTTTTAAGAGAATTCAAGTGATGGATCTTAAAGATGGATTATTCAACTCAAGAATTCCGACAACTTTCTTGATTTGCAATCGAGTATTTATTCGTTTTGCGCTTTGAAGAGCATTTTCGACTCTCAGATTCGATACCTGAGTATTTACTGAATATATAACACGATCGTTAAGGCAACTTCATGGCGAATTGTGGTAAGGCTGAAGAGACTTTAGTACTGAACAATACAGACAAAAAAAGAAAGGTAATTTATGAAGTTAAAGCGAAATATATACAAGTTGGGAACGACAACAAGGCTTATGTTGACGCTAGTTTGCGAAGAACATCAGACATTATTCAGGTTATTCCGGGAGACGATTCATGGCACAATGATGTTACAATTAACGTGAACTGTGATACCTGTCAAGTCGGAAACAATTCAGTGTTAAATTTAACAACAGACGATCAAAAAAGGGGTTGTCAATCAAGTCGTACATCTCGGAAGAAACTCAGACGAAAGCCTAGGCAAAAGGAGACACCTAACAAAAAGCCAACAACAATTTTCACAAGTTCTGTGAGCGAAAAGGGAGTCTTATTATACAACACATTTTTTGAAAAGGTTCTTGCTGTGCTACATCCACTGAGGGATGATGGGAAATTCGACCTATTTTGTGATAGACTGAATGAATTCCGTGTTGAACATGGCGTTGATCCTGTATGGGATACCCTTCTAACCTTGGAACAGGCCCAGCAAATGTGCTATGACTTGTCTGCAGAATCCAACATCGTTCAAGCAGTTGAGATATTATTGGAAACTTTAAGGAAAATCCCAGAATATTTGAAAGGTATTGACCAATCAATAAGGCAATTAGTCGAGGGGAGAGCGTATTGTTATCTTGCTTCGGCCTATCGTCACCAGAAAGGCAACTTCCTTGGAAGTGCCAATGAATGTTTGGCTCAAGCAGAACAGAGACTGAAGGGCACAATATTTTTGTACGACGAGGCGTCAGTGTACTACGAACAAGGTAGTATTTTTCTGGAGTACGACCGTTCAAACACCCAAACGATCAGAACATGTCTTGATCGGTGCTCTGAAATTTGTGAAGAAATTAACAGAACAAAGAAGTGGGATTTTGTCAAGAAAGGCGACTTTGCAAAACTCAAGAAAGTAATGTGGCTGCTTAATTCAAACACAAATGGTGGGCGAAAAAGAACAATTAGTGACGACAACTTGAAAGAAGCAAAGAAATGCCTCGATGAACTCGAGAGCGAAAACAAAGTAAGGAAAGACATCCCAGCGAGTGAACAGCTGCAGTGCCTTGTAGCAAACTCTGATCAAGCTTTTCGCTGTGGACGTTATCACGAAGCCAAAGAAATAATAGAAACAGCTATTTCTTTGGCAAGAAAACATGGTTTCGACGAAAGACCCAGCTTAAAGCGTCTACAAGACATTCAAACTATGATAGGAAAAAACACTACCTCGTGTCCACAGCATTTAGTGGCTGACAAAGGCGAACCTACTTCAACATATTCGTCAGGTGTGGACGGTGATGCGAGTAGCTCAGGTAGCGGGTATCTAGAGGCAAGTTGGTAGAAAAAGTATAAAAAATGAATTTATAAAAAAAACAATGATACAATTATAAAATAATCAATCTATCAATCAATCAATCAATCAATCAATCAATCAATCAATAAATAACTAAATAACTATTTATTATATTTACATTTATATATTTTTTATTATTTGATAAAAATCTAGAAGAGTACACTAATAGTGAAAATTTTGCTGAAAAAAAACACTAAATAACTAAATAAATACATAAATAAACAAATAAACATATATATAATTATAGCCCTTTTCCTTTACATTTCAAGTTTAGCTATCAACAGTTTTTGTACAAATATTGTATCTTTGCAAAGGTATGTTAAACGTGCTAGCACGTGCTAATAAATACTTCAGAGGGAACTAGCCATTCAGTGAACATAACATCTAAATTTTTAAGTACCAATATTCAAATCTTACCCATTTTTCAATTATTTACCATGATTTCAAAAATTGGAAAATATATGCAGTTTTAGATAATTTTATTACCAAAAAAAGTGTTAAAAAGTATACACAAATTACTAGAAAACATTGTTAGAAATCATAAAAATGTATCCAGTAACTACCAAATGCATTTTGGTAACATTTCATATGTTCAACTGCCCGCACTGGAAGATGTCCATTGTAATTATACCATGGACATTTTCTTAATACATGGTAAAATATCATTTGACCAACTGCCCACACATCATAATTAATTACATAATCTCTGATTCATAGTTAATAAGGTGTTATGGTGATTATGAATAGGAGTCTAATAAACAGCATAAAATGTTTGTAAGCATTAAACCCCTTTTTACAATTTACATTTGAAATATAATGAATTAACTAGTACAGTATATTCTAGAGTACAAACACTAAAAGTGTGCAACATAAATACCACTAAATACTGCTAAATTATGCAAATTATTTTGTTCTCTATTGTTTAATCAACACTATTTAGTGGTAAATAGTACAAAGTATTGCACACTTTTAGTGTTTGTACTCTAATTGTACAATATGTATAATATAATTCTTGAACTGTAACATTTGATAAATAATAAAATAACTGTATAGTATGTTTATATATAAAAGTATAGATTATAAAATATAAAATATACATTTTTGTTAGAGATGTTTTAATAGAAATTGTTTATAATAACAATGTATATTTTTGATTTATTGTATTAAAAATGACTATTTAATCTGTCTGATAAATTATTAAATCACAAAATCATCATATTTTCCATTTAAGAATAATAATAATTAGCTGCTATTGTATTGAGCTAGTAGTTCACTTTTGATTAATTTTTTGAAATTGTTAATGTTTTACATTTTTCTTTTAATTTGCTATACTCATTCTATAGCAAAGGTCCCATGTAAGCAATTGACAAATTGACAAATTCTAGTTTTCCTTGAAATAGTGTGGTAGTTTTGTAGGCCTACTCTGGGGTCCATGTTCCCCTATTACCGCCTATTACCGCCTACATACCGCCTATTACCGCCTGATTCCACTTAATGCCGCCTATCGGTAATAATTCTAAAATCATCTAATATTATAACATCATTATTTTCCTTTTGGGTAAATCAATTCAAAAATATCTGCTATAGAAGGGAATTAATAATTCCTCCTATAGCTATATGGAACAACTGGACCATCGATCCTGACCATGGATGCACATGCATAAATGCATTTAAAATATGGACATTTCTGATAGTCACCTCAAGTACTCTAGCTATAGTGAGACTTACAAATATACTATTTGTATATTCCTTCACTCTTACATGCATGTACTTGAAATGTACCAAAAATATGGGTCTGAATTAAAAGGTCAGGTTAGAAAATACCTTCTGTGTGTATGATTATGATTGTCGCGGAGAAATAAGCAATTTATGTAATTGCAATTATAGAAGCCTGAAAAAAATTTGGGACTTCAATGGGATTTGAACCCATGACCTTTGCAGTACCGGTGCAATGCTCTACCAACTGAGCTATGGGTTCAAATCCCGTTGAAGTCCCAAATTTTTTTGGGGGCTTCTATAATTGCAATTACATAAATTGCTTATTTCTCCGCGACAATCATAATCATACACACATCATATAACCGCGGATCAGACCCACATACATAAAATACCTTCTGTTTACTCTATTTACTAGTTAGAGTGCTTACACTATGTCCATGAAATAAAAACTAAATAGTAATACTAACTAATAGTTTTTATTTAGTGACTATAATTACATGTAGCTTAAGTCACTACCTGGAGTCACTATCACTCAACTGGAACAACTTTAGTAACAATACAAAAGGGAAAGCAATGCAAATATTCAAGAGTTTAGAAAGTTAATGCTTTATTTAATAACCCATGAAACTGGCAAAGTTTACTTATTAGAGTGTAATAGACTGATTCAAACAATAGAAAACAAAAGAATTCTAAGACTGTAATAGTACTACATTTTTCATGGGTTTGTGAAAACTACTCTGCTGAAATGGAATAATGAAACAATAAAGTTTGCCTCTATTGAATAAACTATTAACTTTCTATGGTCTTGAGTATTTGGTTTCCCTTGTGTATTGTTACTAAAGCTGTCAAAACTATTAGTTAGTATTACTATTTACATTTTATTTCATGGACATAGTGTAAGCACTCTAATTAAACGTTTTAATTCATACTAGAGTACAAGACAATACTAGAGTACAAGCACTAAAAGTGTGCAGCATAAATACCACTAAATACTGCTAAATTAGTCTAATTTTATTGTTCTCTATTGTCTAATCAACACTATTTACTGCTAAATAGTGCAAAGTGCTGCACACTTTTAGTGTTTGTACTTATTACGCATTCCTCACGATTGTATAGTGAAATGAAACAAAATGAAATAATAATTCAAGTCAATAATCACTATTTTTAATGCTGATGCAGTGTTGCTTGTATCACAATATTGTTGATGAAAGTGAGCAAAATGATTCATTGGAAAGAGAACATTGGACTATTAAACGGTGTAAAATCAACGTGTATGTTGCATTACACAATGTTCATCTATTTCACTAGATTAATTATTTTGCAGTCACTCATCGTGTGATCGAGTTGAAGTTATATAATCTTATTTCACAAAGAAGTAAAAAGGTATACTTATCATCAGCCAGGATCCTGTACATTTCCAAAATCAAATCAAGACATCAAAGAGGCAATATCTGGCCGGCACATTTTGAAAATAACCTATATTTCCCCATAACTACAGAATTTGTCACTTGTGTCAACTACCATTGTGAAAAGTAACACCGCTGTTCAAATGTAGTGTGGATTTTAGGTAGGTACTTCATGTATGGTATATTATGTGGTTTCAAGTAAATATGTATGTGTAAATGAAACACTAGTTATGGTACATGAAGTACCAACGTAAATTCCACGTTACTTTTGATCAGCGGTGTAATTTTTCACTGTGTTTAGTATTTTGTATACATTTTTGTAGATAAGCAAATGAGATTTTCTTTTAAAAACAAATTAAGATTATCCACTGAACCATTTGTCTGAGGTTACAGTCAATTTTTCATCTGCAATGCTTCATAACTTAAGTCTTTTCTACTCTAATGAATTGGGAAATCACCATGCCAAAGGTAAGCAAGCTCCTTTACTCTAAAAGTGTACACAAATAAACCCGTAAAATACGTACACTTCAGATTATTTAAGATTATTATCTAATTAATTATTCTGTTTTCTATTGTGTTTGAACTTTAACTGAAATATATTATCTTCTTTTTAGTCACCATATAAGACGAACAAATGATAAATGCAGAGAATGTCAGATGTTTTATAATAAGCTCCATCTGTTCAAAGGAACTTTCTTTAAACTTCACAAAGATAAGCATTATAATTCAGATATATGGTGATTAAAGCCAAATCATAGTGGTCTTTCATTATTCATGTATGTGAAATACACTTAAGCTTATGATGCACTACTATACTCTTAAATTAATCTTATATTTCTATTGTGTTGATTTGACTACTAAAGTAATACGTTTTATAAAATGATTCAATATGTTATGAAAAGCATAACATCAGTTAATAAAACTGTTTGTGAATAAAAAAATTGCTTGGTGTGCACAAACAAAAATAATTGATGTCATGTGTTGTTATATCTATTTCTATATATTACTTTACAAAATTCTTATAATTTTTTTTATATATTTATGTCATTATATATGTCATATTACCTATAGAATAGACATATCCATACACACACACACACTTGTATATATATGTCACACTTTTGAAAAATACTATGTATATATCACAGGAAAAAAATCTGATTTTCCAATTTTGAAAAAATTGGGAAAATAATGGGATATTTCCCAATTTTGGGTCCAAGTTGGGATATCTTTGGCACAAAATTGGGAATTTTTTGGAGAAAAAAACAACGAATAAAGCAATTTACAACAATTTCCCAATATTGGGAGTAAATTGGCAGTATTTCACAAAAGAATCCCAACATTGGGTCAAACATCGTTTTTGATATCCCTATAAGATCCCATAATTGGGAATTTCTGGGAGATATTTCACAAAGGAATCCCAAAATTGGGTCAAACATCGTTTTTGATATCCCTATAAGATCCCATAATTGGGAATTTCTGGGAGATATTTCACAAAGGAATCCCAAAATTGGGTCAAACATCGTTTTTGATATCCCTATAAGATCCCATAATTGGGAATTTCTGGGAGATATTTCACACAAGAATCCCAAAATTGGGTCAAACATCGTTTTTGATATCCCTATAAGATCCCATAATTGGGAATTTCTGGGAAATATTTCACAAAAGAATCCCAACATTGGGTCAAACATCGTTTTTGATATCGCTATAAGATCCCATAATTGGGAATTTCTGGGAAATATTTCACAAAAGAATACCAAAATTGGGTCAAACATCGTTTTTGATATCCCTATAAGATCCCATAATTGGGAATTTCTGGGAAATATTTCACACAAAAATCCCAACATTGGGTCAAACATCGTTTTTGATATCCCTATAAGATCCCATAATTGGGAATTTCTGGGAAATATTTCACACAAAAATCCCAACATTGGGTCAAACATCGTTTTTGATATCCCTATAAGATCCCATAATTGGGAATTTCTGGGAGATATTTCACACAAGAATCCCAAAATTGGGTCAAACATCGTTTTTGATATCCCTATAAGATCCCATAATTGGGAATTTCTGAGAAATATTTCACAAAAGAATCCCAACATTGGGTCAAACATCGTTTTTGATATCGCTATAAGATCCCATAATTGGGAATTTCTGGGAAATATTTCACAAAAGAATACCAAAATTGGGTCAAACATCGTTTTTGATATCCCTATAAGATCCCATAATTGGGAATTTCTGGGAAATATTTCACACAAAAATCCCAACATTGGGTCAAACATCGTTTTTGATATCCATATAAGATCCCATAATTGGGAATTTCTGGGAAATATTTCACACAAAAATCCCAACATTGGGTCAAACATCGTTTTTGATATCCCTATAAGATCCCATAATTGGGAATTTCTGGGAAATATTTCACACAAGAATCCCAACATTGGGTCAAACATCGTTTTTGATATCCCTATAAGATCCCATAATTGGGAATTTCTGGGAAATATTTCACACAAAAATCCCAACATTGGGTCAAACATCGTTTTTGATATCCCTATAAGATCCCATAATTGGGAATTTCTGGGAAATATTTCACACAAGAATCCCAAAATTGGGTTAAACATCGTTTTTGATATCCCTATAAGATCCCATAATTGGGAATTTCTGGGAAATATTTCACACAAAAATCCCAACATTGGGTCAAACATCGTTTTTGATATCCCTATAAGATCCCATAATTGGGAATTTCTGGGAAATATTTCACACAAGAATCCCAACATTGGGTCAAACATCGTTTTTGATATCCCTATAAGATCCCATAATTGGGAATTTCTGGGAAATATTTCACACAAGAATCCCAAAATTGGGTCAAACATCGTTTTTGATATCCCTATAAGATCCCATAATCGGGAATTTCTGGGAAATATTTCTTTGTTTTTTTTTTCTTTCTTTCTTTTCTTCAAAAAATAGAAAATTTTGTAATCACAATTTTTTTTTTCAAATCCGTCATGAAAAGAATTTTATCGACAAAAGGATCTATTCGAAAAAAGTCTTGAAAACGAGGCTGTTTGGCGGGAAGATTTACCCAATCATCATTTCGGTTATATGTGGATAGAGTTCATAGCCAATCAGAACTAACCATCTAAATAGGCATGCTTTGGAAAGAATTTTATACCCGACTTTCAATCTGCCGGCCATTTGCAAAGTTGTGGCGAGATAGATCTGAAGTTTGGATAAATACGGCGATTATAATTATGAACAACAACGAACAAGTACCCGATCAGGATCTTGATAATGACCAACCCGAAAACACAAGCATTAAACCACCAATTGAAAGAGTGAAGAAGCTATTTGGCGAAGCTATCGCGAAGAAATTTGAAGGTATGTTTGGTGCCGTCCTCCCTGCAGCTATCACGTCTTTAATATTAATATGTGCAGTTCAAACGCGAAAGTTTATAATCAAACCTAACTTGATATGAGATTCAGTTTATTATTTAGCCTTTTACTATTTAGGATTGCAAAAATTTGGGGTGAATTGAGTTGAAAAACGTAACCTGGTTAGCCAATATATAAGTTACTAAAACCACTACTTTTGGCGCCAAGAAAACTACCATAACGTACCATCCACGATTTGTTGAATTTGTTCTATTTTGGCTAGTTAATTGGTAAAAATACTACCAGGGAGTTGTTGATCAATGGATTAAACATTCTTATCATCGGAAATATAACTATTTGAACTAATTTTTACTAGAGGGATATAGGGCCTTAAATTCTAGCTGATGAAAGTATACATATCTTGCAAAAATACAGTTAACTATTTCTTTATCATAATAATCATATCAAGAGAAAGCTATAAACATAACTCTTTTCCCATGAAGTCTTATTGTAAGATTTTTATGTGCATTTAATAGCATTTATAAAAATAAACAATTTAATAATGATAATCTTTATTGAAGATACCTAATTCACCTTGTGGTGTTTTACAGCAATAAAAATTGTACTTATTTAAAATTCATTAAATTAGGGGATCCAAAGAAAAAAGTCAAACTGCAAGAAACCTGCAACTTCTCAGCCTAAAGTTGTGGTAAGTAAAATTTTAATGATATGTAGTTTGCCCTAGGTTACTTATAGTCAGAGTCAGATTGATCTTGTGCTTGTGTGAATATATTGACATTGATGCCATTACATTGAAAATTGGCAGAGTCAACCAAGCAGTTCAGAAGATGAATCCCCTGATGAATCAAATTCCTCTGATCATGATAGCTTGCTGTTTGCCAAAAAGGTATTAGTATTTATGAAAAAACTCTGTCTAAATTTGACAAGCTTTATTTAAAATTTGGTTGATTTGATTCTAGGTCAAAAAGAGTATTAAGTCAAGTCCACCCCTTCCTTCTATGGTAAGTAATATTAAAACATGTAAATAAAGACAGCACCTTTATTTGCTAAACAATATTATTATATGACACATACTACACAGGTGGATCCAGCACAAATTTGCATCACCAAATAAAATGGTAGATATTTTCACCAATTTGCTTTGTGATGCAAATCAGTGAACTAGTGCTGGATCCGCCTATGTACCACTACGGATCTCACCGAACTGTGACAGGCCACGAAAAATTTGTGCCGTCGCCACACCTACTTTCATATACTGACAAGCCTATTTTGTTGTACTGCCCGACAGTACATCAAAGGAATACCGCCAATTAACGTGTCATTGTCTGATAAACATGCTAAAAGTGGGCATGTTAGCATATGAAAGTATGTATAGTATATCCTACACTACACTTTAATATTAACATACTATTGGCATTTGGATGTATTATATAATTGAATATAATAAGAATTAAGGTTAAAAGTGCACTCATAATTGTCTATATATTTCAGGATGATTCTCAGGATTATGAAACCCAGGATTATGATACTCAGGATTGTGATACTCAGGATTGTGATACTCAGGATACTACTGATGACACGTTGGTTTTGTTTGATAGTCAGTCAAAAGAATCAACCCCTGCAAAACTAGAGAGGTCACTTTCAGCTGATAGCATCACAAAAATGTCAGCTTCTTTATTGATAAAAAGTGTAACAGGAAAGGTATTGGGGAGAGATGAGCTAGTTAAATTGTTAAGAGTAAAATTTCAGGTTCAAAACAAAGTATTGATCTCTCTAACTGCAAGTAAACTTATGCAAGTTTTGGCTAAAAAACTTATTTCTAGTAAGTATGTATTAGTCAATGATAGTGCAAACTATAAGAACTTGAAGAAAAGCGATCTACATGTTCAAAAAGAGATTGAAATTTAAAGACATTCTTTTAATTGACGAAAGAGTATATCAACCTATAGTACCTTAGTTTATGTTTGCATTAACTATTAGTTTTCAAAAAACAGACTTTGACAGCATATATATTCTACAGTCATATCTTAAGAAAGTTCATTGTTTGAGTTAGATACAGTATGTTTTGTTCATTATTTGCTTGTTTCATTGCCGCTTTAAAAGTAACATACATAGCTTAGTTTAGTACTGGTATATGTAAATACAAATTATTGAACACTTTCAGGTTTGTTGAATATTATGAAACTATTAAGGTTCAACTTTCTATTATTAGTAATTATGATTTGTCAAGTTATTGAGTACAGTACCTGAGCTAATGTTAAATAAAAGATGGTGTTTGTTAGCCCTACTGTGTGCTTCATCTTTGAGACATTAACCCAATTTGGTAAATGCTGGGATTTAGTATGGATGGGATTTCACTGGGAATATTTTGTCCACATAAAAACCCAATTTGATGATGCATTGGGACAATAATATCCCAAATAATGGGATTTTACTGGGAACATTTTGTCCACATAAAAACCCAATTTGATGATGCATTGGGACAATAATATCCCAAATAATGGGATTTCACTGGGAACATTCTGTCCACATAAAAACCCAATTTGATGATGCATTGGGACTATGATATCCCAAATAATGGGATTTCACTGGGAACATTTTGTCCACATAAAAACCCAATTTGATGATGCATTGGGACAATGATATCCCAAATAATGGGATTTCACTGGGAATATTTTGTCCACGTAAAAACCCAATTTGAGGATGCATTGGGACAATGATATCCCAAATAATGTGATTTTACTGGGAACATTTTGTCCACATAAAAACCCAATTTAAGGATGCATTGGGACAATGATATCCCAAATATGGGATTTCAGTTGGGAATATTTCGTCCACAAATTGGGTTTGGTAGCACTTTTCCAATAATGGGAAATGCCAAGGAAAACCCACAAATATCCCAATAATATCCCATTTTTTTCCCAAGTTGGAAATTTCAAAATTTTTCCTGTGTATATATAAATATATGTATGAATGTTTAAATTAAGTCACCCAAAATTACCTAATGTTGCAATATTTTGCTCCTTTTTTGCCAACATCACCTAATATGCCTGATATCAACATCATTTGCTGCAATATTTTGCTCTTTTTGGCCAATACCGCCTAATGTTGCCATTAGCCACTGCAACATTTTGCTCTTTTTTGGCCAATACCGCCCAATATCGCCTAATGCCGCCATTAGCCGCGACGGTTTTGGACCCCAGAGTAGGCCTGTTTTGTGATTGTTGTCTATCTGCATTGCTATAATGTCATTAATTTTGAGAATTGATTCTGATTTGAGCTCGATATGGCGAATTAGTTATTAGTCTTATAACCTTTTTTGAAGTTTACATAATCTACATATTAGTCTATTGTGATATGTACTTCCCCATGCAATAATTCCATAATGCAAATATGGATATATTAGTGAATAATAGAGAGTCTTAAGTGTAGATTTTGGAATAAGAAATATTTTTTTACTGATGATACCAATGCCCTTTGAGCAAACATGATTTATATGTGACTTCCATTTAATTTGATCGTCAATTATGATACCAAGGAATTTTGTTTCCAACAATACACCATTTATTTTTACATCTAAGCTATTTGATTTACTTTTATTCTTTTTAGAGTTGCAAAAATGCAAAAAACATGTATTTTGTTTTCTTTACATTGACAGATAATTTATTTGAGCAGTTAGATAATTTTTTTCAACCCTTCATTTATTGTTGAATAAAAAGTTGCCAAATTTTTTGACTTATATATTACATTTGCGTCGTCAGCAAACAATGTAAAATTCATGATGTCAGTTGATTGGCAGACATCATTAATATGAATTAAGAACAGCAATGGGCCAAGGATGGAAATTGCGATACCCCACTTGTGATTTGAGATCAACAAATTGCTTTCTATTTGATAGATAATGATTCAGCCAGTTTGATGGTATACCACGTATTCCATAGAAGTTCAACTTTTTTAGTGATATATCATGATTTATTGTATCAAAAGCTTTTGAAAGATCTAAGAAAATTCCAATTGAAGTGAAACCATTATCTATTGAATTTGTAATCTTTTCAATGAAGTTGATAATTGCCATTTGTGTTGAATGATTGTTTCGAAAGCCGTATTGATTTTTGTTTAGTATGTTCTGGCTATTAATGTATGAAATAAGTCTATTATAAACCACATTTTCATATAGTTTTGATAGACATGGTAAAATATATAGTTGGTATAACTTTAGCAATTTTCAGTTTATCAGGGACTATCCCAGTTTAAAAAGAGAGATTGATTAAGTTACTAAAAATGTTTGATAAATGTGGGGTTACAGCCTTACTAACTTTAATATTCAGACCATCAAAACCACAACTATTTTTTATTTTTATTTTTAAGTGATATTGTTATTCTTTCAATTTCATCTGGTGTAGTGGGATTGAAAAAAAACCCAGCCATTTTAAGAATTTTGTTTTAGATCACTTATAGCATAAATATTGATCTCTCGAATATTTTTTGATAACTTGCTGGCGCCGATGTTTGGAGAGTATTCAGCAAATTCATCTGAGGTTTGCTGTGGATTTAACGTTATTAATTTCAAAAGTGTTAGGACAGTTTTCACTACGTTTATTGGTTTTAAGTAAGCAAGATTTCAAGATTTTCCGTGTTTCTTTTATATCTGATTTTGATTTTTCTATAGCTGACAAATAATGTTGTCTTTTAGACGTTCTTAGCATGCTGTTTATTTTATTTTTTCGATATTCTTTAAATTCCCTTTGCATGGTTCTTAACTGTAGGTGATTTAATAAATTTCTTGTAAAGCTTATTCTTATTTTTTAATTTCTGTAGGCCAGTTGTTATCCATGGTTTATTATTAAACTTGGAATGCTGTTTTTGTTTAAGTGGAAAACATTCATTATACAAAATATTTAACTCATCGATAAAACTGTTATAGGCGTCATTGGGATTGTCGTAAGTGAGGTTCCACTGATGTTTACTGACTTTTGACACAAATGTTACAAGTTTTTGTTATTTATAACTCTTGAGTATTGGTTAGGTTGATTTGTACCGATTTTGTATTTGTTAGTTTTTTTTAATATGAAATACAGGCATGTGGTCTGAAACATGAGTACAAAAGTCCATTGACTGATTTAGAATTATCAATGAAACTATAAGTTCTAATTCAATACATTACCAGCACAAAACCAGGATTCATTTTGATGCTACAACATAATTTGAAATGTTAAGAACCGTTGGATTTAATATATTAATTTAGAAGTACTTTATTCTGAAAAAAGGTTTAGAGCTGATTTGCTAAAATAAATGAATAGAAATAAATGTGTTATTTAGCTCTCCATAAGATGAAATTATATCATTCACTGATTGTTTACAGTATTCCATAAAACCACATGTCTTACAAACATGCATGGCAAGCATGAATTTGTGTCTTTTTTACAGTATTCCATAACACCACATGTCTTACAAACATGCATGGCAAGCTAGCATGAATTTGTGTCTTTTTTACAGTATTCTATCAAACCACATGTGTTACAAACATGCATGGCAAGCATGAATTTGTGTCTTTTTTACAGTATTCTATAAAACCACATGTCTTACAAACATGCATGGCAAGCATGAATTTGTGTCTTTTTTACAGTATTCTATAAAACCACATGATTGTCTTACAAACATGCATGGCAAGCATGAATTTGTGTCTTTTTTACAGTATTCCATAAAACCACATGTCTTACAAACATGCATGGCAAGCATGAATTTGTGTCTTTTTTACAGTATTCCATAAAACCACATGTGTTACAAACATGCATGGCAAGCATGACTTTGTGTCTTTTTTACAGTATTCCATAAAACCACATGTCTTACAAACATGCATGGCAAGCATGAATTTGTGTCTTTTTACAGTATTCCATAAAACCACATGTCTTACAAACATGCATGGCAAGCATAAATTTATATGAAAAATAATAATAACAGATTCAAACATTGAGCTTGCACTTAATTATAAGAAACCATACATCATCATAACTATATGAGTGTTTCTTATATACGGGGTTTACTGTATCCTTTTCTTATTATAAACATTTACACAATTTATTGACTACATGTACAGAATATGACAGTGTCAATGAGTGCATCATTTTTGGATATAAAATTTAGAAAGTCAGCTCTACACCCTTGCGAAAAAAGCTTAGAAATTGCTAAGGATTTAGGTGTGAATTTTCAAGGTAATTGGGACATCGAATTTCTAGGAATTCCTAGGAATTCAAAGCTTGTATTTGCGTTCAATAGAAATTTTATATTAGTTTGGAATTTCTGGGAATAATTGAGAATGTTATATACTAGTCTTTATGTATTAAAGACACAAGTTTATATCTGTTTTTCAATATAGAGTATGGCAGACAAGTGTCAGAACTATGAAAGCTCAAGATATGATTATTTTAAGAATAGAATTAAATCATCCTACTAGCTAGTAAATGAATGTCTTTTGAACAGCAAGAGTTAAACCTTGGCAATTACCACCTGACAGTTAATGATCAATCAATGATCAGTTACATACTACTCAGAATACTGTTACTTATTATAAGACCAACTAGTGTTGATAAATCAAGCAATTAATTTCTACATGTAACCTTAGGTATAGTTACTGTATAGAAATCTTTTGAATTGCTTCATAACATGGCTAAGTGGATGCCAAGCAGCTAATCATTGTAACATATAGCTCATTCTTAATGTTTCTTACCTCAAACAAAGATAATTTCTATGGGATCATTGCTAGTTTAACACAGGTAACTTATTGATACATTGTCCATTTCATTATCATGAAGTTTCAAGGCAGGAAGGTCCATTATCCATGCTTAAGTCTGTTATAAACCTTCTGTGTCAAAGTGAAAGCACTGAACGGCTGTTGTCACATATCATATTCAAATCATGTGAGAGCAAACTTTTTAACCAATCACAAAGAAGTTTTTCTGAGACACATTCCAAATATGGGTGGGACAATGAAGTGCTACATTCCTTTGTCACTTCACTGAAAGATATTCCAAACTATTCCAAGAAATTCCAAGTAGCTAATAGTGAATTATTTGGAATTCCTAAGAATTCTTAAGAATTCCAAAAACTGTTGTTTGTATTCCAAGCCATTCCAAAAAAATCCAAGGTTATATCTGGTAAGCTCATTTCCATCACTTGGAATATCTTGGAATTCCTAGGAATTAGGAATTGGGAATTCACAAGGGCAGTTTCACTTTGAATCCCTCACTATACTTCTCATCATAATAAAAGCATCTTTGTAAAATTTTAAAGTTGTACATTTGTATTTTAAAATGTTTATCTGTAGATCCGATAGAAATTGAGGGAAAAAATAAAAATTTTAAAAGCACATTAATTATTGAGTATCATTATTTACTTCTGATATCTATATTTCAATACCATGAAGCGTTACTAAAACAATGTATTATGGAATTTAATGAGAAATATTGATATTATGAAATGGTTAAAAAAATTAAATAATTATTCAATGTGTCTCTGTGTAATATAATACTTGTGCAAACCGCAAACACAATTAAAATTACCACGAATAATATAAGGTCCTTAGTAAGTTTCACTGTACCAGGTTTATCTGTTATTTATGAATTTGTTAAAAGAAAGGTTTTCTAAAAAGGAATGTTTATAGTAGTCTCGATGGGAGGTCACGGTTACTATGACAATTATAAATATGCTTATTCGTCTAAAAAATCGCTTTTTTGACAGTTGACGGTGACAAATTTGGTGTTTTGACTTTGGGGTCTGTTTGCACTGCAGCAGAATTTTGGGTGTTTATATATTTGTCAAAAATTATCCTTTTATGGCAATATTAAAAAAAAAATATCAATATAAGGAAATTAATTATTATTTTTTACAAAATCACCATTTTTGCGGATAATATTTTGTCCGTGTTTCACGTTCAAAGGTTTTTTAAGGGTCGAGACCTTTTCGATATTTTTTGACAAAACAATGTTTTACAGCTTATTTTTTTCTCCATTGACCGATTGATTTTGTTGACGCTTAACGGTTTACATATGTTTCACTAGACGCTTGACGGCTAAATTTAAGGCAGCTTGACAATTTGCATGATACCCTCTTTAAAGGTTTATGAATCTTTATGTCAATATACCTCTTAGCCTTCCTTGTTTGTTGTCCGATTTCAGATCACGTGTGCTACCCTTGGGAATTGTTTCTTTCACATGTAAATGATATAGTACGTTCATCATAAAACGAAAAATTTTCAAGGGAATAACACGTCTGAAAAGGGCAATTTGCATATGGAGGTAAAGAGATACTGATATTGATATTGACATGTGAGGAGTGATGTATGAGAAATATTTAATGTAGAGGTAGTGAGTGTGAGTGCCAGCAGAAGAATAACAACTATGTGGATCTGCTGTGGAAAATATTATTATTATTATTATCATCATCATCATTATTATTATTATTATTATTATTATTATTATTATTATTATTATTATTATTATTATTATTATTATTATTATTATTATTATTATTATTATTATTATTATTATTATTATTATTATTATTGATATTGAATTTATTAAACTGATATAACGAATCGAAATATAGCGACAAATTTGAACTGAATAAACAAATCTTATTGTCTGCCTATCCTCTCATACATGTGAAAACTCTATTGTGTTCTAAAGTGAACATGAAACTAGCCAGTAAAGAACAAAAGCTGGTCGCCATATTTCTTTTCGGTCTAAATGTTTATTTTGTTATGTAAATAAGATCTGGATGTTTCGGGGAATCCCCGACTTTTACGCCATATTTAAAACAACACGTTTTAAACTTCCATATGATGAATTTCTTCGATAAAATATTTTATTTAGATTAACAGCTATTAGTTATAAGATATTAGCTCTTAAAGAATGGTTTTCTTTGCGAGATCAAACGAATTGATCAATTCATTTTACGATGACGCAAACAATTCAATTTATTCAGTACCATGAGTTACAAGCCGAGACAGAAAAATCGATTCTAGTGTCAAGTTTCATATGTTTAATTTATTAGATTACAAAAGGATTTTTACAACTGTACAACATTAAAATGAAATAAATATAATATAAAACAATTTAGAACAGAATGCAATGAAAATAAATTTGAAATGAAAATGAAAATATTTCCATTTCCATTTCCATTTCCATTTCCATTTCCATTTCCATTTCCATTTCCATTTCCATTTCCATTTCCATTTCCATTTCCATTTCCATTTCCATTTCCATTTCCATTTCCATTTCCATTTCCATTTCCATTTCCATTTCCATTTCCATTTCCATTTCCATTTCCATTTCCATTTCCATTTCCATTTCCATTTCCATTTCCATTTCCATTTCCATTTCCATTTCCATTTCCATTTCCATTTCCATTTCTATTTCTATTTCTATTTCTATTTCTATTTCCATTTCTATTTCTATTTCCATTTCTATTTCTATTTCCATTTCTATTTCTATTTCCATTTCCATTTCCATTTCCATTTCCATTTCCATTTCTATTTCTATTTCCATTTCTATTTCTATTTCTATTTCTATTTCTATTTATTTCTATTTCTATTTCTATTTCTATTTCTATTTCTATTTCTATTTCTATTTCTATTTCTATTTCTATTTCTATTTCTATTTCTATTTCTATTTCTATTTCTATTTCTATACTAAATCATTAGTGTTAATTTCTCATGTGACAACATTCTTGCAATTCTTGCATTATATTCTTGCAATGTATATGAAATGCAATACTATATGGATATCAGTTTTAAGAAACATAAAATGAGATATATGGCAATATATAAATATAACAATACAATTTTATAATATTAAAGCGTTTTTGTATAACCCACTTTTAAAATAAAAATGAGCTTATGTGTAAAATAACATGTTAATGAGGTGGACGTGTAGCTATTTGCTTTCATTTGTTTAAAAAAATATGAAACAACAACTTACATTGAGAGCTTACAAAGGCGCCCCTGGTTGCCGCTGCACAGTCCATACCCCAACCCTTATAAATCTACAATCTAGTTGACTATTACGACAAAGATTTTAACAGTAAACTTCAAACAAAATTGTTTCAAATAAATCTACAACATAACTATAAAACTATAATTGCAAAAGATCGCTTATCCGCTCAAACGATTTGAACAAAACCGAAAGCAGCGGCAAGGACTTGTTCATTAATGTGGACGTTTCAGCGCTCAAACTATAACTATAGGATCATATATTCCCTTTTCTTAAAAAAACGTTTTACACATAAGTAGTCAATTAATGCGCTTCAAACTAGAAATCAGGGTTTTGAAATGGCAGACGGGAAAATTGACACAGTCATAATATAACACAGGAAACCCGGCCACTGAATTGAGCATTGAAACGTATCAGCCAAACACAACATACAGGGCCGGAAATTGAGGCACTCAGTCGAGAGGAGAGACAGTCACGTCATCTTGTGACATTTGAGTTCGCTGAAAAACGCTTACACGTACAGAAAATTACCATTAATTTCACCACGAAGGAGACTCTAGTCTCACACATCTATACTAAAGAAAACACAAGTTTCATTGCTTCAAGGGGAAATATTACAATGTCAAGATTACATATTGGATGAACGAAGCGTTTTGGTAAGTAATTGTTTAACAGTCGTCTCTATCATCTAGTCAGTTTTCTCATCAAATTGCATTGCTCACAACATGGGTATATGCTTGTGTATATGAATAATATTATTTTGATAGAAGAACGTGTTTCTTCTTCTGCTTTTCAAACGTTCTTAAAAGATTCAACAACGTAATATTATTCGTATCCATAAAGTAACTACTCAATTAAGCACAGCATTTTATCATTTAATAGAGTAATGACAAATTCGTTGGGTAAAATCAAAAAAACGCTTCTTAAAATATTTTGAATGCAATAGCAGCTTGTGTCTTTGTTTTGGTAATGTACGTATCTGTTCATGAAGTAACTTCTGCAATTCAGCACAACAATTTAATCCGTTAATCGAGTTGTTGTTTTATTATACGCAAACGCAATGTGTAGTACTGAAACTGTCCACGTAATGTAGATAGTCTAAAAAATATATATATTTATTTAAATATGTGCAGAGACATGATCTGAAACATTTAAATATGTGCAGAGACATGATCTGAAACAGATTCTTTATGAATTTCATAGCCCGAATATCCCAATTTTTTGTTCTTATATTATTATCTCTCATCTCTTTGTTTAATTCAGTAAAGTTAAGTTAACATTTTTTACGGTGTTACAAATTTCATTATATGTAACCTATCGTTTATATCAAACACCGACGCAGCCTATACTTGTTTACTCGCTAGTTCCCATCTTTATTTACTTTTGTACTTTTGTATTTCACAATCGTGAATTCTTGGTGCAAAAGGGAAGTCTTTGACACAGAGTAAATCATGAAACAAAATTGATTCCAAAGTCAATAGTTTCAGTATTATATTTGTCTAACTTTGGAATCATATAATTGGTACTAATATACTAGTTAGCCGTAATTTGTAAATGGAAATATACTTGTTATTTCAGAAATAATACATTTTTAGACGTTTAGGTCTTCTTCACTTGCTAGACGCTTTATATTCTTGAAAAACTACTGAGTACAGAAAAATATCATATAAAAGAACAAGTGATTTTCCGAGTCAGAAAGAAATAATTTCATATAAAATCTTATCCACATTCGTTTACAGTGATTATTATTCATTAAAGTCTGTCTGAAGATCGCGAAAGCGTGAAACTCTGAGTAACAGAAAAAGTGATGTCTTGTCGTTAATCTACCTACAATAATATATATACACCGTTTCTTAAAAAATTATGACAATTTCATATATATATATATACCTGTTGTTTCCTATTGTTTCACCTCTCACAAACAATAGGGAGACAAAAAGCATATATATATATATATATGAAATTCTCATAATTTTTAAGAAACGGTTTATATATTAGCTCTTAATTAGGTGATACGTGATAAATAGAGAATAATTATTATCATAACTAATATATACATGCACACATATATGTGCATGTATATATTAGTTATGATATTAATTATTCTCTATTTTAATACCACGTATAACCTAAGAGCTAAAAAAAGTCGTTAAAACGTGAACGTGAATATTGCACTCTCCATGGCCATTACAGTACTCAAGTGTGACGCAAGGACAAACAAATAATGACTTTTGGCAATTTTCGATTTCAAATTTTGATGGACAATCAAAAAGACGTTGAATCGGCCAAATAGCAGCTGAGCTGAGCTATTTTTAAATGATTTGTGAATAAGCATTGTGAAAATATATATCTAAAAATATATAGCTTTCCATAGCCTGCTGTGCAGACTCGACTTTTTGCGCTCAAAATATTCGACAAAGTCTGCTGAACCGAGCCGCTAATCAGTTTTCAATATGCATATGATGACGTAATAAAATATAACCTCAACTGTCCAATCAGAAGCTCTGTTAGAAAACCTTGCAAACTTGCCCATCTTGCCAATCTCCCACTGTAAAACAAAATTGACCGTCTACGAATATTTATGTTTGGATCAGATTGAGGAAGGGGATTTAATTAAGGACTTGGAAATCGATTTCGAATCTTTGTCGATTAGTATATTGTGGCGTTGAGAAGCTGAAGACCGCAGAATATAGCTGGAACGATTATTAGGCTGTGCTCTACCGAAACTCCATATTCAAAGGTTCTGTTACGGAGGTATTGCTGCTCTGAGGAAGGGTGGTATCGTTTTTTAATATTGCTCTTTAACTCAATTCTCTAGGAGACTGTGCTACTAGTTCCTACAATTTACATGCTAAGACTTACTCATATTATATCGATATACAATGTAATATGAGCCTTTCGCTCTGACAACTTGAACTAAGGTTCTGATTGGCTAACCGCAATGGCATGACTTTATTAAGGGACAGGTGCTAGTGTGAAATTGTCTTTAAAACTATATGTTTAACTTTTAGGGGCATACTGAATTATCGTTGTGAGAGTAGTCACACAATGGGCAGCCAATCCTTAATATATTTTCCTAAACTATAATTAAGTAATGAGAAAGTCTCTTTTGACTAGAAGATCGACCATGAATCATAAGAATAAACACGAATACAAGGTTGTTTAGAAACCTGAGTCCCGCTTGGAGATAGAACGATTATTTAAACAGTCTTTCCTTCATAAGTGGCAGTGTGACATATATAACATAAATGGTAGACCTCTAGTCTCCGACTTGACATTAATTTCTAAAAAATTGATTTTTCTAGTCTTTAAAATGTTTTTCACTATAGTCAAAATATATTTAATTTCTTTCCTTAAAGAGGAAAGGAATTATATTTTGCTGAGATTAGGTGCCATTGGAGTCTGTTGCTTGCGGTATCAAATCCAAGGCTACACTAAAATGGACTTAAAATGAAAAGTAACCACATTAAAAGCGTTTGCTAACTAATAAACTTTATTTATCTGCAATTTTTAGATTTTAACATGAAATGTATTCAATTCAGGACGATATTTCGAGTAAACATGAAAATAGTTTATCGACAACCCCTGATAGTCTAAATCGCTCTTATATTATGTGTGAATATTAGCCAATATATTCCATAATTACAAGGGATATGCTGAGTTTTGGAGCGCTAATTTCACAATGATAACAGCAGAACAAGAGCAATTTTCAGGTTTAATTCTACGATACGAGATTTTTACCCATTTCTGTTCTGTAAAATTCAATTATCATAATTCATTTATTTGTTTTTCATTAAAATATTGTTTTTAATATTTTCAGCTATGGAGTGGTCAGCAGTCTTTTTATTTCTGGTCACCATTGTGAAGGGTACAGGTAAACACTTCTTTCTTCTAAACAGACAAGTAACAGCTACTGATATTTGATGCAAATTCAAAGAAGAATTTTTTTTCCATTTTACATATGTGACAACAGGCTTTCCAATTAATCATATCAGGTGCGGGTGGCTATTTTGTTCACCATGCAGCAGCTACGCGACATACAATCTAAGGGAGAATCCGTTATTAGTAAATATGTATTACCAATAAGATAGTCACCGAGTGTGGTAGCGGGCAGAGTTTGTTAAGGGTCATTATTCGCTCTGTTAATCCCCCAATGCAAGTTAATGAGTGCAGTGTGGAGAGACGAGAACTAGTATAAGGTAGTCATCATTTTGCAGATAGAAATTACAAAGTCGGTACATTCATTACAGCTCATCAGTTTAAGACCCTGAGCATTTTCCTGAAGGAAGGGTTTTTACAACTTTTAATTTGACGCTAGTTAGAGAAAGATTTGCTGTATTAACACTACCAGCTGTTCAGTATATTACAGCATAAAACATTTGACTCACATATTCATATTCGTGAAGCCAAGGAGAAAAAAAACTCACCTCACATTGAATCATCCATCTCAAACTCGGACCACATTGATGGAGAAAAAAATGGGGGGGGGGGGGGACTCCGGCCAGAAAAGGGTGGGGATGCTCGTCAGAAATTTAAAAAATGATCCCTAAAAGATACCTTAGTCTTACAAAGGTGGGCGTGGCAACAATATATTTTTACCCCTAAGAGATACCAGCTACGCGTTTATAATTGGACATAATTATACGATTAAAGTCAATTATAACTGTGTTTGCTGCAATTATTCTTATTCTTATCATTCCCCAAACGGGCGAACGGTACGTTACTAAGTGTGTGTGTGTGTTTTTTTTACAGGTGGAAATGTAAATACAACTCAAGCCAGGTAAGAAGAGCAATAAACATTCTACCATAATGGAATAAGGAGGTTATACGAGTGAATGAAACACATACTGGGCAGCCCCTCTCTACAGGAGAGCGCTGCGACCAAGAAACATATGCTGTTTAGCTAGGATTCCTGTTTATTGAGATTGAATTTTTTTTTATTATATTTGAAACCAATTTTTTGAGGGTTCAGTACTTGGGTTCCACTGTATACAAATATTAAGTAATCATGTGTGTAGGAACGAGGCAGGCAAACGACAATGGAATGCAGAAAAGTGATAATTGTGTATTGTGTATTGTTTAATCCATCCATCTCATTGGTTAAAACATGAAAATCTGCCATATAATTTAAAAACTAAGCGGATTTTTTAATATTTTATTTAATTTGATATCTGGTTTCCTTTTCATCTAAGATTTCCTGAGCCCTTATATATCAAAATTTCTGGGGAACATGTCTAAATGTAAACGTATTTTGACTATTGTTGTGAGCGCTTATGATTGGACGAGATCTTTTAGTACAAAAGAAACATTGTTCCAAAACAGAGTCTTTGCACATTTTATTTTTAAAATGTGTTACCTATAGGCTGATATACTTTTAGTCTGAAGACTAAGACATTCTTTTGTTGGGAGGTTGCTATTGCCGCAGAACAATAGAGCGTTGCCTACTTCTTACACACATCATTACTTAACATTGCAAAAACGGCTAAATAGATACAACTGAAAATATTAAGCTTATATTAAAGAAAAAATAAAGCACAGTATTTTATGTCAGAAGTCCCTTTAGCCGAAGCTAATCTTCCAGAGAGCCGACAATGTCTTTATTATGTAAATGTTTTAAACTTCAAACAGAAACAGTCATAAAAATGTTACAATTTTGTCCAAACATGAACAGTGTTAAACATAATTGTCTACTGATAGCAGTAACGTTAGCCATATCTTTTGTAGTTGTATTCCAGCACAACCGTCTATCGATTCTAACGTGGTAAGCAGTCATTGTTTCCCGTACTTATATCAAAATGGCTACTGCAAGCACGTCCTTGCTAACACGCCACTTTTTGCCGATAAGAGTAGGCAGGATTCAAAAGAAAATAGTTTACAACTTTTTGAAAATGGTCGCAGGATGCTAGAGGCTTACCATATTCTGGTCAGCCAGCCATGTCTCAGAATATTCTATCTTGGCTACTGCCGATGGTATTTCCCCAAATGTGACTTAACCTCATCACAACCAATGGGGAGACCTCTTTGCAGAGAGAGTTGTGATTATGCCACCAGAGTTTGTGCCAAAGAGTTGGAGATGGCAAAGGGATTCAATAAACAACAGGGATCTGGTTATCCAATTTACTGGGACGTTATCAATTGCACTGATTTCAAGTATAGAAATGGTGGGGACAATCCAGAATGCTTCTACTTTGAAGAACTGAACAGTAAGGCTTCGTTTTTGTGTAAACCCCGGCTTTCCCGGGGACCCATTCCGAAAAGCTTTGTCACTCATGCTGCAAAAAGCACAGATAATCTTGGATCAGTTTAAAAACTATCTTTCTTGTTATTCGATCAAAACTCTGTCATTGTTAGTAACACACTTCAGTAGTCATTAAATAATTTCACGTGCCACTAAGTTATTTTCTTTTCTATTCATGAGTGACCACGTTTTTCGAAAAGGATGTATGCTTCTTTTAATTAACGATCATCTGTCAATGGTTGATCTGAGTCCGTCAGGAAATGCGTGATTTTACTTACAGTGGTAAAAAGACAATTATCTCGCCGCTAGGCCACCAGTTCCACCAATAATCACGCTTGAATAAAGATGAAAGTTGAATCATTTTTTTACTGAAATACTGGTAACTACAATTCAGCACCATTCAAGTGTGATTAAAACACTGCCTTGGAATTTTAAAAATGAGCTTCTATCATCTATCATTCCCATTGGTGTCAGATCAGCTATTAACAGATAATCTGATCAACATTAATCAAAAATACTTTATCATCATAAACAACATACATTTTTAAGTTGAGACATATCTTAACACTTCTCGTTATCTTTTTGATGCTTAGTTTTCGGCCATCTTAGCCATTAGCCGTTGAAGAGTGTTCATTAACGCTAAAAGCTAAATGTTTCACGCTCTTGATAGCCAAATGATTTTCTCAGCATACGAATACATATATATACGAGTATATTTGATGTATTTTGATTGTTAACTAAAATCGCTTAATATTTTGTCATAGCTGAGACAGACAAGCTACGAGATAAAGGTAAGTGAAATACATTTCAGACCAAACGGTTTTGTTATTCTCACGATAAAGACTATGGGTTTGTGCAGCCATATTTATAGCGGAGCTCCCGCGCGCGGGCCGAAGGATTGCGCGAACGGAGCACCATACTTGAGAAAAAATGGTCGAGTTGATTTTCGATGGTTTTCACACAGGAATCCCAAGCGTACGTCCGACGTCCCAGCCCATCGCGATGCTGATGGGCGGTTACATTTTGGCGGGAACGGATAGTGACGCGCGCGCCAAATAGCACTAGATCAACAAAGCAAAGTTGTTCTTTATCGACAAAAAAGTCAAACAAACACCAACAAAATACTTCTCGCTAATAGCAGAGCTTTCATTAATACAAAATATCAACGGAGAACGATGAACTTCGAAGAACATAAACAGAGTTTTGACCGAAGAAGAACATAAACTTGAAGGACACAAAAACGAAGAAATTATACTAAAGAAAAGCAAAAGACTGATTCCAAAAGATCAAGAAAACTTGTTTGTAGATACCTTCGTGGAAGAATATTAAAAGACTACAGCAACTTTAAAAAAAGATGAAGAAGCGACTTTGTTTGTTATGAAAACTGTTTTCAAATCGCTTCCTCGGCACAGTTTAATGAAAGATTTTCAAGGTTGGCAGTTGAACTATGAAAAATGTTTAATCCATCAAAATTCAAGTACATACATTTATTCGTCAAAATATGATGGAAATATGTCATTGAAGAGAGAAAACATCAGGAAAATAATCACCGATAAAGTAAGTTCAAGATTATTATTTGTTTCAAGTTATTTAGAGACGGTATTCTAATACTGAAAAACTGTTTGATATAACGAGCGTAAAAAAAAACACCTAAAAACTTGCAATAATTAAGCCTCAAAAAAGAAAACTCCGTTCTCTGTTTTATTATTGAAAGAAAAGAGAAAAGGTTTATCTCCATTTTATTTACTTTTTGAGATAAAAACCGTACATGAAACAATGTTTGTGCATGTGTAAATTGTACTTTTCTTCGCCTTTGTTCGATTGAAAAAGGTGTTTATTTATGTACTTTTTAAACCTCATAAACGGAAAACATCAAAGATGAATTGAAATACAAACATAATTTAAAATTGGTTGAATAACTTCTGTTTATTTAGCAATATTGACTACTTTATGCCTACTAAACGAGCTTTTTTAGTTGTTTATTTTTTCTTCAAAGTCGTTAAAGTTTTTTTACAACACAAAATGATGTTTTACACAAAGTTTTTCATAATAAAATACCTCTTTTTAAAATCCTTGTCTTTTCAAATCGATCTTGTGTTGGTAGAACTTATAATTCTTGAGGCTTTTAATTCCATTTCAAAAGAACTTTTTGTTTTGTTTTGAAGATTTGCCACGACTACTTTTTAGTAAATCCAATTTGATAATTTGTTTAGAAACTACGTATACCATCCTATTGAGGTTTAGTTCAAATAATGTTTTTGTCAATTTGAAGCTCAAAATCTTGATTTTTCTCAGCGTTTTGCCTTGTGTTTGAAGCAAATTTGAAGCAAAAAGGTGCCTTCGGATTGGCGCCAAAAATAGAACTTGAAATCTAAAAATTAATCTTTCAAAAACGCGTGGATACCTTTTTTTCGCTAGTGATATCTAATTTTTTTTCAAGTTTACTTTAAAAAAAAAATTGTTTGGGTTGGGTATTTAGTCAACAATTCGTTATGCACAAAAGATATCTCTTTCATAATCTTTAGCAAAAAGCTTCAAAAAATATAGTTGACTTACAGTCGAAAATATATATATATATCCATCCTCGGGAACCCAGGGGTATTCTTCTGTCGCTCGTTTCTCGCTTCCACAACATATACCCCTGGGAACGTAGTCTGTTGGAGCTTGTTCCGGAAGTCAAAATTCAGCTCTTTCCTGATTGGTCGACCTTATTAGGTCGACCAATGAAAATCAAGATAACCATTCAAAGAAAGTCGTTAAATAAGTTTGAATTTTGACTTCCGGAACAAGCTCCAACAGATTACGTTCCCAGGGGTATATGTTGTGGAAGCGAGAAACGAGCGACAGAAGAATACCCCTGGGTTACCGAGGATTATATATCTCAGATTAATATTTCTTTTTTTTCTTGAGTAACCTTGAACAGTAAGAAATAGTATTTCTTTCAAATACGAACAAATACGCCTACGTCATCATGTACAGTGTTTATGACCCGTGCACAAAAACTATTTACATGCACATATTGATGTTGTAAGAAAAAAATTAAACTGGGAGCTCCGCTATTAGGTATTACCTAATTTGTATATTAACCATTCCTAGTGTACGCATGCGCACTGTTAATCCAAGTAAGATCACGTGATATAATACAAATCAATTATTCAAATCACTTTAGAACTCTGCATTTTTTAAATCATTTTAGACTGTTACTATGGAAACGGCCTTGGATACCGAGGAAGTGTCAGTGTGACACGATCAGGTCACGCATGTCAGTCTTGGTCATCCCAATGTCCTCATCGTCATGATCATTCATTGGCTAAATATCCTGAGCTCGTTAATGCCTCGAATTGGTGCCGTAATCCTGGAGGCCAGGCACCTAATGGTCCTTGGTGTTACACGACCGATAAAAATACTCGATGGCAGTATTGTAATGTTAAGAAGTGTCCTGATCCAGGTAATGATGGGAGGGGATGTATTAAACAAAATATAAACGTTGTGGATAGCGTCTCCCAGAGCGTTTATATCCCAATATATAGACACGCGTGCCGTTTTATATTCCTAAAAAATACTGACCTATTGTTGTTTACTCTGCAGCCCCGACTCGGTCACCTGACGTGGTGCGAGCTTTTTCTACTGGACCTTACAAAATAATTATCGAATGGAGGCCCATTCCCCTGCCATTTGCTCACGGTGAACCTCTTGGATTCAGAATTCGAACTACCAAAGTTGGCGAGGATGATCCTATCATAAACACAACAAGCATGGCAACTAACTATTTTGAAGTTGAAAATCTACAGCCTTTGACAAACTACTCGGTGTCCGTGCTAGAGTTTAATAAGAATGGACATGGGCCATTAAGTGTACCTGTTTATGTTGAGACAATGCCACAAAGTAAGTAGTGCATAGTAGTACTATATAAAGTGAAAGCAATAAAACCATGAAAAATTGTTACTAACTAATAGTTTCTATATATTTAGTGTCCATTTAGTCAGTATTTCTCAGTCAGAAACATGAAATAGAAAAGCAAACAATACCTCATTATAACTTTCCTTGTCTTTGATAGTGACTAAGGACCCTTTTAAAAGACTTGTGTTGGACCAACAATACTGGTCCGACGTGTTCGGCCCTTTTAAATCGGGCTTAGTAGTCAATAAATAAGAACTTTTACGCAGAAGCAATTTGATTTAATTTCACTGGTATATTGTTTGCGCTCTAAGCCTGTTTCAAAAAGCGTTGTGGCAGTTCAAGCTACAGTCCACACTGTGAAGAATGCAAAGTATCGGTAATATAAACATTTTTGTGATTTCTTATACTTTTTGAAGAAATATGTATTTTATCACCTACCACAGCAACAATGTGTTATGGTCACACAACACAAATACCTGCAACCAAAATATGCTATATGGATAAATCGATAACAAAAGAAAAAATACCGACATTCTTTGCAGGTTTCAGAGTGGTCTGTAGCTTTGGTTGAGACAACAGCTTTTGAAATAGGTGCATATAATATTGAAAGAAGGTAGCATGGTCGAGTCAGTTGGATCTTTTGATGGTGTCTGTACTGTAGTTTTCAAGTGTTTGCCACTATAACTGTTTCTATTTTCATTTTTAGATTTTGTTGCAGTGAGGTTTACTGTGATTCTTAAAAATGAAAAATATAGCGCTACATTGCTGGAACGAAATTCCACACGATTCAAAACCTTGGAAAGGACCGTTAAATCACAGGTAACATTGATTTATTAGAAAGGAACTGTAGCGTTGATACTGTGCAGATCGAAACCACTAAAACCATGAAAGAAATACAAAGAGAAGAAATCACATACACAAAACATATCATTACGTGGTGTTGCATCACGTGATCACATTTGACAATGAAAGTCGCCAAATATAAACGTTACTTGAGTTTGAAATTCAGTCTACCTGGTAAAGTAGTATATTCAATCCAGGCATCATGGCGATTGCGGCAAGTGAGTCACCTAACGTACGTTTGCGATTGCTGATCAAGGAAAACTGAAATCAATTCATAAAATATGAAAGGAATCCCATGGCCCCTTTCTATCACAAGATTAGGCTTTTTAAACATCAACGTGAATTGTAATAGCTACAATCATGTACAAAATACCTTGGGACATTATCTGGTTTAAACATGAAAAATATTTCAATATCATTTTTCCGTTTCCCCCTCTCCCCCGTTTCAATGTTGAATTGTGGAATGTGTAACGGTTGTCATTTGAAAGACCAATCAACATTGCTTAGGGGGGAAGGGGGTTTGCAAATCAAATTGATAGATTTTGTATATTTTTTGAAACGAAAACGAAAACGCTCATAAAAAAGTGACAATGTCCCAACAATTTTGCACATGATTGTCTGAGGTAGTTTTTCAACCATAACTTTTTTTATCTCATTGCCACTACAATTTCACTTTTAGAAACACTGTAAACGATAAAAACCCGTATTATGTGAAAAAATAAATAAAATCTATAAGCTATTTGAAAATTAATGGCGAGAAAACTCATTTTTTAGACTATATGATAGACAGTGAAATTTCGATTTTAGAGGGGTACGGAGAGGCGCATATACTACTCTCTTTGTAATATAGACGTGGTTGAGTACGAATCTCGGGAGTTATCTCTCTCGTAAACAGCATTTCGACGTTTGCTTTTAAAATGAATGACGCGCGCTATTAATTGGCACTGTTGTTATGTGTATTTATTTTCCTTATATTTAATCAACATTGTGTTTATTGCAAATATATTTTATTCCGGAATGATTTACCGCTTAAATGCTTTACTTTGATATATATTACAAGGCCACTTATGCGCGTACACAAGTTTACCAAAGGAATTGCGTCTCAGACAATCATGTGCAAAATACCTTGGGACATTATCTGGTTTTAACATGAAAAATATTTCAACATCATTTTTCCGTTTCCCCCTCTCCCCCGTTCCAATGTTGAATTGTGGGAATGTGAAAAGGTTGTCATTTGAAAGACCAATCAACATTGCTTAGGGGGGAAGGGGGTTTGCAAATCAAATTGATAGATTTTGTATATTTTTTGAAACGAAAACGAAAACGAAAACGCTCATAAAAAAGTGACAATGTCCCAACAATTTTGCACATGATTGTAGCTATCTAATGAAACTGCTTTCTTTCAGCTCAATGGGATATTTAAAAATACCAAATCAGAAAAATACAATATATACCAGATAAAAGTCATCAGATTCTTGTAAGTACAGCATTTCTGTTTCTCATTAGGAACTCATTCTTGATTATGGTTGCTAAATGTATATAAACAAAAATCATATGTTATTTAAAATAGTTTAGCTAATGCAATTCTGCTAGCTTCTATCTCCATCACCCTTGGCAATGCAGGAGAGAGTCATTGTTTTTATTCTTATGTGGCTTAGTAATCAAGCACCAGTCGAAAGCTGCGTTTTGGTTCGCCCCCTAATACAGTGCTAAAACCCCAAAATTAGATTGTAGGTCTTACTTGATATTATAAAATGGTTGATTGTTTGCAGCCAAGGCGTTGGTGTCGAGTTTGACATTACGGCAGAACTGATCAACACAACGTCCTGGGCAGCAACGCAAAGCATCACGGGGAACATCTTGAAGAAATCAAATGCTTTATCTTATTCGTCGGTTAGTGTTAAAGGTATTGAAATGTTCAAAACATTAAAGGTGTGTTTCTACATATAATGAAGATCCGGAAAAACGTATTCCGACTCTCACTGATCGAGTTCTTTTTTGATATTTCTGGAGAATCATAGATAGAGGATATTACATTGGCGCGCTGAGAACTTTCACGAGTTAGCTAACACGAGAAGACCAAAATCTCCAAGCGTCCATTTAATATCATGTTTATTATATAAATATCAATAATAAAGAAAATAAAACTTTTTTTCTGACACAAGAAGCTACCGTAATGCTCCGTAACCATAATAATGACATTTTCACATATAAAAAAATCCAAATTTTTGAAATAAAGAAATATCGGTATTTCATTAATAATAATGTAATAAACTGAATAATTAGACATATCGATTTCTGCAATCGGGTATATATCTTGGAGTTGACAATATCGTTATTTTTGGCAGTTTCGTGTTTGCTAACTGCCAATGTTCTGATATTTAAAGTGTCATAAAACAGACGCCATACAGCAAATATGCAATCAAATTGATGGGCCTAGGCCAATGTCTCGATACAAACTACTTTCTACTTTGAGATAAAAGGACTTGGATTAAAAATGCCATCTGGACACCACAAATAAGCAAACAAATTTAACCCAGGTCAATCTTTCGATAAAAACTATAATTTGGAATAAAATGACTTCGAAAGCAAAATGGCTTGAATAAAATGACTTTGTTTATAGCTAGTCCTCCACCGCCAGTGAACCTAAGCCAAAGTGACGTCACTATCACATCTGCAGCAATCAGTTGGTCGGCCCCAGTTCATCACGTGACATTCAGCATCACTAACTACACTATCCAGTACAAGAAGGCTGGCACTAGTATGCCGTATTATAATGCTGTGGTTGTCGGTGCCGATGAAACTTCATTAACTGTTGAGAATTTGGACTCGAATACCAACTATCTTGTGCGTGTTGCGTCTGTAAACTCGTACGGATCGCAACCAAGTGAGCCTTTGTCTGTTACTACCAAAGGTTTGTATTCAAAACCAATGATATGTTGTTAACGATTAAAATTGTGTTTTACAATTGGGACACCCACTGATAAATGTCTGGATCTGCCCATTCAGTGGTGGCGACGGTGGCGGTGAAAATGATGACGATGATATTGATGACAATGTTTATAATGATCAATGATCATAATGATGATGATGCTGACGGGGATGAAGATGATGATGATGATGATAAGGACGATGTTGATGGTATCACTGGTAACGATTATCAAAAAATTATGATAGTGATGATAAAGATGATGATGATGATGATAATGGTAATACTGATGGTGATAATGACATTGATGATGATGGTGATGATATATTGTTATCTTATTATCAGCTGCTATCCTGCCCAAGACACCTATAACTGCAATAGTTGTTCCTGTTGTTGTGATGGCCATCATATTGGTTGTAGTTGGACTACTGTTCTTGAGATGGTGGCGTAAGAAAAAAGAAGAAGAAAGACACCTCAAAGAAAGAATTGAAAGAGTAAGTTTACAAATAGTACATAGAGCTAAGGCCTAGTTTAAACGTCGCGTTTGAACCAGGTTACAAATAGTGTTTCAATCCCGGGTTTCAATCATTTTCAAAATATTCTCAAACTGCATGCATATTAGAATAGCTTAGCTTCTTATATAAATTATTCCAAAAACTCGAGCTTCGTGCTAAATTGGGGTTTCCAAACACTCCAAAACAATAAAAGAACTCAGCCTTATGCTTTCAGATGCCTTTCGTATTTAGAAACACGTCGGGCTAGAATGGGTCTAAAATGTTTCATCTGGTTAAAACTTTTAGAATTTTAATGGAATTTCTTGAAACTTGGTAACGTTGAAGCCTTTGCCAAAACTTAAAACTCTATCGTTTTGCTTTTTTGAATTTCGACTTTTTTGGCGGGAAAATGACGTCATCATTTTCGAGAGAAATTGAAATATTGCTCAATGTAAAAAGTAAGGTAGCGCATTTGAAAGAGCTGCGTGAGAGGATTTCAAACATGGAAGAACAATTCCATTCCGATATCGGAACCGAAAGATATGATTTTTTGAATACTTATAAATCCGCCATTTTGTTACTATTTTTAACAGAAAAAATGGCGGATTCATGAATGTTCAAAAAATCATATCTTTCGGTTCCGATTTCGGAATGGAATTATTCTCCCATATTTGAAATTCTCTCACGCCGTTCTTTCAAATGCGCTACCTTAATTTTTACATTGAGCAATATTTCGATTTTCTGTCGAAAATGATGACGTCATTTTCCCGCCAAAAATGTCGAAATTCAAAAATGTAAAACGATAGAGTTTTGAGTTTTGACAAAGGCTTCAACGTTACCAAGTTTCAAGAAATTCCATTGAAATACTAAAAAGTTTTACCTAAATGAAACATTTTAGACCCATTCTAGCCCAACGTGAAACATAAAGAAGCACTCTCTCTTTTGCAATCTACTTCTTAAACGTAGCCTTATATTATTTGAACAGCTGAGTGAAAACCCTTACGAATCAGCAGTGGATTGGTTTGATCTACTTAAGATCGACGTGATCAAGGAATGGTGGGAGATACCACGTGATGATCTGACGATCGAAAACAGACTTGGCTCGGGTGCCTTTGGTGTTGTTCATAAAGGTTT
Organism: Metridium senile; assembly: GCA_949775045.1. Classification (NCBI taxonomy): domain Eukaryota; kingdom Metazoa; phylum Cnidaria; class Anthozoa; order Actiniaria; family Metridiidae; genus Metridium; species Metridium senile. The sequence goes on along the minus strand of OX459101.1, from coordinate 14,819,314 downwards.
CTTAAAGAAAGGCGAAGAGGGAAAAGACAAACATGGCATGTACTGCGCTGTCAAGATGCTGAAAGGTAAGGAATAATAGCAAAAAGACATTTGTTTCAAGCAAAATACTTATCTTAGGCCTATAGCTACAATCTCGGCCAAACCTAAGTGAGACAACCGCTACAAAAAAGGGACACTAGTCATTACCGCAATGCGCGTGCTCCTTCAATTTTTTGTTAAAACACAATGTTAACTACACAATGTTGGCCTGGATGTCATCAAGTAAACATGTTATAACCGAAAAACAGCATTGTATGGTGGGAAGGGGAAAGAGGATGATAGCGAAAACGTATAGCTCAAGGTCAAAAAACAAACACTATAAGTGTCTCACTGGTTTTTGCCAAGTTTTGTAGTTCAAACATTGCATGTGCATCCCTGATCCCAAAATAAAGCTTGAGTATTTTAATCCCTGATCCTTGATCCCTGAATTTATTCACCCGATCCCGATCCCTCGTCTTTGATTCTTGATTCCAGCCGATTTGGACTATGTACGTAATCACTGATCCTACATCCCTCGTCACGACCTAGGCCTTGGGAGTATTGCCACAGCAATACAGAAGTTCTTTAATAAAAACTAACCACTTAATCTGTTTCTAGACAACCCAACTGAATGTGAACTGCGTGACATATGTAACGAAATCAACATCATGTCGAAGATAGGAGATCACCCTAACATTGTAAGCCTAATTGGCGCGTGCACCATAAACGGTAGGTCAACAACAAATGCCAAGTCACATAGCTAGTTTGCTATATGCAAAAGTAGTATGCATCGTGCAATATATATGCACCGTGCAATATGTAGCGTGCAATATATGTAGCGTGCAATATGTAGTGTTCAATATGCCCTTTGCAGTTTACAATGTAAAAATAGGCGGTTTACAATATGCAGTATTGTTCAACAAGTAAATATTTGATAAGCAGTATGAAATATTCAATTTTCAGAGTGTAATAAGTAGTGCAGTTTACAATATATACACTATGCAATGTACAGCTTGCGATATGCAAAATACAGTTATATATATGCAGCATGCAGTATTCAAAATGTAGTGTGAAATATGCAATATAAACTGTAAAATATGCACTGATATGCAGCATGCATTATCCAGAATGCAGCGTGCAATATGCAATATGCAATATATACTGATATGCAGCATGCAATATACAATATAAAGAGTGGAATATGAACTGATGTAGCATGCAATATAAAGTGTGGAATATGCACTGATTTACAGCATGCAATATCCAGAATGAAGCATGCAATATGCAATATGCAATATAAAGTGTGGAATATGAACTGATATGCAGCGTGCGATATGCAGTGTACATAAGGAACATGCATCAGCAATGAGTATATTTTATGATTAAATGTAGCCTGTGATTATAATGACCTTGTGATTATAAAGTAATATATGCTTCATAGGTCCTCCTTTGCTGGTTGTAAAGTTTGCACCAAATGGTTGTCTTCTTGAATACATCAAAGAGAACCGTCCATTGCCTGAATATGAGAACACTGCACACGAACCACCTCGCAAAGCCATCACCGAGAAAGAACGACTCAAGTTTGCCTATGAGATTGCCGAAGGGATGGCACATCTTGAAAAATATCGGGTAATCTTAGATAGAATATCGGGTAATCTTAGATAAAATATCTGGTAATCACATGTAAGACAACTGAATGTCGGGCAATCATACCTTGAAATACCGGGTAATTGTATCTAAGATAAAATATTGAGTAATCATATCGGGTAATCTCTATCATATTGTAGACATTCATTATAAGAATAATTTGTAAACGTTTGAGAAAAAGAGGTTAAAAATTCAAGATATAAGAAATTAAAAATTGGAAAATACACAAAAACGTTGCCACAATACCCTCAACAGAAAATTATATACAAATCCTAACATTTTCAATTTAGTATATCTGTATTAGCATTTTGCACAAAGCAGCGAAACTTTCCATCAAGGTCTATCTATGATAATTATTTCATGTGACAGTGCTAACATGTTAAAATATTTAGTCATTTTCCGCTATTTATGACAAAGTTCTATCAACAATTTTTTTTTATTTTTCAATCAGTATGTTCACCGTGATTTGGCTGCTCGTAATATACTACTGGGAAAGAACATGATTGCCTTGGTCTCTGACTTTGGTATGTCACGTGACGTCTACGAGATTGGACAATACGAAAAAACCACTGGGGTATGTTTTTTTATAATTATTAATGACATCATTCCGTTTAATCATGGGCGGTGTACACACAAAATACTCCTGTTTCATGTTTATATCTAGCACCGCTGTACAATTTGACAAAAGACGCATTCGTACAGGTATAATATCGATTCGGAGTAAATTCATATGTGATTTCTTTTCACAGTCAATATGTTCAAGATCTTTGTTTCAGGGTCTTCTTCCTGTTCGATGGATGGCTATAGAATCTTTAGAAGACTACACCTATACAACAGAAACTGATGTGTAAGTACCACTTATGTTAATGGTGGTGATTATGTTGATTGTTTTGATAATCTGCACAACAATAATAATTTCTAGTGCATACCAATAATTATAGACACCCTTACAATTTTATTTAAAAAAAAATTATATAAATATAGGAAGATATGATATTAATGATTATTTAGAAATAGGTAATGTTCACACATCTAATATATTAAAATCGTTGTGTGTTCCTACTCGCAATATAATTGGTTGAGAATCATCACGCATGCACAGTTTAGTTAATGGCAAAAACAAGAAAAATCACGGACAAAAATCTGCGAATAAAAATCCGGGGGAGACGGCAAAAACCATTCAAAATTGAATTAGAAGCAATTAGAATATGTGGATTTAACTCAGAATTTTAATCTCAAAATGTCCAATGGAAATCACAAAAATAATGTTGATATTGACGTCACGGCCATCCTCAGTGCCTGTGCTTGGCCGGAACATATTAGGAAATTAGCAATTAACCACTAAAAATATTGTGAAAGCCTGATTCACACAAACTATACGCATAGTTTGAATTAGGCTTTAAGGTTGTAAACTGCCTCCGATTGAAGTCCGTCAAATCACCCACTCTATGTAAATCCGGAGCAATTCAGCTAGTCTGCCAATCAGGATAAATCGGTCACAGTCACAAAATGAATGATAATGATGACAATTCAATAATGACGATGGTGGTTATGATAATTGCAATCATTGTAATGGTGATCTTGATGATAAATGTGATGCTATGTGATGATATGAAGATAATCGTAAACCTGATGGCAATAAGATTATTCATAATAATAAAGACTATGAGTTACCCTGCCATGGATAGCCAATGTAATCGTATTCAAATATTAACTTTTGTCTTGTTCAGGTGGTCTTTTGGTGTTTTGCTTTGGGAAATCGAAAGTGGAGGTACGCAATACTGACACCCCATATCAATTTTTCGTTGACGTTAGTTCTTTGTATTCTTTGTATTTCTTTGTATGAACAGATATGTATGATTATACCATATATGGATACGAACGACAATTATGTTTAGGAGAAGTACATTTTCGACAAGCTGTCTTCATATACAATTAAAATAACAGCTATCTTGCTACTTGCATGTTGCTTATCAAGCTTGAAATATGTTATAGTCAAATGTAAATAATATCATCAATGCAGCATGAAATATGCTTGAAAACCCTGCTGACAAAGTTTGGAAAATGTCCATTTTGTTGTGACCTTCTTGCTGCTTGAATTCACGCCATCCAAAGGGTATTTCTGGCTTGATATGCCACATACAACAAGCAACAAAACCTTCGCCAACCGTTTTGAAATAGCTGTATAACTTGAAACATAATATGCAATAACTAACTTGACAAGAAAAAAAGATACCGGCATCCTTGGCAGCCTTTGCGTGAGTGTTGTAGCTTCGGCTACGATAGTGACTTTTGAAATAGCTGTATCAACCTTCAACTTATCCAGGAATCTCTTATTACCATTACCAGGCATCGTTCCCTATGGTGGATTATCTGGTATTGAGATTCTTCAAAAACTTAAAGATGGCTACCGATTGGAGAAACCAACCAACACATCACGTGACCTGTGAGTATTTTTTTGCTGTTAATAGTTCTTTTATGGTTCTCGTTCAAAATCTCTCGATAGTGTGTACTGTTTTCTTTACAATTTGGCTACAGCTCGCGGTAATTGAAGGAATGTACACATTATCAAACAATTAAAACACTTCAAAATTCCACGGGCTGTAGTCAAAATATAAAGAAGATATTACACGCTACCGAGGCGGAGGTCGTTCGATAATATGAGCACCGTGAAAAGGTATATTCAATATCTATATATATTGTAATATTAATATAAATGGGGACTAACCAGTAAACTAGTATAGGCTGCGTCGGTGTTTGATGTAAACGATAGGTAATAGAATGAAATTTGTAACATCGGAAAAAATGATGACTTAACTTTACACTGCAAAAAACGGCTGAGTAGATACAACACAGTATATTGCGTTAATCATGCATTCAGGATAACACTTTATAGTGAGTAAACCCAACTCATTATTGAGAGTAAACATAGATGAAGACGTAGCCTCCTCCGCAGGCATCTCTTTTTTCTTTCATTTTTGGGCTTTTTGGGCTTCCTGTGGCTTCCTGTGTTAGGTTACCGGGGGTGAAGTGACATGTCCTTTGGGATGAAGTGATATGTCCATACACTTCGATTTAGGGCAGGCGTCTCGCCTTTCCTTTTTTCTCGCCTAACTAGCGCCTAGTCCCTCTCTAGTAGCAGCACAGGAAACCCAAATCCAAATCCAAATTAGATCACAGAGACGCCTGAGGAGGAGGCTAGATGAAGACGCACCATTGAGTACAATGTGCTCAATATATTGAGTTTAACCTCACTTTTACTCAATAATGAGTTGGGTTTACTCACTATAGAGTTGTGTTTACTCACTATAAAGTGTCATCCTGAATGCATGATTAACGCAAAATACTGTGTTGTATCTACTCAGCCGTTTTTGCAGTGTACTATAATAACATGATTATAATATTGATAAGTCTGGTATTTACAGGTATTCTATAATGTGGAAATGCTGGAATCCAGATCCTAAGCAAAGACCTTCATTTTCTGAACTGGCATATCAAATCAAAGGGCTCCTATCTTGTCATCCGGGGGTTAGTTCAAATATTTTTTTTTACACTTTCTTCCTTTCTTTCAGCCAAATTGTGATACCAATTTGGTATCTCGTATCACCATTAAAAGTGAAGTGTATTTATAAACTGACATCCGTGTCATCCGCCATTAAGGAATCCACCATCCTGAAAAGACTCAATTTCCCTTTCTTTTGAACGCTTGCGCTTATGGGCAAGACGGCTGGGGACGTTTTAGAGAGCAGCTTAAAAATATAAAAATAACTGATGTAATATATCAAACACGAGAAAGAGTGTTTCATCAGGTTTTCAAACACCGAAAAATTGGTTGAAAAAACGAGGCGCAGCCGAGTTTTTTTGGGCCCATTTTGAGGTGTTTGAAAACCTGATGAATCACTCTTTCGAGTGTTGGATATTACTTCTCAAATTATTGGATAATTATTGGAGAAATTCAAAGCGAAGTTGGCTAATGTTATGCAAGTGTTTCATCAGATTTCAAACTCCTTCACGCTAGTGATTTTGTCTTTGTTTTCTCTTCATTAATTATTCATGAGTTTTAGAAGTTAAGTGGAACCCCGTTCATCCGGTCACCGAAGGGACATCCCAAAGTTGCCGTATTAAAGGGGTGGCCGTATTAAGCGAGTATTTTTTATAGAAAATGAATGGGCATGCATTTCGTCGTGACCTAAAAATCTGGCCGCAATAACGGGATGGCCCTATTAAAAGGCGGGGTTCCACCGTACACGGTTTATAGGTTATATTTATGTTATATAGGCTATACAATCAAACAACTGCGGCGTGTGATTGTATCTTAAGATACAACATAGTAAAACGTTATCTATTGCTTTAAAATATGATAATGGTTATGTTAAAATATTCACCAGCTCTACTGAGAAATTTATCTGAGACACTTATATATCTTTTGATCTTTTTACTAGGGATACGACGCTATTACCTCCAACGAAAACGAAAGTTACGACGCGGTTACGATCAATCAAAATAACGGTTACGACGCGGTTAAGATCAATCAAAATAACGGTTACGACGCGGTTGCGATCAATCAAAATAACGGTTACGACGCAGTTGCGATCAATCAAAATAACGGTTACGACGCAGTTGCGATCAATCAAAATAATGGTTACGACGATGCCGAAATAAAAACCAGAAAGGACGAATCACGGAACGACGTGATTGAAATGGAAAAAATAACGCTAATAGATGACAACAACGCATTAACGGAAATTTAAAACAATTATGTGCATTATCTGTTTTTATAAGATCCACAGCTATAAAACAAATGTTTAGCTTTTGCTATACTAAAGACCCATGGTCACTTACCGGCATGCTTTGCGTTGTGTAGTTATAGTTCATTTGCAGTCAGTCGTATTAAGATAAAACAAATTAAACAAAGCGCTCAACAATTTAGCGTAAAGAGGGTAGTACCCATTCACGTCGTAAAATAATTCAAAATGTCTTATTGGCGATTTTCATGGTCCACGAAAAGTGTCTTTCGCGAGGTGCATGCCGGTAAGTGATCATGGGTCTTTAACTATACTTTTCCGTCAAGTTTATTGCTCAAGCTTTTTAGAGTTACCGCTGTAGAGTGGTTTTATCCTTCGCCCGTGAAAGAAAAATATTATTTATTTTGTAAGAACAAAAGATAAAGAAAACAATGCGTTTTGAGTCTACTACTATAACTATTGCATTGGCTCTTCTACTGCAAGTAAAAAATATCTCTCTGCAATATCTAACAACGGCGCCTATAGCTGTTACGTATAACACGCATGGTTTCGCGAACTTCGGACTATTTGTTGATAATCACCTTCAGCGTTTCGTGCACGTTTCTTCTAAATTTTTATTGTATGAAATAATCAACTTTGTATTTATAGTGTGACGATGATCGTAGCGGAATAGGAAGCAACGATGGCACATTTGGTTAGCCGTTCAGTACGAGGTCGCTAGTTCGATTCCCAGTGACCCCACATCCTTGTTTTGACTTCTCTCCTTTCCTTATAGCTTTATTAAATACCCGTATAAAGGAACAATGATGGAGAAAGGGGAGTAAGCCAGTAAGTCCAAAAGACAATAGGCATTCTGAATCATGATGAGTATACCGTCGGCCTGACGTTTATCAGTCAATGGCTGTCACGAGTAACCGACTTTAAATGAGGTTACTTTACCTTTTTTTTACTTTTATAGTAAGTAATTAAAGTAATTACCCGAATAGAAGCCCGAAAAAGAAGTATTTACACATATTTTAAACATCGTTGGTGCAGCCGAAGCTACAGTCCACACTTTGAAGTCTGCAAAGGACGTCGGTAATATGAACATAATTTGTAACTTATTGCACGTTATATAAAAAAATATTGTTTTTAAAAATTAAAAGGTTGAGGACCAACAAATACTATTATGAATCAAAATCCAACCTACAAACATGTGTTTGATTTAATATCTGTTTCATCATCTACCACTGCAACAACTTGTTATTGTCATATAACTCAAAAACCTACAACCAAAATATGCTCTGAAAAAAATGGATAACAAGAGACCAAAATACCGAAATCCTTTGCATGCTTCACAGTGTGGACTGTGGCTTTGTTTGCAACAACGATTTTTTAAATAGGAGTATAGTAAAACAATTATTCTCCTCAGGCTCCTCGACTAATATCGGTGAATAACAACTTCGACTTTCAATTGTCTTTTTACACGGTAATAATGATGGTATTTGAACTTAACTAGTTTGTTACATTAAGATAATAAAAATCATTACCAATTAATACAACGACTTGCAGTTTTCTTATTACCAAATATCATATTCAGCTAATTTAATTACAGATGTTGTAAATATTGAATTTAGTGGTAGTGAGTATGAGCAAGCATAACGAAAAAGCCACGACGGAGAGTGACGGTGATCCACCGGGACACGGGACTCAAACGGGTCACAAACGACTCAACGGGTCACAAAAGAGATGTGCACGCATCATACTTGACGGTACAATATTTGATAACTCAGTGAAGCTCTTCAAGCAATTATAAGAATAAAAAAGCTTATTATGTTCTTCAAAATATCAAAAAATCAGAGTCCTGGTTTTTTTAACGATTACATTACGTATTTAAAACAAACACACAACTATAGAACGCGACAAGTATCAAACAAAAGCGTGCAAGTCCCAAACAGTCGAAGTAACTCTGGCCTTAGGACTTTCCTTTCCAGTACTGCCCGTTTATGGAACACACTGGATATTGACGTGAGGGAAACATCCACAGTAACAGGTTTTAAGAACAAACTCACGTCGCGCTATATCTCTAATAACAACAAAAAAGAACACTTTAATATTGAAAGAACTTTTTAATATTTTTCTAAACATTTTCTCGTATTAGACAAATTTTACATTTTACACATTTTTTATATTACATATAATTCATTCACTATTTATCTCCTATAATGTACATATCTATTTTTATATAATTTTATGCATCATTTTATCGTTTTATTGTTATTTCTATTATATTTTGACTACTTATATATTATATTAGTTTTAGAATGGACCACAATGAAAAATACTGGGCGACCAGTAATTGTGTTTTATCCAATAAAGGTTATTATTATTATTATTATTATTATAGTTACAAAAAGAAAATTTAAAAAGAAAAACGTAACGAAAATAGAGATTTCGTAAAGAAAAATAATGAAAACGAGCTCGTATATTTCTCTTCGAAGCTGGTAAGTTCTGAATTCAATATAATATTGACATTCTTTCAGTCCCGTGTCCCGGTGGAATAGTCAGTTATTTGTTAGTTCCCAGTCTCTCTCTGCGATTTAACGGCTGTTAGGTGGTCGCGAGTTTTGAGTCACGAAAATTGAGGCGAATTTTGAAAGCGTTTTGTCGAACTTAATGGAGGCTGGTTGCTGCTAAAGAGCTTTAGTTTTAAATCCGTTGGCATAAATGGATGGCTTATCTATTCCTTGGAATCCCTGTGAGAAAATATTTGGATTAGAAAGCTTTTTCGGTGAAATATTTGGGATCGAGTTGAGCAGTTTGGAGGCGGTTCGGAGGCGCTCGCTTCCGACCTTTCCTCCTCTTGTGTAAGCAGGGAGAAAGTAATTTATTCTAAACAAAATCAGCTGAAAACAATCACACGATTATAGAGATCAACAAGAAGACACTGTAAGAGTTTTGTTGAATTTTATTAAATTTTAAGGCAAAAAATCGAAGGTTCAAAAGTATTCATATATCCCTTAGTAAATCAACTTGGGCTACCTGTGCTCAAGTAGGCTACAGGAAGTTAAGTGACACTTCCAGAAGAGAGACAAATCACGTCAGTCTTGTGGATTTTCAGCTCGCTGAAAAGCGCTTACATGTAGATAAATCGCCATGAGTTTCACTACAAAGAAGTCTCTAGTCTCGAGCTCACACATATGTACAAAAACAACATTATCACTGCTTCTACACTTAGAATGTCAAGATTCCACAATATAGGATAAACGATCGAGTGGTTTTGGTAAGTAATTGTTCAACTATCATCGAATCAGTTTTCTCAAGGTATTTCATGGCTCGCAACACGCTTATTCTTTAAATGAGAAATGATATTTGGGGAAAATCAGTCACACAAATTAAACGTTTCTTAAGAGTTTTAACAATGTAATAATAGCGTGTCTCTCTGTTTGGTTAATGCATCTTTTCATAAAGTAACTAATGCAATTCAGCACAACAATTTAATCCTTTAATCGATTCGTTCCTTTATTATAAGCGATAACAATGTGTAGAACAATCCCTCCACATTATTTCGATACTCTAGAAGAAAAACCAAATTTTAAATATATGCAGAGACATGATCTGAAACAACAACAATGGCAGTTTTGTCAACAGACAAAAGGTCAACTTTCTAAAGCGCTATATATCAAGAGGATTAACATTGACGCGCGTAGATACGAATTTTAACTTCCTGTTGATGAAATCTCTAACGAGTGAGATCATCAACACGAGAAAACAATGAAAACAGCAGAACAAGAGCAGTTTTTAGGTTTCACTCTACGACGCAATAGTTTTGCACATTCAAGAAGTAATAAACCAATTCAGCTTCAATGTTTATTTACCCCGCTTCAAAATACGTGTTCATTCCCTTTGAATTTAATCATTTGTTATGCATAAATATTTTCATACTTGACATAAAAGAACAACTCTCAAGGAATGTCATGTGATCTGAAATGTGCAATTTGCATACAGAACTAAAAGTGTCTATTGTTTCCCTTTTTCCCTTTTTATTATCAATTATTGTTGTTTATAATTTTTTCAGCTATGGAGTGGTTTACAGTCTTTATATTTCTGGTCACCATTGTAGGAGATACAGGTAAGCAGTTTCTTTAATCTAAAACAAACCATTGAGTTTTTTTCCATTTCCCATATTTCTTAACGGGTTTTTCAATAAGTCATAATCAGGTGCAAACGCCTATTTGTTCGCCAAGCGGCAGCCACGCAGCAAATAATCAAAGGAAGCATTAGTAATTACTACTGTATTACTATAAGCGAGTCACCGAGTGTAGTAGCGGCCACGATTGATATAGTCATTAGTCGTTCTTTTAGTTTCCCAATGCAAATTAGTGAGTGCAGTGTGAAGAGACAAGACCTAAGATTTAAGATTATATCAATTTGCAGATAGAAACAACAAAGTCGGTACATTCTGCTCATAAGACTATCAGCATTTTCCCGGTCGGTACGCCAACGCGTCCTTCCCGTAAAAGTATAATGCTATTCATTGCCTTAAGGGTTCATCGCAATTTTATCTCTTCCGTTAGATTTTCTGTACTAACGCTACAAGCTACACTGCATGTATTTACATCCTAAAACATTTGACTCACATGTTTATATACGTGAAGGGAAGAAGACAGGAGGACCACCAACCGGGGCTCAAACTCGGATGACAGTAGTGAACGGCGAGATACTTATCAATGACTTATCAATGAAGCACCAATGTCAAGGAATTTATCAAAATTTTAAATAATATAATTCTAACTGATAGTATATTTAAATTAACTAATCTAATTTTAACATTATAAATAGTTCTTCTATAGCTAATTTTAAGAATTTTATGCCATTTCAATTGGAAATCTCCAATAAATTGAATATGGTAGTATAAATGATTTTTTTATGAGTATAAGTGTATTTTTTCGTTTACAGGTGGAAATTTAAATACAACTCAATCAAGGTAAAAACAACAATAATAGCTTTACCATCATTAATTACCATCATTAACTATAACTAATTACTAGGGAGTTGATAAGAGTAAATAAAATACATACAAGGAAACTCCTCTAATCAGGACAGCGCTGGGACCAAGAAAAAAATCCAGTTTAGCGAGGATTCCCGTTTATTAATGATGAACTGATGGCAGTAACCATATATTTTGTAGTTGTATTTCAGCACATGCACCTATTGATTCTAACGTGGTCAGAAGTCATTGTTTCCCGTACTTCTTTCCAAATGGCTACTGCAAGCACGTCTTTGGGAACACGCTTCTTTTTGCTGATAGGAGTATACAAGAGTCAAAGGAAAAGAGGTTACAACTTTTTGAAAATGGTCGCAAGATGTTAGAGGCCTTCCATATTAATGTCAGTATACCATGTCTTAGGATAGTCTATCCCGGTTATTGTCAATGGTATTTCCCCAAATGTGACTTAACCTCATCACAACCAATGGGGAGACGTATTTGCAGAGAAAGTTGTGATTATTTCACCAGAATTTGTGCCAAAGAGTTTGAGATGGCAATGAAAATCAAGGAATCTGGATATCCAATTTACTGGCACGTCATCAATTGCACTAATTACAAGTATAGAAATGGTGGGGACAATCCAGAATGCTTCTATTTTGAAGAACTTAACAGTAAGGCTTCGATTTTATATACATCCTTTCCGGGGGACCCATTCCGAAAAAAATTGTCACTTATGCTGCAAAAAGCACGGATCACAGATCACAATCATAGATCAGTTCAAATACTATTTTTTAGTCTATTTTTATTATATTCTCCAAAAAATCAAAACGATAATTTTTTAAAACACATCTTCCGTCAAAACACTGTAATTGTTAATAACAAACTGACGCGAGTGTAGTTCAGTGGTCATCACTTCTCTGTGTTATTTTCACTTCATGACTTTCGGAAAGGATGTTGATAATCTGGCAATGGTTTATTAGATATTATTTTATTTTTAGCAATCATTTCTTCTCCTGAATGGTAGTGCTTAAAAATTCCCTATAAAAAAAAAGAATATTTCTGAGTTTTGGTCAACGTTAATTGAAACGTGTAATTTAATCAAAAATACTTATATTAACAACATACATTTTTAGGTTGAGAAATATCTCCATTTGCACTACTCGTCCTCTTTTTATTAATGCCTCGTTTTCGGCCATCTTAGCCATTAGCAGTTGAAGAATGTTCAACAAGAAATATTTATAAGGGTATTTCTTGTTGTTTCAAGTTCGAGTTACGCGCATTTGTCAAAATGGGCGTGTCCGAGCGCGTAGCTCGTAAAGCGCGTAACTCGAAGCGAGTTACTCGAGTTTTTCCTTCCCTCGTTCAAGAACAACGCTGAAAATATCACGCTCTTGATGGCCAAATGATAGATGGTATAAAATGTTTTCGAGCTTACGAATACATTCGATGTATTTTGTTAACTAAAACCGTTTAATATTTTGTCATAGCTGAGACAGACAAGCTACGAGATAATGGTAGGTGAAATACATTTCAGACCAAATGGTTGTGTTATTCTTATGATAAAGACTATGAGTTTGTATCAGCCACGTTTATAACCATTCTTAGTGCGCGCATGCGCGCTGTCAACCCCATTAAAATCACATGATACAACACAAACCAATTGTCCATATCACTTAACACCTCTGCTGTTTTTTTAATAATTTTAGAATGTTACTATGGAAACGGCCTTGGATACCGAGGAAGTGTCAATGTGACCCGATCAGGTCACGCATGTCAGTCCTGGTCATCTCAATGTCCTCATCGTCATGATCATTCATTGGCTAAATATCCTGAACTCGTTAATGCCTCGAACTGGTGCCGTAACCCTGGAGGCCAGGCACCTCATGGTCCTTGGTGTTACACGACCGATAAAAATACTCGATGGCAGTATTGTAATGTTAAGAAGTGTCCTGATCCAGGTAATGATGAGAGGGGATGTAATAAACAGAATGGAAACGTTGGTGATAGCGTCTCCTAGCGTGTTTATATCAATTTTTAGTATTTTTTATATTATATTTTGAATATAATAAATCCGGCGTGCTCATTGGTCGAGATTTTCGTCATATTTTGTTATATTAACCGGTAGGTTAATTTTTATTTTGAAATAAAAAAACTTTTTTTCGTTGTTATTTATTTAAATTCACTTGTATAAAAATACTAAAACAATTATTCACCTCAGGCTCCGTGATTATCGTATAATATTTACCAAAGCCGCGAGTCTTCGAGATGAATATTTGTTAAATATTGACACTCGTGCCTTTTTATATTCCTAAAATACTGAATAAGTGTTGCTTACTTTGCAGCCCCGACTCGGTCACCTGACGTGGTGCGAGCTTTTTCTACTGGACCTTACAAAATAATTATCGAATGGAGGCCCATTCCCCTGCCATTTGCTCACGGTGAACCTGTTGGATTCCGAATTCGAGCTACCAAAGTTGGCGAGGATGATCCTATCATAAACACAACAAGCATGGCAACTAACTATTTTGAAGTTGAAAATCTACAGCCTTTTACAAACTATTCGGTGTCAGTGCTAGAGTTTAATAAGAATGGAGATGGTCCATTAAGTGTACCTGTTTATGTTGAGACAATGCCACAAAGTAAGTGTTATAGAGCGAAAACACTAAAACATGATATAAGTTAAATAGTTCCTAACTAATAGTCTTATTTAATGTCTATTTAGTCACTCAACCAGAGACATCAAATACAAAAGGAAACAATACCTCATTACAACTTTCCGTGTCTTTGATAGTGACTAATAGTCACTAAATAAGAACTATTACACAAAAGCAGTTTGATTTTATTTCATGGATATAGTGTTTGCGCTCATTTCAACAGTAGCAGTGTTATTTTAAATTATGGATGTAGCGTTTGCCCTCTATACCTGTTTGGAAAAAAACGTTTTGGCAGCTCAAACTACAGCGCACACTTTGAAGCATGCAAAAGATGTCGGTAATATAAACTGTTTTGTGATTTTTTTTTATTACACGTTTTTTGAAGAAATAATTGTTTCATCATCAGGCTTCAGAGTTCGGTCTGTAACAGCTTGTAGCTTTGATTGAGACAACGATTTTTGAAATAGGTGTACAGGTTGTACATAATATTGAAAGGATGTAGCATGGTGGAGGCAGTTTATCTTTTGATGTCTATACTGTAGCTTCAAAGCTTTTATCCCTCTAACAGTGTTTCCATGTTTATTTTTAGATTTTGTAGCAGTAAGATTTACATTGCATCTTGAAAATGAAAAATATAGTCCTACATTGCTGAAACAAAACTCCACGCGATACAAAACCTTGGAAAGGACCGTTAAATCACAGGTAACATTGATCGAAAAATGTGTAATGACAAAGTTAACCTATCCATTTTAAACTTTTCGGAATAATTATATTCTCAAAATTAATAAAATAAACAGTCTCCCCCTGAGCAGGAATGACAGGCAAAGAAAAATACTTTATGGCCCTCAAATAGTAACAACGAAAGCAATTATATATAACTAACCTAGCTAATTTAAAGTTAGTTGGAACAGATAGCCTAAATAATGAATGAATTATATCTCTACCTAATGCACAAATGATTTATGTCTTCTGGTAAATTATCTAATGGATTCCAGTTCTTTGAGTTTACTAGGTAGTGAATTCAAACTTTTCGCATCAGTATAGCTAAATGTGCGCAGCCTAAAAGATTTCCTAAACTTAGGAGTTCCAAGGAAGTCATAATATCAATGTAATCTTACCATTCCTGTTCTTTCCCCATTTCCATTTTTACAAATCTATCTAAGGGAGACCGTGTTATGACCTCTTAGTGCCAGTCGCCTATTATGATATTTATGTATCCAACAATTACTTTTTCTTTCAGCTCAATGGCATATTTAAAAATACCAAATCCGATAAATACAATATATACCAGATAAATGTCATCAGATTCTTGTAAGTACAGCACTTCTGTTTCTCATTAGTAGCTCATTCTTAATTATGGTAGTTCAAAGTATATAGACAGAAATCATGTTATTTAAAATAGTTTAAGCTAATGAAATTATGCTACTCTTATCACTCTCATCACCCTTGCAATGTTGAGGAGAGATTCATTGTTTGGTGCTTATGTGGTTCAGTAATCAAACACCAGTCGAAAGTTGTGTTTTGGTTGGCCCCCTACTACAGCACCGCTAGGTTTAGGGCAGGGCATTTGTTTTGAAAAACTGTATTGTTTTTTTTAAGCCAATCCTAAACAATGTTTCGATTTGGAGCTGGGTTGCCCATGTGGTTGATATTTCGATGCACTATCATTTCAAACCAACATTGATGTGGGAGGAAGGGGGTAATTTTTTTTATACAAACAAAAATAAATAAAGTAGTCACTATAAGATAAAATTCTAACATCGTGACTGCTACTTATGACAAATATTGTAGTCCTCAAATGATGTTATGAAATGCTTGATTGTTTTGCAGCCAAGGCAGCGTTGGTGTCGAGTTTGACATTACAGCAGAACTGATCAACACAACGTCCTGGTCAGCAACGCAAAGCATCACGGGAAACATCTTGAAGAAATCAAATGTTTTATCTTACTCGTCTCTTAGTGTTAAAGGTATTAGAACTTTGAAAAAACAAGTTATAATAAATATCCGAAACAAAAAAAAGGACTTGGGATCTCACTAGCACAGTGCTCTTTTCAGATTTGTTTGGTTTTGAGAATCAAAACTTATATATTAGTTTATTTGAAAATTGCAGAAACGTTGTAGAGTGGAAACATTACATATCCAAAAAACAGAACCAAATTGCTATTGTGTAAAAGTTCTTATTTAGTAACTATTAGTCACTATCAAAGACATAAAGACGTAAAGTTGTAATGAGGTATTGTTATATTTTTGAATTTGACGTTTCTGTTGAGTGATGGATAAAGTGTTCCCGCTCTACAACCTTTCTGCAATCGAGTGTATATCAAACAAATTAACATATTTATTTATAAAATATCTAAGTTAGTCCGTGCGCTCTGATTGGTCGAGAGGGAAATGCAAACACGGTTGTGAGCGACACCGGCGGTAAATTTGATAAGAAAATTTTTCAACATCTTCTTTAATAAATCTATTACTAAATTACCTGTAGCTGCTTTTGTGTTACAGCCAAACCTACTGAAGCGTTCCTATCGAGGCTCGATTTATTCTTCAAAACTTTGAATTTAAAGTTTAAATTTGTTTTTAAACTTGCAAAAACGAAACCGATATTGTAAGACTTCAACCGTCAACCGTTAATAAGTCCCGAAATCACGATCTGTGGTCAATAACTGATAATGCTATTGTAATAAAATACCTTAGTAAGCATTTATAACAATATTGGCTGTAAGCAGAATGAGTTTAGCAAGTTTCTGTTGTCAAAAAAAAAGCATTGAAAGTAAGTTTTGATTAGAAGCGGTTTTTGAAAACTACAAGAATCGATTCATTTATGCAAATTTCAAATAAACAAATAAAATGATAAACAAATTGAATGTTCTAACCTCGATAGGAACGCTTCAGTGGGTTTGGCTGTAACATCATAAATAGGAATGCCAGTTTTGCAGCTATCGTTTCGTCGATGACTTTTGCTTGTGTAAACTGAGTTCAACAACACTCCGCAATTACACCGGTAATAAACTACCAAAACCATATCGTTTTTCTTCGACAATTTGATGAAGATATAGGCCTTCTCCACAGTCAGTGCAAGATTTCAGACATTCTTCTAACACTTTTAGCTCCACAATCCTTCTTCCTTCATCCCAAGGTGTATTTTTGCTTTTTGCTTTTCCATCGGTCGCCTGCGGCTCGTGTTTGCACTTATCTCCTCTCGAATTCTCCCAACCACATCTCGGTTTGCATTAGCCTGTGCAAACACAGTAAATGTGTTTTATTTCTTAAATCTTAATCGGAGTTGCAAATGCGTTACTTATTGAATTTTTGTATTTACTAAATACCAATATGTTCTGAGATTTCCAAATTTGATAAAACACACGAGACAAGAGCAAATAAGCTATCAAATTGATTGGCTCCGACCAATCTTTCGATTCAAACTACTTTCTACCTTGAGATGACATGACTTTTATAGAAAATGACATTTATAGACACCGCAAATAAGCTGACAAATTTAGCCCCGGTCAACCTTTCGATAAAAACTACTTTGGGGTAAAGTGACTTCGAAATCAAAATGACTTGGATAAATTACTTTGTTCACAGCTAGTCCTCCACCGCCAGTGAACCTAAGCCAAAGTGACGTCACTCGCACATCTGTAGCAATTAGTTGGTCGGCCCCAGTTCACCACGGAACATTCAGCATCACTAACTTCACTATTCAGTACAAGAAGGCTGGCACTAGTATGTCGTATTATAATGCTATGTTGGTCAGCGCCGATGAGAGAGCTCTGAATGTTGAGAATTTGGACTCGAATACCAACTATCTGGTGCGTGTTGCGTCTATAAACCCGTATGGATCGCAGCCAAGTGAGCCTATTGCTGTCACGACCAAAGGTTTGTATTCAAAACCATTGACATGTTGTTAGCGAATATAGTGATGATAGTGGAACGTTGGTGAAATTGTAATGATGATGATCATGGTGGTGATTAAATGATAATGATAATGATGGTGGTGGTGACAGTGGCGGTGACGATGTTGATTTGGAAGTTGATGATGTGACTTTGGAACTTATTAGTAGTAACTAAGTAAAGTTGTAAATAATAGGTAATAAAATGTAACACCTTAAAAAATGTGGACTTAACTTTACTGACGTTTCGAGCTTTAGCCCTTCGTCGGAGTAAAAGAGTATACTTTATATCAAACACCGACGCAGCCTATACTAGTTTACTCGCTAGTTGCCATTTATAGTTGTAATTATATGAAGTAATGTTGCTTGAGTTTGATTTATAAGATACTATAATAAAAATCCTGCCATTCACATTTGAATAACGTTATTATGTTATTACAATGTGACTTTTACAATTCAAAATACATTCTTCATAAAATGCATTATTCACATTCTTTATTGCACGAGATTTTGTCACATTTTTCGCAAAAACGTGTGCAAATACAATGCAATTAACTTGAGGATGGAGTTTTCACCTCTTAACATTTATTACTGATGAAGTTAAGTTTCTGCTGGCTGATGGTGATGATAATGGTGGTGGTGAAGGTGACGGTTGTTGTGGCAGTGACGATTATGATGATGTGGATGATAATTATGATGGCGGTGGCGGTGATGATGATGATCATAAGAATGATGTTGGTGATATTGCTGATGATGATGATCCTAATGATGATATGACAATGGTGATAATGACAATGATAATGGCATTGATGATGAAATTATTAAGCGTTTTGTTTTGTTTTTCTTTCATCATCAGCTGCTATCCTGCCTAAGACACCAATAACTGCCATCCTTGTTCCTGTTGTTGTCATGGCCATCATATTGGTTGTAGTCGGGCTGCTGTTCTTGAGATGGTGGCGTAAGAAAAAAAAAGAAGAAAGACACCTCAAAGAAAGAATTCAAACAGTAAGTTTACAAATAGTACATAGAGCTGAGGCCTAGTTTAAACGTCGCGTTTGAAACAGGTTTCAAATAGCGTTTCAATCCCGGGTTTCAATCATTTTCAAAATATTCTCAAACTGCATGCATATTAGAATAGCTTAGCTAGCTTGTTATAGAAATTATTCCAAAAACTCGAGCTTCGTGGTCAGTAAATTGGGGTTTCCAAACAATCGAAAACAATAAAAGATGTCTTTCGTATCTTTAGAAACATAATGAAGCACTCTTGCTTTTGCAATATACTTCTTAAACGTAGCCTTATATTATTTGAACAGTTGAGTGAAAACCCTTACGAATCAGCAGTGGATTGGTTTGATCTACTTAAGATCGACGTGATCAAGGAATGGTGGGAGATACCACGTGATGATCTGACGATCGAAAACAGACTTGGCTCGGGTGCCTTTGGTGTTGTTCATAAAGGTTTCTTGAAGAAAAGTGCAGAAGGAAAAGAGAAGCAAGGCATGTACTGCGCTGTCAAGATGCTGAAAGGTAAGGAATAATAGCAAACAAATCTCTTGTTTCAAGCACAATACTAATCTTAGGCCTACAACCTCGGTAAAAACTAAGTTAGACAACTGCTACAAAAAAGGTACACTAGTCTTTACCGTAATGCGCGTGATGTTTGAGATTCATTTTGTTGTTAAAACCACTCCCCCATTACACAATGTCGGCCTGGATGTCATCAAGTAAACATGCTATAACCGAAAAACAACATTGTATGGTGGGAAGGGGAAGGAGGATGATAGCGAAAACGTATAGCTCAAGTTCAAAAAACAAAAACCATAATTGTCTCACTGGTTTTTACCAAGTTTTGTAGTTCAAACATTGCATGTGCATCCCTGATCCCAAAATAAAGCTTGAGTATTTTAATCCCTGATCCTTGATCCCTGAATTTATTCACCCGATCCCGATCCCTCGTCTTTGATTCTTGATTCCAGCCGATTTGGACTATGTACGTAATCACTGATCCTACATCCTTCGTCACGACCTAGGCCTTGGGAGTATTGCCACAGCAATACAGAAGTTCTTTAATAAAAACTAACCACTTATAATCTGTTTTTAGACAATCCTACTGAATGCGAACTGCGTGACATATGTAACGAAATCAACATCATGTCGAAGATAGGAGATCACCCTAACATTGTAAGCCTAATTGGCGCGTGCACCATAAACGGTAGGTCAACAACAAATGGCAAGTCACATAGCTAGATTGCTATATGCAAAAGTAGTATGCATCGTGCAATATGCACCGTGCAATATGTAGCGTGCAATATGTAGCGTGCAATATGTAGTGTTCAATATGCCCTTTGCAGTTTACAATGTAAACATAGGCGGTTTACAATATGCAGTATTGTTCAACAAGTAAATATTTGATAAGCAGTATGAAATATTCAATTTTCAGAGTGTAATAAGTAGTGTGATGTGAAATTTGCAATATGCAATATGCAACATGCAGTTTACAATATAAACACTATGCAATGTACAGCTTGCGATATGCAAAATACAGTTATATATATGCAGCATGCAGTATTCAAAATGTAGTGTGAAATATGCAATATAAACTGTAAAATATGCACTGATATGCAGCATGCATTATCCAGAATGCAGCGTGCAATATGCAATATGCAATATATACTGATATGCAGCATGCAATATACAATATAAAGAGTGGAATATGCACTGATGTAGCATGCAATATAAAGTGTGGAATATGCACTGATTTACAGCATGCAATATCCAGAATGCAGCATGCAATATGCAATATGCAATATAAAGTGTGGAATATGAACTGATATGCAGCGTGCGATATGCAGTGTACATAAGGAACATGCATCAGCAATGAGTATATTTTATGATTAAATGTAGCCTGTGATTATAATGACCTTGTGATTATAAAGTAATATATGCTTCATAGGTCCTCCTTTGCTGGTTGTAAAGTTTGCACCAAATGGTTGTCTTCTTGAATACATCAAAGAGAACCGTCCATTGCCTGATTATGAGAACACTGCACACGAACCACCTCGCAAAGCCATCACCGAGAAAGAACGACTCAAGTTTGCCTATGAGATTGCCGAAGGGATGGCACATCTTGAAAAATATCGGGTAATCTTAGATAGAATATTGGGTAATCTTAGATAAAATATCTGGTAATCACATGTAAGACAACTGAATGTCGGGCAATCATACCTTGAAATACCGGGTAATTGTATCTAAGATAAAATATTGAGTAATCGTATCGGGTAATCTCTATCATATTGTAGACATTCATTATAAGAATAATTTGTAAAAGTTTGAGAAAAAGAGGTTAAAATTTCAAGATATAAGAAATTAAAAATTGGAAAATACACAAAAACGTTGCCACAATACCCTCAACAGAAAATTATATACAAATCCTAACATTTTCAATTTAGTATATCTGTATTAGCATTTTGCACAGAGCAGCGAAACTTTCCATCAAGGTCTATCTATGATAATTATTTCATGTGACAGTGCTAACATATTAAAATATTTAGTCATTTTCCGCAATTTATGACAAAGTTCTATCAACAATTTCTTTTATTTTTCAATCAGTATGTTCACCGTGATTTGGCTGCTCGTAATATACTACTGGGAAAGAACATGATTGCCTTGGTCTCTGACTTTGGTATGTCACGTGACGTCTACGAGATTGGACAATACGAAAAAACCACTGGGGTATGTTTTTTTATAATTATTAATGACATCATTCCGTTTAATCATGGGCGGTGTACACACAAAATACTCCTGTTTCATGTTTATATCTAGCACCGCTGTACAATTTGACAAAAGACGCATTCGTACAGGGATAATATCGATTCGGAGTAAATTCATATGTGATTTCTCTTCACAGTCAATATGTTCAAGATCTTTGTTTCAGGGTCTTCTTCCTGTTCGATGGATGGCTATAGAATCTTTAGAAGACTACACCTATACAACAGAAACTGATGTGTAAGTACCACTTATGTTAATGGTGGTGATTATGTTGATTGTTTTGATAATCTGCACAACAATAATAATTTCTAGTGCATCCCAATAATTATGAAAACCCTTACAATTTTATTTAAAAAAAAATTATATAAATATAGGAAGATATGATATTAATGATTATTTAGAAATAGGTAATGTTCGCACATCTAATATATTAAAATCGTTGTGTGTTCCTACTCGCAATATGATTGGTTGAGAATCATCACGCATGCACAGTTTAGTTAATGGCAAAAACAAGAAAAATCACGGACAAAAATCTGCGAAAACAGATCGGGGGGAAACGGCGAAAACCATTCAAAATTGAATTAAAAGCAATTAGAATATGTGGATTTAACTCAGAATTTTAATCTCAAAATGTCCAATGGAAATCACAAAAATAATGTTGATATTGACGTCACGGCCATCCTCAGTGCCTGTGCTTGGCCGGAACACATTAGGAAATTAGCAATTAACCACTAAAAATATCGTCAAAGCCTGGTTCACACAAACTAAGCATAGTTTGAATTAGGCTTTAAAGGTTGTAAACTGCCTCCGATTGAAGTCCGTCAATTCACCCACTCTATGTAAATCCGGAGCAATTCAGCTAGTCTGCCAATCAGGATAAAGTCGGTCACAGTCACAAAATGAATGATAATGATGACAATAATGACGATGGTGGTTATGATAATTGCAATCATTGTAATGGTGATCTTGATGATAAATGTGATGCTATGTGATGATATGAAGATAATCATAAACCTGATGGCAATAAGATTATTCATAATAATAAAGACTATGAGTTACCCTGCCATGGATAGCCAATGTAATCGTATTCAAATATTAACTTTTGTCTTGTTCAGGTGGTCTTTTGGTGTTTTGCTTTGGGAAATCGAAAGTGGAGGTACGCAATACTGACACCCCATATCAATTTTTCGTTGACGTTGGTTCTTTGTATTCTTTGTATTTCTTTGTATGCACAGATATGTATGATTATACCATACATGGATACGAACGACAATTATGTTTAGGAGAAGTACATTTTCGACAAGCTGTCTTCATATACAATTAAAATAACAGCTATCTTGCTACTTGCATGTTGCTTATCAAGCTTGCAATATGTTATAGTCAAATGTAAATAATATCATCAATGCTGCATGGAATATGCTTCAAAACCCTGCTTACAAAGTTTGGAAAATGTCCATTTTGTTGTGACCTTCTTGCTGCTTGAATTCAAGCTATCCAAAGTGCATTACTGGCTTGATATGCCACATACAACAAGCAGCAGAACCTTTGCTAACCGTTTTTAAATAGCTGTATTCCTTTAAACAAAATATGCAATAAATAACTTGACAAGAAAAAAACATACCGGCATCCTTGGCAGCCTTTGCGTGAGTGTTGATTGTAGCTTCGGCTACGATAGTGACTTTTGAAATAGCTGTATCAACCTTCAACTTATCCAGGAATCTCTTATTACCATTACCAGGCATCGTTCCGTATGGTGGATTATCTGGTATTGAGATTCTTCAAAAACTTAAAGATGGCTACCGATTGGAGAAACCAACCAACACATCACGTGACCTGTGAGTATTTTTTTGCTGTTAATAGTTCTTTTATGGTTCTCGTTCAAAACCTCTCGATAGTGTGTACTGTTTTCTTTACAATTTGGCTACAGCTCGCGGTAATTTAAGGAATGTACACATTATCAAACAATTAAAACACTTCAAAATTCCACGGGCTGTAGTCAAAATATAAAGAAGATATTACACGCTACCGAGGCGGAGGTCGTTCGATAATATGAGCACCGTGAAAAGGTATATTCAATATCTATATATATTGTAATATTAATATAAATGGGGACTAACCAGTAAACTAGTATAGGCTGCGTCGGTGTTTGATGTAAACGATAGGTAATAGAATGAAATGTGTAACATCGGAAAAAATGATGACTTAACTTTACACTGCAAAAAACGGCTGAGTAGATACAGCACAGTATATTGCGTTAATCATGCATTCAGGATAATACTTTATAGTGAGTAAACCCAACTCATTATTGAGAGTAAACATAGATGAAGACGCACCATTGAGTACAATGTGCTCAATATATTGAGTTTAACCTCACTTTTACTCAATAATGAGTTGGGTTTACTCACTATAGAGTTGTGTTTACTCACTATAAAGTGTCATCCTGAATGCATGATTAACGCAATATACTGTGTTGTATCTACTCAGCAGTTTTTGTAGTGTACTATAATAACATGATTATAATATTGATAAGTCTGGTATTTACAGGTATTCTATAATGTGGAAATGCTGGAATCCAGATCCTAAGCAAAGACCTTCATTTTCTGAACTGGCATATCAAATCAAAGGGCTTCTATCTTGTCATCCGGGGGTTAGTTCAAATAATTTTTTTTTACACTTTCTTCCTTTCTTTCAGCCAAATTGTGATACCATTAAAAGTGACGTGAATTGACATCCGTGTCATCCGCCATTAAGGAATCCGCCATCTTGAAAAGACTTCATTTCCCTTTCTTTTGAAAGCTTGCGCTTATGGGCAAGACGGCTTGGGACGTTTTAGAGAGCAGCTTAAAAATATAAAAATAACTGATGTTCAGTAGAACCCCGTTCATTCGGTCACCGAAGGGACATCCCAAAGTTGCCGTATTAAAGGGGTGGCCGTATTAAGCGAGTAATTTTTATAGAAAATGAATGGGCATGCATTTCGTCGTGACCTAAAAATCTGGCCGCAATAACGGGATGGCCCTATTAAAAGTCGGGGTTCCACTGTACACGGTTTATAGGTTATATTTATGTTATATAGGCTATACAATCAAACAACTGCGGCGTGTGATTGTATCTTAAGATACAACATAGTAAAACGTTATCTATTATATTGCTTTAAAATATGATAATGGTTATGTTAAAATATTCACCAGCTCTACTGAGAAATTTATCTGAGACACTTATATATCTTTTGATCTTTTTACTAGGGATACGACGCTATTACCTCCAACGAAAACGAAGGTGACGACGCGGTTACGATCAGTCAAAATAACGGTTACGACGCGGTTACGATCAATCAAAATAATGGTTACGACGAAGTCGAAATAAAAACCAGAAAGGACGAATCACGGAACGACGTGATTGAAATGGGAAAAATAACGCTAATAGATGACAACAATGCATTAACGGAAATTTAAAACAGTGTGCTTCCAACGTTAAAACAATTAAGTGGTTTATCTGTTTTTATAAGATCCACAGCTATAAAACAAATGTTTAGCTTTTGCTATACAATAAAATTTTGCTATACTAAAGACCCATGGTCACTTACCGGCATGCTTTGAGTTGTGTAGTTATAGTTCATTTGCAGTCAGTCGTATATTAAGCGCTCAACAATTTAGCGTAAAGAGGGTAGTACCCATTCACGTCGTAAATTAATTCAAAATGTCTTATTGGCGATTTTCATGGTCCACGAAAACTGTCTTTCGCTAGTGATCATGGGTCTTTCACTATACTTTTCCGTCAAGTTTATTGCTCAAGCTTTTTAGAGTTACCGCTGTAGAGTGGTTTTATCCTTTTGTAAAAACAAAAGGTAAAGAAAACAATGCGTTTTGAGTCTACTACTATAACTATTGCATTGACTCTTCTACGGCAAGTAAAAAATATCTCTCTGCAATATCTAACAACGGCGCCTATACGTATTACACGTATGGTTTCGCGAACTTCGGACTATTTGTTGATAATCACCTTCAGCGTTTCGTGCACGTTTCTTCTAAATTTTTATTGTTTGAAATAATCAACTTTGTATTTATAGTGTGACGATGATCGTCGCCGAATAGGAAGCAACGATGGCACATTTGGTTAGCCGTTCAGTGCGAAGTCGCTAGTTCGATTCCCAGTGACCCCACATCCTTGTTTTGACTTCTCTCCTTTCCTTATAGCTTTATTAAATACCCGTATAAAGGAACAATGATAGAGAAAGGAGAGTAAGCCAGTAAGTCCAAAAGACAATAGGCATTCTGAATCATGATGAGTATACCGTCGGCCTGAAGTTTATCAGTCAATGGCTGTCACGAGTAACCGACTTTAAATGAGGTTACTTTACCTTTTTTTACTTTTATAGTAAGCAATTAAAGTAATTACCCGAATAGAAGCCCGAAAAAGAATTATTTACACATATTTCAAAAATCGTTGGTGCAGCCGAAGCTACAGTCCACACTTTGAAGTCTGCAAAGGACGTCGGTAATATGAACATAATTTGTAACTTATTGCACGTTATATAAAAAAATATTGTTTTTAAAAATTAAAAGGTTGAGGACCAACAAATACTATTATGAATCGAAATCCAACCTACAAACATGTGTTTGATTTAATATCTGTTTCATCATCTACCACTGCAACAACTTGTTATTGTCATATAACTCAAAAACCTACAACCAAAATATGCTCTGAAAAAAATGGATAACAAGAGACCAAAATACCGAAATCCTTTGCATGCTTCACAGTGTGGACTGTGGCTTTGTTTGCAACAACGATTTTTTAAATAGGAGTATAGTAAAACAATTATTCTCCTCAGGCTCGACTAATATCGGTGAATAATAACTTCGACTTTCAATTGTCTTTTTACACGGTAATAATGATGGTAACTTTTATTTGAACTTTTAAGTTAAATTAGTTAAAACTAGTTTGTTAAATTAAGATAATAAAAATCTTAACCAATTAATACAACGACTAGCAGTTTTCTTATTATCAAATAACATATTCAGTTAATTAAAGATGTATTACATGTATTTCATTATTATTTTTCTAAATAACATTTACCAATTTTACAAACAATTAGTTATTTTTAGTATTATTTTCAATGACCAATGAGTTTGAATACGTAGTGGTTGCTTGTGTCCCTTCTTGCTTCTTTGTTTTAAGTTGCTTGTGTACGTTGTTATTGGCCATCTAATAAAGAGACACTGAAATATATATTTGTATATCAAAAGCTAAACCAGGATTTGCACTAAACGTGGATTAACTCTATAGGTTTTATTAATAGTTAAACCAATATTAGCACTAACCCATGCAGGATTAACTCTATAGGTTCTATTAAGAGTTAAACCAGGATTAGAACTAACCCAGGATTAACTCTATAGGTTTTAATAAGAGTTATACCAGGATTAGCACTAACCCAGGATTAACTTTATAGATTTTATAGTAACAGTTAAAGTAGTACTGGAACTAACCCAGGGTTAACTCTTTAGGCTTAAGATCTCAACCAAGATAAGCATTTAAACGTTTGCCATTCTAAGTAAAAGGTACAACTACAATCTCGGCAAAAACTAAGTAAGGCGACTGCTTTGAAAATGGAACATTAGTTTTAAACTGGAATGCGCGTGCTTTTTGGGCTTCAATTTACTACAAATTGTCGGCCTGGCAGTCATCAAGGAATCATGTTAACTGAAAACCAACATTGCATGGAGGGGGAGGGGAGGATTATAGCGAAAATGAATAGGTTAAGGTCAAAATAGAGAAAACCGTAAAACGTGCCTTACTAGTTTCTGCCAATATTGTAGTTTCGTCCGGGATTGTATTGTGTGACTATGAGATATCCGTACCTTGACTAACACTTGCCGCAAGCTTTCTGGCAAATGACATCCATATAGTCAGGGCTTTTTTTGACAATCTCCTCGCTTGGCCCAAGCTTGACAACTACTATTCTGATCATCACAACCTGATAAATGGAATGTAAATCAATAACTATAAATACCACACGAGATTAACTATAAATTCCACACAATGATGATTGACGATAAAATCATTATTATCATTTGAACAAAACATTGTCTGGGTTATATAGGTAAAATTACAGGACGATTCGCAATCATGCTATGATATTTCAGATAATAATAATAATAATAATAATAATAATAATAATAATAATAATAATAATAATAATTCTATAAGGCTAATATAGATATAATACAGTCATTAATTAATTAATGTTTAAATATTGCCACATATCTAGAACTTAGAAAACTGACTATTCCTATGTAATTTTGGATGCTGAGTTCAAATTTGCGCGTTATTACTCCTCAAAATGAATTTCAGGGGGGTTAATTTCAATTTCTAATTTTCTTCGAGCTTTGCTCGTATCATGCCGAAGCGACATTTTGACCAAAACATGTAGACCCAATAGATTTGTTGACTAACTATACTTTGGCAAAGAAACTATCTCCATGTGACTCCTGTAAGATGCTTTTTAAAAAAAACGTCCTTTTTAGGAGGGGGAATGGGGACGAATTACCTTAAAATACCCCTTAACACCATCCATCGAAAACATTTTCACTACCCGCGACTCATATTTGTGACCGACTCATGCTAACGAATCAGGAAATCAAGCAAAAATTCAGATATCTTCAATATGTTGTCTGTTATTAAATTAAATGCTCCTTTATTCTATAAGGCTAATATAGATATAATACAGTCATTAATTAATTAATGTTTAAATATTGCCACATATCTAGAACTTAGAAAACTGACTATTCCTATGTAATTTTGGATGCTGAGTTCAAATTTGCGCGTTATTACTCCTCAAAATGAATTTCAGGGGGGTTAATTTCAATTTCTAATTTTCTTCGAGCTTTGCTCGTATCATGCCGAAGCGACATTTTGACCAAAACATGTAGACCCAATAGATTTGTTGACTAACTATACTTTGGCAAAGAAACTATCTCCCTGTGACCCCTGTAAGATGCTTTTTAAAAAAAACGTCCTTTTTAGGAGGGGGAATGGGGACGAATTACCTTAAAATACCCCTTAACACCATCCATCGAAAACATTTTCACTACCCGCGACTCATATTTGTGACCGACTCATGCTAAGGAATCAGGAAATCAAGCAAAAATTCAGATATCTTCAATATGTTGTCTGTTATTAAATTAAATGCTCCTTTATTCTATAAGGCTAATATAGATATAATACAGTCATTAATTAATTAATGTTTAAATATTGCCACATATCTAGAACTTAGAAAACTGACTATTCCTATGTAATTTTGGATGCTGAGTTCAAATTTGCGCGTTATTACTCCTCAAAATGAATTTCAGGGGGGTTAATTTCAATTTCTAATTTTCTTCGAGCTTTGCTCGTATCATGCCGAAGCGACATTTTGACCAAAACATGTAGACCCAATAGATTTGTTGACTAACTATACTTTGGCAAAGAAACTATCTCCCTGTGACTCCTGTAAGATGCTTTTTAAAAAAAACGTCCTTTTTAGGAGGGGGAATGGGGACGAATTACCTTAAAATACCCCTTAACACCATCCATCGAAAACATTTTCACTACCCGCGACTCATATTTGTGACTGACTCATGCTAAGGAATCAGGAAATCAAGCAAAAATTCAGATATCTTCAATATGTTGTCTGTTATTAAATTAAATGCTCCTTTATTCTATAAGGCTAATATAGATATAATACAGTCATTAATTAATTAATGTTTAAATATTGCCACATATCTAGAACTTAGAAAACTGACTATTCCTATGTAATTTTGGATGCTGAGTTCAAATTTGGGCGTTATTACTCCTCAAAATGAATTTCAGGGGGGTTAATTTCAATTTCTAATTTTCTTCGAGCTTTGCTCGTATCATGCCGAAGCGACATTTTGACCAAAACATGTAGACCCAATAGATTTGTTGACTAACTATACTTTGGCAAAGCAACTATCTCCCTGTGACTCCTGTAAGATGCTTTTTAAAAAAAACGTCCTTTTTAGGAGGGGGAATGGGGACGAATTACCTTAAAATACCCCTTAACACCATCCATCGAAAACATTTTCACTACCCGCGACTCATATTTGTGACTGACTCATGCTAAGGAATCAGGAAATCAAGCAAAAATTCAGATATCTTCAATATGTTGTCTGTTATTAAATTAAATGCTCCTTTATTCTATAAGGCTAATATAGATATAATACAGTCATTAATTAATTAATGTTTAAATATTGCCACATATCTAGAACTTAGAAAACTGACTATTCCTATGTAATTTTGGATGCTGAGTTCAAATTTGGGCGTTATTACTCCTCAAAATGAATTTCAGGGGGGTTAATTTCAATTTCTAATTTTCTTCGAGCTTTGCTCGTATCATGCCGAAGCGACATTTTGACCAAAACATGTAGACCCAATAGATTTGTTGACTAACTATACTTTGGCAAATTTATTCTATAAGGCTAAATACTAATCATTCCTGCATTGCATGCTGGGAAATTCTGTAAAAAATGGAAAGGGGATATCCCTATGTTTCATATTTTATCTTTTTATTAAGTGTCAAGCCACTCTCTCCTACTAAGAAAATTTTGCGTTTGTCATGTTTTTGTAAAGTCATAACTTCCAAATATGGCTTAGTAGGAGAGATATTTTATCAAATTGCTGATTCCTAAAGATCTCTCACGCTAGTTTTATTCACATGTGAGATCACCAGGCTAATTTCTTTTAGAAAGTGGAATCCCTGCATTCAGGCTTAATGATGCCCATCATGCAGTTGCAATTGATGTAAGATGGCTGTTAAAAGAGTAAATTATACATATGATGTTCGGCTTCAACATTTAGTTGAATTGTGATAGATTTAATATTAACGTCTCAAACTCGAGCTTAGAATTGCAATCGGTATACAACAATTCGGCAAGGTTGCTACAATAAAATACAAAATTACAATCATTAATTTTATGACTTCCAAAAATACGAAGGAAAGTGAATATACTTACAAAAAGTGGTAGCTCTGTGATGGTTTTAAACGGTGCACGATTAAACTATACAAAAATACACTCTTTATACTACTTGAGCAGAAACAACGAAATTAGAACAAAAGACCAGATAACTAATTTCTTACTTGAATAAAACTACTGACATATACAAAACAAAAGTTCGTTTTGGTGCAATTGTGCACCAGCAATACAGTTTGATATGAAATGTTTATCAATGCGAACAGGCTGTACATGAATCGACTTTACAGTTAGTAGTTCGTAGACATATTTTGAACATTTCAATGCATATGTAATGACTAACCTCCTTTATCAATATGCAAACACATTCCCATAGGCATCTATTAGCTCTGTATGTCGTTTGTCAAGTGTAACTCCAGCTCTTTTGACCCATTTCCGAAGGAAACCGTTGATCGCCATGTTTATTTACAAATGTACCCATGTGGGACCCCATGTTTGTGGGGCGTTTTTAATCAACCTCAATCTTATGCTAACTTTTTAATGTCACGCAATATTTGTACGTTTCTCGGGATTTTTTTTTCTAAATCGCTTTTAATCTTCCAACTGATCTAATAGAACTTGAAAAGGACATATTAAGAATATTTTTGTTTAGAGACCACATGCTCACGATAAATTAGTAAACAAAAGCAATTAATAAAAAAATAAGCATTTTAGTAATGTATTTTCTAATTTAGTAATGCTTTATTCTATTTTTTCCTCATGGTTTAAAGTTGATAATTCTTCAAGCTTTGATTGAAAAGAAGTTTCGGAACATGCTTTTGAAAATCTACTTATCCAAAGCAAATTAACACAAAACAAATCAACACAAACTGTGTAAAATGTCTTTTTTAAAAGGACCAGCTCTATTTGCATTGATCTCAGAGTGGTCGTTAACGAGAATTTTGAGTGTAAAGAGTTTTGATGATGAAGCAAACCTCTATATTAGCCTTTGCGGTATAAGCTTGTAATAATAATAATAATAATAATAATAATAATAATAATAATAATAATAATAATAATAATAATAATAATAATAATAATAATAATAATAATAATAATAATAATAATAATAATAATAATAATAATAATAATAATAATAATAATAATAATTTATTAAGCATAATACAACGTCTCTATGCTTTACAATACTAATTACAATTTAACTAAATTAATGTAAACTATAGACTACTAAACTAACACTATTTACAATAATAATAAGAAAAAATATATATAGATAGTCTCCACCATTAATCATTTGCTTCATGTTCATCGTGTAAACGCTTGGTGGATGTTTTCGGCCTTTGGGTGCTTCTGTCTGGATAATATGGTGGTAAAAAAATGTAGTATCCCGCATTCGTTTAAAATCCGACGTCCAAATCATCATTCTTCTAGCCTGATAGGTGTCTATACCCAGCAGAGATTCTACCCTAGTCAACATCGTCCTAGATGTTCTCCTAGCAAACATCATTTATTTTCTATTCTACTTTCAATTCTACTGATATGTGAGCAATATACTTGAGATGCTGGAGGTGCATGGCAGAATGCCCGTGTGGGTAAGTTTATTTGTTGACTGTTTCCCTTCCCTACACAACTCTTTCTGCGTCAACATGTCTTGCGTTAACCATGTGCCAATTCTTATTTAAGACATTAAAATGATTGGTTGTGATTCTGATTCGTATGCACTATTACAGCTGTTCTCAGCCACATGCGCCTGTTCATCGTAAAACATGCCGTCAAGACTTGATTTTGGTGAAGGTCAATCAACGATATTTCCAAGAAAACTCGATCAAAACTTGTTTGGAAATATTCGCCGAACGGCGATAAATTATCTTTACAAAGAATTTGTTTAAACTAGATTTTATTTTGATCGATTGATCTTCTATTTGTCTTCTTATCAAACGTTTTCTTTAATATTGGAGAGATTAAAATCGATTAAACCCATTTTACGGGCAGAAACTGCAACAGTCATTTTAGTACGTGCATGTATTCTGGAAATACAGTTGATTGGCGTCCACCAAAATCAAGTTTAGAATCGAAGGCAATGTTTTATAATGCACAAGCGCGTGTGGCCGCTGAAAACCGCTGCAAAATGAGACTGTGATATTATCGGTCAGTGGATTTGCCCATTAGCAAATCTGATGTTTCCATAGAAACGCGAAGTACCCTACATTTCGTGCCTCCTGGCCTGGAGCTAGAGGGTCTGGGGACAAGTAAAAGTCGTTCTGATTCTAAAATACCTTTGCATATCTTGCAGCTTTTGGCACAGTTGACATCCATATAGACCTTGTTTTTGTTGCATTCTCCTTTCGCTGCCCACAATGGACACTGGGTTGTATTACTGTCTTTACAAACTGGGACTGGTTGAAAAAAGTATGAAAATAATAAGGGCTCAATATTGAGTTTGTTTGCCTCATTCCTACAGCACCAAACGAAAAGCAAACCAAACACACTATCACATTACACATCGCCAGAAACCAAAAGGACGTTAATATACAAATTTTATAAATAAATGTCACACAAATGCATGTTTTGTCAAATATGATTGGCTTACAGTATGTAAACTATTTCACTAAACAACATTGCGGAACAAAAGTGTAAAAAAAGACTTCTATAAAAAATACATTTCTAATTTTGTTTGAACAACGTAAGAGTAAATATAATTCAAGAGATGGAGGAAGCAATATAGTGCAGCCTTCTTATAGTAATCTTTTTTTTTTCACAATTCCTTTACTTATAAGGTATTACATCTATGGAGTCAGCTTCCTTCTTTTATAAAGCACTAGAAAATACGTGAATTTCATAAGAAGCTGAAGGCACACGATTTTAGCAATTTAAGAGCTAGCTGTAAATGCAATTACTGTTTATGATAGAGTATTAGGATTTAATTAGCTTGAGATATATTACTTATTCATTTTGTATAGTTTTATAGTATTATTCCTTCCTTTTTTCTCTCTCAATTTATATCGCATTTGTATCGATCTGCATTTATACATTTGTAAACATTTATCTCAATCTATCATATTCAATATATCAATTTAATTTAAATGAAATAGTTTTATCTATTTATATTTTCATGTTTATATTTTCTATATGTATAATTCAATATATTTATATAATTGCCATACGTTTGGTTTTTTTTACATGAGCCTCTGGATCTGGCTCGGGCGACCTTGTCACACAACGTTAATATACAAATTAGGTAATACCTAATAGCGGAGCTCTCAGTTTTTCAGTTTTCTTACAACATCAATATGCGCATGTAAATAGTTTTTGTGCATGGGTCATAAAAACTGTACATGATGATGTAGACGTATTTGTTCGTATTTGAAATAAATACTATTTCTTTCTGTTCGAGATTACTTAAGAAAAAAACCAGAAATATCATTCTAGGATATATCAAGAGAGGATAAATAAGAGAGCGAAACTACTAGCCCGCGCGCCATGTAAATTCACATCCGAGCTATTTTTAGTAACACCAAAACACCTTACCCTTCTCCTGAGCGTAAAAATTGGCTTCCCCAGCTATACTCCCGTGCGTTGGATTCCGAACATTTCCGTAAACGTCCGATCAAAATATTTATAGTAAAAGGACCATCTTCGCCGAAAAAAAAGTTAAAGAAACAAAAAACCTAGCAAAAAAACCCTGAAATCTGACGATCTTCCTCAGGTTTCAATTCCCCTCAAGACTGAAATTACAAAATGAAAAGTACAAGAATATCCACGGCTAGCTAGCGATAGCGAGGAAAGTTGTCATGCATATCATCGACACAAAGTTTTTTCATCAAAAAAGGATTTTAAAAACAAGTTTATAGATAAACTATCAATGGATATTACTTTTCTATAAGTAGAAAATTGTAGTAAATGTAACTATGCTGTAATGGCCATGGAGTTGTTGTCGTTTTAATTTTATGCGTTTTTTCAGTCTTTTCAAATCAACGTGACAAGTTCTATTTTTGGCGCGTTTCTTGCTTCAAAAGCAAGACAAAACGCTGAGAAAAATCAAGATTTTGAGCTTCAAATTGAGAAAAACATTATTTGAACTAGACCTTAATAGAATGGTAACTATGTATTAAAAGGAAAAAAGGAAATTTTAAAGCATTTCTTTGTAAAAAAAAAAAAACATTTTTATCGTATTGGATTTACTAAAAAGTAGTCATGGCAAATCTTCAAAACAAAACAAAAAATTATTTTCAATTGGAATTAAAAGCCTCACGAATAAGTTCTACCAACACAAGATCGATTTGAAAAGACAAGGATTTTAAAACAAGGTATTTTATTATGAAAAACTTTGTGTAAAACATCATTTTCGACTTTGAAGTAAAAACTACTAAAAAAAGCTCGTTTAGTAAGCATAAAATAGTCAATATTGCTAAATAAACAGAAGTTATTCAACCAATTTAAATTGTGTTTGTATTTCAATTTATCTTTGATGTTTTCTGTTAATGAGGTTTAAAAAGTACATAAATAAACACCTTTCAATCGACCAAAGTACAATTTACACTTTGTTACCTCTAAGCTCCGGTGTAAACGAGATCAAATCCCAAGACGAGCTTAATGAGGCATGGCAACAATGGTGTAGCCTTGTTTTAACTGCCGTTGACACACACATTCCCAAAGTTCCACGACGTAAATCAAACAAACCACCTTGGATTAGTAAAGATCTTGCAAAAGCAATTAGAAAGAAAAAAACTTTGTGGAAAAAGGTTAAAAAATCATCAAGCGATCAACTCAAAGAAAAATTCCAGGAACTTAGGCAGTCAATCAAAAACTGGATCCGTCGAGAAAGGAAAGCCTATTTACAAACCATTGCTAACGAATCGTTTACCAATCCCAAGCGCTTTTGGTCCTATTATTCATTCAAAAACAAAAGGAAACCAATACCTGAAAAAAATTCGTATAAAGGAATACATTTCTCCGACGACATGGCGCGTGCCAATTCCTTCAATGATTTCTTCAAATCTATTTATAAAAATCACACGTGTTGTATACCACCAAGCACGGGTCCGATAACAACGAACAACCCTAATGTATTAGAGATTATTGAAGTCACCACTGAAGAAGTGTTATCCATCATGTCTAGCCTAAACACGTCCAAAGCTACCGGCCTGGATAAGCTTCCTGCGTTCATCTTGAAAAACTGTGCTCATTCTTTATCTCCTTCGTTGTCTGTCTTCATTAACACTTCCTAAAGAACTGGCATCTACATATCCGATTGGAAGCAAGCTAATATCCCACCTGTTCACAAAAAAGGACCACAGACTGAAGTGGAGAATTATAGACCTATCTCTCTTTTACCGATTGTCTCCAAAATCCAAGAAAAGTGCGTTGCTCTAAAATTAGTACCTCATGTTTCAAAATCTCTACACCCCACCCAGTATGGTTTCCAACAAGGAAGATCCTGTGCAAGTCAACTCGTTGAGGTTTTTCACAACATAGCATCGGACTTAGACAAAGGTCTTGAAAACGATGTCATTTACCTGGACTTTGCCAAAGCATTCGATTCAGTCTGTCATGCTAAGCTACTCTGGAAACTGCAACACCATGGAATCAGCGGACCTCTTCTTCACTGGTTTAAAAACTATCTTACCGGAAGAATGCAGCGTGTCGTTATAGACGGTTGTCACTCCTCTTGGGCGTTGGTCAAGTCTGGAGTTCCTCAAGGGTCTTTCCTGGGCCCCATACTGTTCCTGATATATGTCAACGACCTACCTAATGTAACAAAACACTCCAACATTGCAATGTTTGCTGATGACTCGAAATGCTTCAAACACGTTGCTTCTTTGGAAGACTACGCTGCCCTTCAATCAGATCTGGATGCACTAAGCGACTGGGCAACTGAAAACGAACTTGGATTTCAGCCCACGAAATGCGAAAACCTTCGCATCTCTCGAAAACGTTACAGCTTTGACCGGGTCTACTACATAAATAAAGATAAAGAGCTAAAGAGTGTATCTACACAGAGAGATCTTGGTGTGTGCATTACAAGTAACCTTTCATGGAACAATCACATAGACTCTATAGCAGCGAAAGCTCTGCTTTTCTTTAGTATAATTTCTTTGTTTTTGTGTCCTTCGAGTTTATGTTCTTCTTCGGTCAAAACTCTCTTTGTTCTTCGAAGTTCATCTTTCTCCGTTGTTATTTTGTATTAATGTAAGCTCTGCTATTTTGTTGTTGTTTGTTTGACTTTTTTGTCGATAAATTAAAAGAACAACTTTGCTTTGTTGATCTAGCGCTATTTGGCGCGCGCGTCACTTTCGTTCCCGCCGAAATATAACAACCAATCAGCATCGCGATAGGCGCGGACGTCGGACGTCGGACGTACGCTTGGGATTCCTGTGTGAAAACCATCGAAAATCGACTCGATGCATTACCATTTTTTCTTAAGTATGGTGCTCCGCTCGCGCGGGAGCTCCGCTATGACTTTAATAAATTGATTGATTGATTAAAACCGACATAAGATTTTGGCCGATTCATTTGAAAAAAGGGAAGGAATCTAGTTTAGAACACAACTACGGATTTTTTATGGTCCAGTCCAAACTAATTGCAATAGAATTTTTCTCACTGTAAATATGTTAGGATAGGTGTCCTAAACAACATACTAAAAATCCCAAAAAATCCCTTCGGCTGAACATCCTCAAAAATCGAATTAAAGATTTAATCATTTCACCACAGGGAACCCGCAATTGGAAAAAATATGACCAAGCTGTTAAATTTTGTCAAATATGAAATGATAGAAATATTTCCATTATATTATGATAGAATAGTGTTTCAGTACAGATGTTTTCAATTTCCATTCAAATAGGTTGAAGTAACATGATAAAAATCAATAAATAGAATACGTCTCACCACAGGGATCCCGCATCTCAAAAATGTAATATTTCAAGGGCATATTTGATTTCCGAAATAAATTCTGACGTCTGAAGGTTTTAAGCTGTAATTGGCTGAAAATTATTAGTAAAATACCCTGGTCACCAGAGGCTTGCCTAACTTTCTCCCTGATACATATTTTGAGCTGCGAAGCAGCAAGACTTGTTTATTTTAATTTTTGTTAATGGGTCGTTACAAGGGACATTTTCTCGTGATTGATCCCGATTTTGTACACAAAAGTTAGATCCTGGCCTGCTCCCAAAGCCTCGCGCATTTTGATCCCTGACCCCTGAATTTATTCATATGATCCCGATCATATGATAGAAACACGCGGGATTGTTGGGAGAACACGAGAAAGATTTTGGAACGGAAAATATCTTCTAATACTTTTATAAAATAACAACAACAGATAATAAAAATCCGCTTGAAAACCGTGTTTCTATGCTCTTATAGAAACACAGTTTTTTGCACGTTTTCAGCCAATGAGAGCGCGCGTTATATAATGGTTATTTTATATATTTAGATATACGGCACGTCTAGAGTACGAGTGGTTTCCTTCTTTTGCGCTATTTTAGACATTTCATGAATAAAGCACTTCTTGAATTTTCAGGGGTTTTTTCATCTGATGAGTGTAAATAGAAACCACTTGTCAAACCTCACTATCTACAAGCTCTTCCGTGGCATTGGCTTGCTTTACTAAAGGCCCTCCACACTACCCCGGATAAATTTGAAAATGGAGCTTTACATATTTAGTTAGGCTACTTCTTCAATATCATGCGGTTGGTAACACTGCTTCTTGAATACCATGCCGTTTGTTATAAAAGGACTCTTCCTCTGTGTAGTCCCAGCACTCGGCAAAGTCCATGAGGTTGCTAGTGGCTGTATTTAAAGTACGAGGTCTTATTTACTAGCAACCTTTATAAATACCTACCGCAAAGTCAATCTAAATGCTAGAATTGTAAGCCTGTCCACACCGTCATGAGCTCACAGCCCTACTCTTAGCTGAACAGTTGTGTGTGGTGTGTGGAGAGACGGGACCTCCGGTTTTACATCCTTATCGTGAAGAAGACGTGAAAGTAACTATTTGCAAATGCCGATTTATGTAACATCACCTTCTTCTCAATTATTTAAAGACCCTGAGTATTGGTCTGGCCGAGACGCGAATCCCACAACTCCAGCACGATAGCCCAGCACTTGTCCAACTATACCAACTGGTTGGCCAACGGCCAACCTTCAACTAAGGCACTATCCACACTAGTGCGTTTTCGTTTGGACCCGTTTTCGTTTGATTTGAAAACGCATCGATCGATTCGCATCCACACTACCGTTTTGCTCCGTTTTCGACCGTCCACACTAATACGCTCAAAAACAATCGAAACGATGGTGTTGCGTAAGTTCGACAACATGCGCATGCTAATGTGGTACATTTGACCTAAGCGTTTTCATTTCTATACGTTTTCGACCGTCCACACTAATACGATATGTATGCGTTTTCATTTTGATCCACTTTCAAGAACGTTTTCAAATCGATGCGGTTTCGATGATACGCTCAGCGTATTAGTGTGGACGGAAAGCCTAAACCGATCAAGATGTATGCGTTTTCAAACTAAAACGCACTAGTGTGGACGTCGACGGGACCTAAAACGGCAAACTTGCTAAACCGAGAAAAAGATTAATGTGATGCAGGCTATAGTGAAGCGGGTATAAATACTTCACACATCATGAATAAACATTTTTGTTTTGAATTCACAACAAAACAAAACTCTAATAATGATTTTTATCTTTACTTCTATAGTGAAATTCCTTCAGAAATTTTTTCGGAAATTTTTAAAATTTCAATTTTGAGATGCGGGATCCCTGTGGTGAGAAGTATTCTAAATATTGATTTTTATCATGTTACTTTAACGAATTTGATTGGAAATTGAAAATATCTGTACAGAAACACTATTCTATCACAATGTAATGGAAGTCTTTCTATTATTTCATATTTGACAAAATGTACAGCTTGGTCAATTTTTTTCCAAATGTGGGGTCCCTGTGGTGAGATGATGAAATCTTAAATTCAATTTTTGAGGATGTTCCACCGAAGGGATTTTTTGGGATTTTTAGTTGTTTAGGACACCTATCCTAACATATTAAAAGAGAAAAATTATATTGCAATTTGTTTGGACTCAAACCACAGATTGACTGGACTTTATTTATATTTATATTTATATTTATATTTATATTTATATTTATATTTATATTTATATTTATATTTATATTTATATTTATATTTATATTTATATTTATATTTATATTTATATTTATATTTATATTTATATTTATATTTATATTTATATTTATATTTATATTTATATTTATATTTATATTTATATTTATATTTATATTTATATTTATATTTATATTTATATTTATATTTATATTTATATTTATATTTATATTTATATTTATATTTATATTTATATTTATATTTATATTTATATTTATATTTATATTTATATTTATATTTATATTTATATTTATATTTATATTTATATTTATATTTATATTTATATTTATATTTATATTTATATTTATATTTATATTTATATTTATATTTATATTTATATTTATATTTATATTTATATTTATATTTATATTTATATTTATATTTATATTTATATTTATATTTATATTTATATTTATATTTATATTTATATTTATATTTATATTTATATTTATATTTATATTTATATTTATATTTATATTTATATTTATATTTATATTTATATTTATATTTATATTTATATTTATATTTATATTTATATTTATATTTATATTTATATTTATATTTATATTTGAATTATCATCTTCAGAATAACGGATGCTACAAAAGAGTAATTAGGGGACAAACGGAAGCAGAAAGAATGAAACGAAATGAGAAAATCAGATTGGCTTATAGCAGACGGGAAAATTTACATACGATATAACACAGGAAACCCGGCCACTGAAATATGTCATTAAAACGTATCGAAACATTCACGTCATCTTGTGGCATTTGACACGGCGGGCCCTGATTGGTTGATCTGTGACAGTGTTTAGCACACATCAACACAATTTGCATGAGTACAGATTTAAATGGGAAAGTATAGATTTAAATGGGAAACCTGTTCACTTTTGTTTACTAAAGACGTGTTGCTCCTACATCCAATGTTACAATCAGAAAAGGAAATCAAAAATTATTGTGGTAAGCCAGAGAACAATACATCAAACAAACTCAACTCGCATATGATTCAAGCTTAATTGGCTCTAACCTGAATGACAACAATGAAATGCCAGCTGTAAACCATTATGCCGCTCATGGTCTGTCTCTGTTTTCTGACACCAGCACATGGTTGATAGCAACATATCAAACAAACTCAACTCACATATGATCCAAGCTTGGCTCCAACCCGAATGACAACAAGATGCTAACCAGTAAACCACTACCGAGCCCTTTCCCTTTAAAGCTCTCAACTAAAACCTTCCTGGTAGGTAAAATGCTTTATAAAAATGGCTCTTTTAGGAGCCACCCACTTTTATAAAAGTGAATGCTGTAAGTGAGTACTGCAATGCACATCAAACACATTCATACACAATCAAATAACTGCATTAAATGGTCATATTTCTTTAATAAATAGTTAGTATATCCAAAATTGATATAAATAATAAATAGAAGTATGTACAAGGTTAAAAAGTTAATTAATATTATTATATACATTTATAAATATATATTTCATGTAATAGACAAATTTTCAATATATTTTACAATCATAAATCATTGTTTTTAAAAAGGATAAAATGCATATTTACATGGCTTAATTTGATTGTTTTTTTTTTACATTATACATATGTACAAATATTTGTTGTCTCTTAAAATTAAATTTGTTCTTATACATCTCCAATGTTTTCTATTGTCTTTTAATAATTTCATTGATACTTTTTTAAATAATAAATAA
Source organism: Metridium senile (assembly GCA_949775045.1). Taxonomy (NCBI): domain Eukaryota; kingdom Metazoa; phylum Cnidaria; class Anthozoa; order Actiniaria; family Metridiidae; genus Metridium; species Metridium senile. The sequence goes on along the minus strand of OX459101.1, from coordinate 14,777,768 downwards.
CTGTTTATGTAGAGTACAAAGACTAAAAGCATGTGCTTTGCACTATCTAGTACAAAATAGCATTAATTAAACATATTGTAGCATTGCTTTTAGTGTTAGTACTCTGTGATTTCCCTTGTTTCCAGTCCAATAAACTCAATATACAGCTGTGATAAGAAGGTAAATTTAAATTTACACCGTAAGTTTATCGTGTAAAATTCATTACAGTGCAAAATTTACCTTTTTATCAGAGCTGTTTCTTTAGAAACACTGACACAGTTCACACTAGCTAACACTAGTTCTCTGAACTAAATATAATTGAAACAAGTTTCCTCATGTAGTTTCAAGCTAAACTTGTAGCTTACATTGTAGAAGATATTAAAAACTTTACTTTTAATGTCACAATAATTTTGTATTTATACATGTACATGTCATGTAAACATTGCTTCCTATTTATCTTGGGAATTATGCAATATACACTTAATGACTGGTCCCGAGGGAAATTCGAGGGAAACAAAACTTACTGGTTTCCCGAGGGATCAGTCATTAAGCATTTTGTTATATAGCTAATCATTTTAGACAAGTCAATGAAGACAATTTGAATTTTTATTCAATGCGCTGGCCACTTGTATCCCGGTCGGGATACAGTTTGATTTAACTAGTATCACGTGAGCATCTAACAACCAATGAGAATGCTCGTTATATAGTCAAAATGATTAGCTATATAACAAATTATAATATACTTTTAGCATGAACTCCCCAGTCCTGTACATATGATGTAGGAAATACTAAGAGACAACAATTAATGGAGGTATGCACATATACATGTATAAATATATATATTTTTTCTTTTGGTCTTTCTTTCTTTTTTTTTTTTTTGAAAGAGCTCCAATGGGAATATGACCAAGTAAATCACAATAATAAATGGATTTGGATTGGCAGGTCAAGCAAGTTTTTTTATAATTTAGCACATTTTCGAGTATACTTTATCTATTAATGTGTAGTGTAGCTGTGTTGATAGAATAATGCAGCCAATGAGCCCATGAAACAGTACTATTAAATTAGTACTTAATAACATAAATTAAACAATAGAAAACGTGCATTCGATAAACTTGTGATACAATAGATTTGATACTATACTTTTGTAACTAAAGTTGCTTGTGGTTTTGTTGAATTCAGGATTTTGACTAGTAGTAATTTAATAGAGCATCACACCTCTATTTCTTTGATATAGAGATATCTAATTAATTACTATATGTTTATGACTACTATTTGATACTTGTAGACTCTAGAAACATGTTTTCTATTGTTTTGGCCATTTTTTTGTTTTCTTCAGGTTAGAATAAAACCACACTAATGTTTTTCCTTATTTGTTTTACTTAATTATGATTGTTTATAAGGGTAATAATCAGAAGACAAGATAACTTGCACAACAATTTCCCAAATTGTCCTTTTTTAAGAGCAAAATTGACTTTTCAGAATTTCAGATGTACAATTTTGGAAATAGGATTTCTGTACAATTGAGTGCATTAACACTTAAAACATGAAATAGTACTAACTAAGTAGTACAAAATAGCACTAATTGAACAATAAAAAAACAAAGGAATTTGCATTATTTAGTACTATTTAGATTTAGTACTAATTTTTTTAGTGTTTGCACTCTGAAGCCACCTAGTCAAGAGTCATATACATAGGCTATGCCATTCAAAAAGGTCTTGGATGCACATATAGTATTTTCATTCATGTAGCTATGTATGCTCAAAATCTACAAATTGTAGGTACAGAGGACTGAGACAATATTGAACATTATTTACAAAATTCTGTACTTCTTAACTCTGGAAATTCAAAATCTAATAAAAATCCACAATAAATTTGCTAAATAAAAAACTGATACCTTTCTTAGTATTGGGGCACTAGTCCATCACATTATGAAACACTTACAAATGAAATCAATGTATCAATGTGTACAAGATCCATTTGTAATCTAATGGAAAATACTGATTAGACTTATAGCACATGCATGTTGTTATAGAAGTTGTTTTAGTAGTAAAAGTAATTTATGTGCTGTGTTTGGCTAGCTCATTGTCCAGTTTTTCACTATATGCGCCGTCCACAGTATACAAGGAAAACACTGCCTTCACTCTCGGCAGCCTTAGAGTTCATTCAAGACCTTGCATGGGCAGTGTTTCCCTAGTATATGGACCTTCTAACTGGTAAATAACATATTATTTCAATAATGCTAAACCTAAAACATCCATTAATTCAAGGGAGTTTTCTTTTTAATTTTGTAAAATAACCAGAAATACTTTATTACATTTACCTTAATAATAAGGTTGTTGCTTGACTTTTGACACAAATAAGTAATTACAAACACTATGTGATTTGTTGGATTTTACAATACAAATATATACATATTTATATATATATTCAAAACAATGTTTTACAAATTTAAAAAATTAAATTGATAAATGTTACCTTCATTGTTTCCATGGAGTCCATAGCAAATGCAAAAATTGAAAGAAAAGTACATACATGCAATTAAGGCAACAAATAGATAAATAGAATATAATTTCCTAAGAATTTCATTATATTACATTATTTACAATTAATAAATTGAATTAAATTGAGAAGGGAATGTATTTCAAATGCAATTATATATAAGACAACAAATAGATAAATAGAATATAATTTCCTAAGAATTTCATTATATTACATTATTTACAATTAATAAATTGAATTACTTTGAGAAGGGAATGTATTTCAAATGCAATTATATATAAGGCAACAAATAGATAAATAGAATATAATTTCCTAAGAATTTCATTATATTACATTATTTACAATTATTAAATTGAATTAAATTGAGAAGGGAATGTATTTCAAATGCAATTATATATAAGGCAACAAATAGATAAATAGAATATAATTTCCTAGGAATTTCATTATATTACATTATTTACAATAAATTAAATTGAGAAGGGAATTGACTAAGAATGAGATAAATTATTAAAGAACTACCTAGAAATTATTGATTTAATTTGTGCTCTAAAGGGGTGTGAACAATACTTACACAATAGACTTGAAGGGGCCTTGTCAAGACCACATCCACAAAATAAATCATTGTCAATGGCACGCTTTGGAATGTATGCCAATCCACTAGAGGACACAGGCTTAGTAATGTTATACCCCTGTTTTCTCAACCAGATTAAAGAAACATATTCATGCATAAAAATTTGTTCCCATCTTGAATTAAAAATTGTATTTACACTATACTTACCTATGGAAACATGCTTTGATTCCCTTCCCTCCATAGAATTAAGACCCAACCCCATCCCATACTTACCTTTCATTTCCCTAGTGTGAACCGGCACAACATGGCCTAATGTCCACATTGTTTGATTAAAATTAAAATGACTAATATTCAACTTAAAAACAACACTACAAAAATGCTCAAGTTCACTTACCTGCTCATCTGAAATGTCAAGACGGTTAAAAAGGGAAACACAATTACGTAGATTTAAGGCAAGAAATGCAAGAACGTGAAAATGAAATTTAGATTTAGTATTGTCCTGTACCCCTGGTTCAATTGCATCAATTAAAAACATAAAATTGTGAAGAAAAAGTCTGGAGTCTTTTCCAGTAAACCTGTATTCAAATTTTTTTGCAACATCTACACCTGTTTCATCATAATGTTTCATTACCTTTTTTGCCAGCCTAGATAAAGAACACTTGGACTTGAGGACATTGACATAACAAACCAAAGGACAATTAGATGACAACTGTGAAAAAGAAATATGATCAGATGGAATGTTGGAGACTTTAACAACTTCTTCTAAAAAATATTTATGTACAAGAGCACAAGCATTATTTTTTAAATGCAATGGCTCTACATGAGCTACATCAATAACATTTTCAACAAGAGGTTTGAACTCTTGACGGCTTTTCAACCCAGAAATTAATTCAGTAATTTTTTTTCGTTTTGTTTTTTGTGTTAGTTTTTTTCTTAGGAGGCCCTTTTTCTCTTCTTCGACCTTTTTGACCACTTTAAGTCTGTGAGTGTAGTCCCAGGGTTTCCAAAGATGTTTCTCCTCTCTTCCAAATGTACCATTAAGGCTTGTCCCATTGGTAGTTGATACATCTGCAAAAGAGGAGAAATATTTTGCACTATTAGTAAGTTCACCAGCAAGAAAGGCAAGCATTTTCATATCATTTGGCAATTCAGATATCTTGAATTTTACAGTAACGTTTCTAGTGCCATTGAAAATTGTGTATGTTTCTTTCTGCAAAGTCTTGATTTCTGAAAGAAGAAAACTAATATATCTTAATACAGGGAGAGCATTTTCAGAACAATTTGCACCAAAAATTAAAAAGTTTTCATTGCTGCTAAGGACTCCACGGCCAATGTTAAGGAAACTGGCAAGCCATGCACAGGCTGTGTCATCCTTGCCAAATGGTGCACCATCACCCCCTAAAGCAACATTAAAAGTATTAGTATCATCAAACCATGTAAGATCATAGCCACTAGTTTTATTGAAATAAAACTTAGCCAAATAAATCAAAGTTTCACATAAACTTCTGTAACAACCACTCACCTTATCGTCCATCCCATGACACAATTCTTCAACACTATAGAGAGTACCGATTGGAATAGACTTAATGAATGGCATAAGCTTATTGTATGACACCAGTCTAGGGACCGGACAATCGGCAATTGTTATACGTGTCGTCTGTGTCTTCTGATTATTAACCTTATAACCACTATCCCTGTACAGTTTCCTATATTTCCTTTTACCCGTAACCCCCCCACTATAATACACAGCTACACTACGGCACATATTTTCATTGGAGCTCTCATATTTATTCAGTTCTGACTTGTATTTCTTTACTGCAACTTTGCTACACTTTGGGCTCTTCATCATCATCTCTGTTATAATTTCTTTGCTGCATCTATTCAAAACTGTGTCAATTAATCCAACACTTGCTGCCCTCTTGGTACCCCCATGTATTTCTTTTGCTGCCTCAAATGTCTCTCTTCTTCTTTTTCTCCCACATGTATCCTTTAATGTCACCTTTCCATCCTTGAATTCAGTTTTTCTCCTTTTCCTCCTTTTCTTAACTTTCCTACTACTTCCTGTCTCCCCTAGCTCCTTCTGAATATCATGCAATTCCTCTACTTCCTTGACTGTCTGCCCTACCTACATGTTTAGTTTAGAAAAACCTTTAGTAAGCTACCTGATTTACTACCTAAGCCTATACTACTAAGGTTATTGTCATAATTAAAAACAAACATGGCATGTATAATGTACATAAGTTAATAGGTTTACAGTAGAGTACAAACACTAAAAGTGTGCAACATAAATACCACTAAATACTGCTAAATTATGCAAATGCTTTTGTTCTCTATTGTTTAATCAACACTATTTAGTGGTAAATAGTACAAAATATTGCACACTTTTAGTGTTTGTACTCTAATATATTAAATATTAATGTGGATGGTCCTGATTTTACACCTACTATTTGTCATTTGAGCCTGATCGAAACAAATATGATATCAAAAGCAGCTCATCAAGTTGCAAACTGTATGGTTGTCACTTGAAATTATATAAATTTATTATAATTAGTCATGCAGTTACCAGAAATAGAGATTTGGCTAAATTGATATGAGAACAATTTTGTAAAAAGCTGAATACAGTGTACATAGTGAATAGATTCTTTCTATATACTCAGGTGTTTGAACAATTAATTATTTATGCTTTATATTTTTAAACTGTCAAGAAGCGCCCGCCTCGTTCCAACATGATAATGATAAGATTTAATGTGAAGGCTTAAAATATTTTTTACCTTTCACATAAAAAAGTATAATTAATATATGACATCCAGTTTAAACCCGGAGTATCCAATCGATGAAATCGATAATCGATAAAATGGATATCAATCTATATCAATCGATATCAATTTATCGATTGATATTGAAAATCGATAATCAATCGATGGCAAAAATCTTTGTGACCTTCATCGATTGAGCGATAACAATTTAGCCGGTATCGATTGACATTCGATGACAATTTAGATATCGATTGATAATCAATAATAATTCAGTATATCGATTATCAATCGATGACAAAAATCTTTGTGACCTATCAATTGATCATCGATTGACCAATATCAATCGATATCAATTACCTAATTATATTGATTGATATCGATTGATCGATTGATTTTCCGATGATCGACTATCATCGATTGGATACTCTCCACACATATATGTATACACTCTAAGATTAACTAAATATAAAATTGTGACGAAATTGTAAAAATACTTGTATATATTATGTGAAATAAATTGATTGATTGATTGATACTCCGGGAGTTTAAAGCTTATTCAAAATAATAAAAATGTCATTGCAGTATTAAAGCTTTAATAGGCTTTGAAAATCGATGGCCGAAACAACATTGAGTCAAATCCCCGTAAATCATGTATCATACTATCATAAAAAGCTCGAAAAAGTATATTTAAGATTATCTTACCCTCTCGTCCAATCTTTCTGATTGAACTTTCTTTGCTTTCAGTATTTTCGTCTTCTCCTTGATTTCGTTGTCTACTTGTCTGATTTCCATCTCTATCTGTGCAAGAGTCCGATTCTTCATCATCTGTCTTTCCCTCTGTTCTCTTTGATGTTGTCTGTGTAATTCTATTCTATATCTTCCCATGTTTACGTTCACTCGATGATTTACAAAATTAGCGGTATCTTTGAAGGGTCGGCGCGAAAAATCAGAGATGAAAATTGAAAAACTAAATCGATAGAGTTGAAGATAGGACAATAAACGAGCCAAAAATCACATTTAAAACATAACAAAACTTAAAACAAAAATTTTTTACCAAGCATTATTTCACACGTCTTAACCATAAACTTCCAATTGTACCAAAACAGTCGAAAACAAAGACTTGTTTTGGTTGACTGAACCAAAGCAAACCTGGCAAGTTTGGTAGCAATGCAAAGCTCTGTTTACGCTCTACGTTTTCCCGCCATCCGATCGTTCATCGATTGATATACACGAAAATTACGAAGCCACGAATGAAGCACTCGGAGCTGTTCGTTATTTCGAACCCAGGCTCCAGGAATTTGCGCCCGTCCAATATGGCGGCTTGTCACACTCTAAAGTGCTGTTTTTCGAGGCGCGCGTGCCCGCCGTGTGAGTGCGCTGAAAAACGCGTACACGTACAGAAAATTACCATTAGTTTCACCACGAAGGAGTCGGCTCTAGTCTCACACATCTATACTAAAGAAAACACAAGTTTCATTGCTTCAAGGGGAAATATTACAATGTCAAGATTACACATTGGATGAACGAAGCGTTTTGGTAAGTTATTGTTCAACAGTCGTCTCTATCATCTAGTCAGTTTTCTCATCAAATTGCATTGCTCACAACACGGGTATGCTTGTGTATATGAAAAATATTATTTTGATAGAAGAACGTGTTTCTTCTTCTCCTTTTCAAATGTTCTTAAAAGATTCAACAACGTAATATTATTCGTATCCATAAAGTAACTACTCAATTAAGCACAGCATTTTATCATTTAATAGAGTAATGAGAAATTCGTTGGGTAAAATAAAAAAAACGCTTCCTAAAATATTTTGAATGCAATAGCAGCTTGTGTCTTTGTTTTGGTAATGTACGTATTTGTTCATCAAGTAACTTCTGCAATTCAGCACAAAAATTTAATCCGTTAATCGAGTTGTTGTTTTATTATACGCAAATGCAATGTGTAGTACTGAATCTGTGGACGTAATGTAGATAGTCTAGAAAAAAATATATATTTATTTTAATATTTGCAGAGACATGATCTGAAACAACAACCATAACAGCCGGTTTCGTCAACGTACAAAAGGTCAATTTTCTGAATCAAAACAAAAACCAAAAAGCTAAATTTTGGAAAAGCAAGTCTTCTTTATGAATTTCATAGCCCGAATATCCCAATTTTTTGTTTTTTGTATTAGACGAAGGGCTAAAGCTCGAAACGTCAGTAAAAGTTAACATTTTTAACAAATTTCATTATATTAAACCTATCGTTTAAATCAAACACCGACGCAGCCTATACTTGTTAACTCACTAGTTCCCATCTTTATTTACTTTTGTATAATTTAGCTATACTTAAAAATCAGTCAATCGGGAATTCTTGGTGCAAAAGGGAAGTCTTTGACACGGAGTAAATCATGAAACAAAATTGATTCCAAAGTCAAAAGTTTTAGTATTATATTTGTCTAACTTTGGAATCATATAATTGGTACTAATATACTAGTTAGTTAATTTGTGAATGGAAACATACTGGTTATTTCAGAAATAATACATTTTTAGACGTTTAGGTCTTCTTCACTAGCTAGACGCTTTATATTCTTGAAAAACTACTGAGTACAGGAAAATATCATATAAAAGAACAAGTGATTTTCCGAGTTAGAAAGAAATAAGTTCATATAAAATCTTATCCACATTCGTTTACAGTGAGGACACTAGAACCTTGAATACTGAAGTTTTTTGTTACTTTTTTAAACCCACATCATTCGAGAGAATGGATTTGAAATAAGATTGATTATAAACACTTAGTGTGTTTGAACTCACTGCTTCATTTTTAAATGCTTTGAAGCAGTAAAAGGTTCAGAAAATAATACCATTAACATAAAAAGTCAACTGTTCACGGTTCGAGAATCTTCCAGAACTGAACGACTGCTTCAACTACAACTAAAGTGACATTCTGCTGATTTTATATTATACTATTAAAGATTGTAGCAAAATTTCAATAATAAATATATAAAGATAAATAGATATGTAAATATGATTACATAAATAAGGATTAATAATTTAAGTGAAAGGATAAATTGTACTAATTTCTATTCATAATGTGCAATCCTGAGTGCTAACTGATTAGGAATATATATTATTTTTTTGTTTGAGGCTGGAGGTCAAATTAACATGACGTTTTCTAGATTATATATGATAGATTATACTACAATAAAGGATTATTATTCATTAAATTGTGTCTGAAGATCGCGAAAGCGTGAAACTCTGAGTAACAGCAAAAGTAATGTCATGTCACAATCTATAACGCTCTACATTTTAATCTATTGAGCACTCTACTGTCAGAATAGACACATCCATCCATGCATGGTAACAACACACTTATCTTTAATATATATATACGCTTTCGATTTTTTTCTATTAGGCTTTTCAGGTAATTATTTATTGACGGTATAGGAATATTCTTCATAGAGTAATTAGATCTTATCGGTTCCATCTTTGCTTGTTGTAGTTTCCACAAAACTACAACATCAAATGGTCAGTCATCACCTCAGCAAAAGCCTACAACAATATATCCAAGAAATGCAAGCTATGCTTAGCAGAAAAATTGAGCATTATTAAAGCCAACAAAGCCAATCTATACTCAACAAAAGATCAAAACTTATTTCTAAATGCCGTCACGAAAACACATACTACTTAATAAACTGTTGGATAAGGTAAATTATCGCACCTCGATAGAACAATAGCACTATTGTAAATACATAACAATACTCCAATTATAAGCCACAACAATAGATTACATTACAATTATAGCGCAGGTATATATAGATTACAGTAAAGGATTATAAAGTCTGTCTAAAGATCGCGAAAGCGTGAAACACTGAGTAACAGAAAAAGTGATGTCTTGTTGTTAATCTACCTACAATAATATATATACACCGTTTCTTAAAAAATTATGACAATTTCATATATATATATATATATATATATATATATATATATATATATATATATATATATATATATATATATATATATATATATATATATATATATATATACCTTTTGTTTCCTATTGTTTCACCTCTCACAAACAATAGGGAGACAAAAGGCATATATATATATATATATATATATATATATATATATATATATATATATATATATATGAAATTCTCATAATTTTTAAGAAACGGTGTATATATTAGCTCTTAGGTGATACGTGATAAATAGAGAATAATTATTATCATAACTAATATATACATGCACATATATATGTGCATGTATATATTAGTTATGATAAAAATTACCCCCCTCTCCGGTACCAGTTTCCTGTAATAAAAAATTGTCAGGTTACATTTTTTACAAGATGGCCGATTCAAAGGATTTGAAAACCAAAATAAAAAATAAAAAATTACCTTAAATTGCCAAGAAAAGAGGTCAGAGGTTCGTCCTAAATCTAAAAAAGGTAAATATGTTCGTAGTTCATTACAGAGACTAGATCCAAAGGACATTTTGCTTCAACTTGACTGTATAATTAATTTGGCTTATTTTAAGTGTAGATATATATTTGTTAATTTTTTAAATTTTACCCCCTCTTTTTAGTACTCTGATATCAAATTTTACCCTCCCTAAAAAACGTTTTTTGAAAAATTTACCCCCCACATAAAAAGAAAAGAAAGTTTCTTTTGACTAGAAGATCGACCATGAATCATAAGAATAAACACGAATACAAGTTTGTTTAGAAACCTTAGTCCCGCTTGGAGATAGAACGATTATTTAAACAGTCTTTCCTTCATAAGTGGCAGTGTGACATATATAACATAAATGGTAGACCTCTAGTCTCCGACTTGACATTAATTTCTAAAAAATGATTTTTCTAGTCTTTAAAATGTTTTTCATTATATAGTCAAAATATATTTAATTTCTTTCCTTAAAGAGGAAAGGAGTTATATTTTGCTGAGACTAGGTGCCATTGGAGTCTGTTGCTTGCGGTATCAAAATCCAAGGCTAACCTAAAATGGACTCAAAATGAAAAGTAACCACATTAAAAGCGTTTGCTAACTATTAAACTTTATTTATCTGCCATTTTTAGATTTTAACATGAAATGTATTCAATTCAGGACGATATTTCGAGTAAACATGAAAATAGTTTATCGACAACCCCTGATAGTCTAAATCGCTCTTATGTGTGAATATTAGCCAATATATTCCATAATTACAAGGGATATGCTGAGTTTTGGAGCGCTATTTTCACATTGATAACAGCAGAACAAGAGCAATTTTCAGGTTTAATTCTACGATACGAGAGTTTTACCCATTTCTGTTCTGTAAAATGCATTTATCATAATTCATTTATTTGCTTTTCAATAAAATTGTTTTTTATATTTTCAGCTATGGAGTGGTCAACAGTCTTTTTATTTCTGGTCACCATTGTGAAGGGTACAGGTAAACACTTCTTTCTTCTAAACAGACAAGAAACAGCTACTGATATTTGATGCAAATTCAAAGAATAATTTTTTTTTTCCGTTTTACATATGTGTCAACAGGCTTTCCAATTAATCATATCAGGTGCGGGTGGCTATTTTGTTCACCATGCAGCAGCTACGCGACATACAATCTAAGGGAGAATCCGTTATTAGTAAATATGTAGTACCAATAAGATAGTCACCGAGTGTGGTAGCGGGCAGAGTTTGTTAAGGGTCATTATTCGTTCTGTTAATCCCCCAATGCAAGTTAGTGAGTGCAGTGTGGAGAGACGAGAACTAGTATAAGGTAGTTGTCATTTTGCAGATAGAAATTACAAAGTCGGTACATTCATTACAGCTCATCAGTTTAATACCCTGAGCATTTTCCTGAAGCAAGGGTTTTTACAACTTTTAATTTGACGCTAGTTACAGTAAGATTTGCTGTATGAACACTACCAGCTGTTCAGTATATTACAGCATAAAACATTTGACTCACATATTCATATTCGTGAAGCCAAGGAGATAAAAAACTCACCTCACATAAAATCATCCATCTCAAACTCGGACCACATTGATGGAGAAAAAAATGGGGGGGGGGGGACTCCGCCCAGAAAAGGGTGGGGATGCTCGTCAGAAATTTAATAAATGATCCCTAAAAGATAGCTTAGTCTTACAAAGGTAGGCGTGGTAACAATATAATTTTACCCCTAAGAGATACCAGGTACGCGTTTAGAATTGGACATAAATATACGATTAAAGTCAATTATAATTGTCTTTGCTGCAATTATTCTTATTCTTATCATTCCCCAAAGGGGCGAACATTACTAAGTGTGTGTGTGGGTTTTTTTTACAGGTGGAAATGTAAATACAACTCAAGCCAGGTAAGAAGAGCTATAAAAATTCTACCATAATGGACTAAGGAGGTTATACCAGTGAATGAAACACATACTGGGCAGCCCCTCTCTACAGGAGAGCGCTGCGACCAAGAAACATATCCTGTTTAGCGGGGATTCCTGTTTATTGAGATTGAATTTGGCTTGGGATATTTGAAACCAATTTTTTGAGTGTTCAGTACTTGGGTTCCACTGTATACAAATATTAAGTAATCATGTGTGTAAGAACGAGGCAGGCAAACGACAATGGAATGCAGAAAAGTGATAATTGTGTATTGTCTAATCAATCCATCTCATTGGTTAAAACATGAAAATTTGCCATATTATTTAAAAACTAAGCAGATTTTTTAATATTTTATTTAATTTGATATCTGGTTTCCTTTTCATCTAAGATTTCCTGAGGCCTTATATATCAAAATTTCTGGGGAACATGTCGAAATGTAAACGTATTTTGACTATTGTTTTGAGCGCTTATGATTGGACGAGATATTTTAGTACAAAAGAAACATTGTTCCAAAACAGAGTCTTTGCACATTTTATTTTTAAAATGTGTTACCTATAGGCTGATATACTTTTAGTCTGAAGACTAAGACATTCTTTTGTTGGGAGGTTGCTATTGCCGCAGAACAATAGAGCGTTGCCTACTTCTTACACACATCATTACTTAACATTGCAAACACGGCTAAATAGATACAACTGAAAATATTAAGCTTATAGTAAACAAAAAATAAAGCACAGTATTTTATGTCAGAAGTCCCTTTAGCCGAAGCTAATCTTCCAGAGAGCCGACGATGTATTTATTATGTAAATGTTTTAAACTTCAAACAGAAACAATCATAAAAATGTTACAATTTTGTCCAAACATGAACAGTGTTAAACATAATTGTCTACTGATAGCAGTAACGTTAGCCATATCTTTTGTAGTTGTATTCCAGCACAACCGTCTATCGATTCTAACGTGGTAAGCAGTCATTGTTTCCCGTACTTATATCAAAATGGCTACTGCAAGCACGTCCTTGCTAACACGCCACTTTTTGCTGATAAGAGTAGGCAGGATTCAAAAGAAAATAGTTTACAACTTTTTGAAAATGGTCGCAGGATGCTAGAGGCTTACCATATTCTGGTCAGCCAGCCATGTCTCAGAATATTCTATCTTGGCTACTGCCGATGGTATTTCCCCAAATGTGACTTAACCTCATCACAACCAATGGGGAGACCTCTTTGCAGAGAGAGTTGTGATTATGCCACCAGAGTTTGTGCCAAAGAGTTGGAGATGGCAAAGGGATTCAATAAACAACAGGGATCTGGTTATCCAATTTACTGTGACGTTATCAATTGCACTGATTTCAAGTATAGAAATGGTGGGGACAATCCAGAATGCTTCTACTTTGAAGAACTGAACAGTAAGGCTTCGTTTTTGTGTAAACCCCGGCTTTCCCGGGGACCCATTCCGAAAAGCTTTGTCACTCATGCTGCAAAAAGCACAGATAATCTTGGATCAGTTTAAAAACTATCTTTCTTGTTATTCGATCAAAACTCTGTCATTGTTAGTAACACACTTCAGTAGTCATTAAATAATTTCACGTGCCACTAAGTTATTTTCTTTTCTATTCATGAGTGACCACGTTTTTCGAAAAGGATGTATGCTTCTTTTAATTAACGATCATCTGTCAATGGTTGATCTGAGTCCGTCAGGAAATGCGTGATTTTACTTACAGTGGTAAAAAGACAATTATCTCGCCGCTAGGCCACCAGTTCCACCAATAATCACGCTTGAATAAAGATGAAAGTTGAATCAGTTTTTTACTGAAATACTGGTAACTACAATTCAGCACCATTCAAGTGTGATTAAAACACTGCCTTGGAATTTTAAAAATGAGCTTCTATCATCTATCATTCCCATTGGTGTCAGATCAGCTATTAACAGATAATCTGATCAACATTAATCAAAAATACTTTATCATCATAAACAACATACATTTTTAAGTTGAGACATATCTTAACACTTCTCGTTATCTTTTTGATGCTTAGTTTTCGGCCATCTTAGCCATTAGCCGTTGAAGAGTGTTCATTAACGCTAAAAGCTAAATGTTTCACGCTCTTGATAGCCAAATGATTTTCTCAGCATACGAATACATATATATACGAGTATATTTGATGTATTTTGATTGTTAACTAAAATCGCTTAATATTTTGTCATAGCTGAGACAGACAAGCTACGAGATAAAGGTAAGTGAAATACATTTCAGACCAAACGGTTTTGTTATTCTCACGATAAAGACTATGGGTTTGTGCAGCCATATTTATAGCGGAGCTCCCGCGCGCGGGCCGAAGGATTGCGCGAACGGAGCACCATACTTGAGAAAAAATGGTCGAGTTGATTTTCGATGGTTTTCACACAGGAATCCCAAGCGTACGTCCGACGTCCCAGCCCATCGCGATGCTGATGGGCGGTTACATTTTGGCGGGAACGGATAGTGACGCGCGCGCCAAATAGCACTAGATCAACAAAGCAAAGTTGTTCTTTATTATCGACAAAAAAGTCAAACAAACACCAACAAAATACTTCTCGCTAATAGCAGAGCTTTCATTAATACAAAATATCAACGGAGAACGATGAACTTCGAAGAACATAAACAGAGTTTTGACCGAAGAAGAACATAAACTTGAAGGACACAAAAACGAAGAAATTATACTAAAGAAAAGCAAAAGACTGATTCCAAAAGATCAAGAAAACTTGTTTGTAGATACCTTCGTGGAAGAATATTAAAAGACTACAGCAACTTTAAAAAAAGATGAAGAAGCGACTTTGTTTGTTATGAAAACTGTTTTCAAATCGCTTCCTCGGCACAGTTTAATGAAAGATTTTCAAGGTTGGCAGTTGAACTATGAAAAATGTTTAATCCATCAAAATTCAAGTACATACATTTATTCGTCAAAATATGATGGAAATATGTCATTGAAGAGAGAAAACATCAGGAAAATAATCACCGATAAAGTAAGTTCAAGATTATTATTTGTTTCAAGTTATTTAGAGACGGTATTCTAATACTGAAAAACTGTTTGATATAACGAGCGTAAAAAAAACACCTAAAAACTTGCAATAATTAAGCCTCAAAAAAGAAAACTCCGTTCTCTGTTTTATTATTGAAAGAAAAGAGAAAAGGTTTATCTCCATTTTATTTACTTTTTGAGATAAAAACCGTACATGAAACAATGTTTGTGCATGTGTAAATTGTACTTTTCTTCGCCTTTGTTCGATTGAAAAAGGTGTTTATTTATGTACTTTTTAAACCTCATAAACGGAAAACATCAAAGATGAATTGAAATACAAACATAATTTAAAATTGGTTGAATAACTTCTGTTTATTTAGCAATATTGACTACTTTATGCCTACTAAACGAGCTTTTTTAGTTGTTTATTTTTTCTTCAAAGTCGTTAAAGTTTTTTTACAACACAAAATGATGTTTTACACAAAGTTTTTCATAATAAAATACCTCTTTTTAAAATCCTTGTCTTTTCAAATCGATCTTGTGTTGGTAGAACTTATAATTCTTGAGGCTTTTAATTCCATTTCAAAAGAACTTTTTGTTTTGTTTTGAAGATTTGCCACGACTACTTTTTAGTAAATCCAATTTGATAATTTGTTTAGAAACTACGTATACCATCCTATTGAGGTTTAGTTCAAATAATGTTTTTGTCAATTTGAAGCTCAAAATCTTGATTTTTCTCAGCGTTTTGCCTTGTGTTTGAAGCAAATTTGAAGCAAAAAGGTGCCTTCGGATTGGCGCCAAAAATAGAACTTGAAATCTAAAAATTAATCTTTCAAAAACGCGTGGATACCTTTTTTTCGCTAGTGATATCTAATTTTTTTTCAAGTTTACTTTAAAAAAAAAATTGTTTGGGTTGGGTATTTAGTCAACAATTCGTTATGCACAAAAGATATCTCTTTCATAATCTTTAGCAAAAAGCTTCAAAAAATATAGTTGACTTACAGTCGAAAATATATATATATATCCATCCTCGGGAACCCAGGGGTATTCTTCTGTCGCTCGTTTCTCGCTTCCACAACATATACCCCTGGGAACGTAGTCTGTTGGAGCTTGTTCCGGAAGTCAAAATTCAGCTCTTTCCTGATTGGTCGACCTTATTAGGTCGACCAATGAAAATCAAGATAACCATTCAAAGAAAGTCGTTAAATAAGTTTGAATTTTGACTTCCGGAACAAGCTCCAACAGATTACGTTCCCAGGGGTATATGTTGTGGAAGCGAGAAACGAGCGACAGAAGAATACCCCTGGGTTACCGAGGATTATATATCTCAGATTAATATTTCTTTTTTTTCTTGAGTAACCTTGAACAGTAAGAAATAGTATTTCTTTCAAATACGAACAAATACGCCTACGTCATCATGTACAGTGTTTATGACCCGTGCACAAAAACTATTTACATGCACATATTGATGTTGTAAGAAAAAAATTAAACTGGGAGCTCCGCTATTAGGTATTACCTAATTTGTATATTAACCATTCCTAGTGTACGCATGCGCACTGTTAATCCAAGTAAGATCACGTGATATAATACAAATCAATTATTCAAATCACTTTAGAACTCTGCATTTTTTAAATCATTTTAGACTGTTACTATGGAAACGGCCTTGGATACCGAGGAAGTGTCAGTGTGACACGATCAGGTCACGCATGTCAGTCTTGGTCATCCCAATGTCCTCATCGTCATGATCATTCATTGGCTAAATATCCTGAGCTCGTTAATGCCTCGAATTGGTGCCGTAATCCTGGAGGCCAGGCACCTAATGGTCCTTGGTGTTACACGACCGATAAAAATACTCGATGGCAGTATTGTAATGTTAAGAAGTGTCCTGATCCAGGTAATGATGGGAGGGGATGTATTAAACAAAATATAAACGTTGTGGATAGCGTCTCCCAGAGCGTTTATATCCCAATATATAGACACGCGTGCCGTTTTATATTCCTAAAAAATACTGACCTATTGTTGTTTACTCTGCAGCCCCGACTCGGTCACCTGACGTGGTGCGAGCTTTTTCTACTGGACCTTACAAAATAATTATCGAATGGAGGCCCATTCCCCTGCCATTTGCTCACGGTGAACCTCTTGGATTCAGAATTCGAACTACCAAAGTTGGCGAGGATGATCCTATCATAAACACAACAAGCATGGCAACTAACTATTTTGAAGTTGAAAATCTACAGCCTTTGACAAACTACTCGGTGTCCGTGCTAGAGTTTAATAAGAATGGACATGGGCCATTAAGTGTACCTGTTTATGTTGAGACAATGCCACAAAGTAAGTAGTGCATAGTAGTACTATATAAAGTGAAAGCAATAAAACCATGAAAAATTGTTACTAACTAATAGTTTCTATATATTTAGTGTCCATTTAGTCAGTATTTCTCAGTCAGAAACATGAAATAGAAAAGCAAACAATACCTCATTATAACTTTCCTTGTCTTTGATAGTGACTAAGGACCCTTTTAAAAGACTTGTGTTGGACCAACAATACTGGTCCGACGTGTTCGGCCCTTTTAAATCGGGCTTAGTAGTCAATAAATAAGAACTTTTACGCAGAAGCAATTTGATTTAATTTCACTGGTATATTGTTTGCGCTCTAAGCCTGTTTCAAAAAGCGTTGTGGCAGTTCAAGCTACAGTCCACACTGTGAAGAATGCAAAGTATCGGTAATATAAACATTTTTGTGATTTCTTATACTTTTTGAAGAAATATGTATTTTATCACCTACCACAGCAACAATGTGTTATGGTCACACAACACAAATACCTGCAACCAAAATATGCTATATGGATAAATCGATAACAAAAGAAAAAATACCGACATTCTTTGCAGGTTTCAGAGTGGTCTGTAGCTTTGGTTGAGACAACAGCTTTTGAAATAGGTGCATATAATATTGAAAGAAGGTAGCATGGTCGAGTCAGTTGGATCTTTTGATGGTGTCTGTACTGTAGTTTTCAAGTGTTTGCCACTATAACTGTTTCTATTTTCATTTTTAGATTTTGTTGCAGTGAGGTTTACTGTGATTCTTAAAAATGAAAAATATAGCGCTACATTGCTGGAACGAAATTCCACACGATTCAAAACCTTGGAAAGGACCGTTAAATCACAGGTAACATTGATTTATTAGAAAGGAACTGTAGCGTTGATACTGTGCAGATCGAAACCACTAAAACCATGAAAGAAATACAAAGAGAAGAAATCACATACACAAAACATATCATTACGTGGTGTTGCATCACGTGATCACATTTGACAATGAAAGTCGCCAAATATAAACGTTACTTGAGTTTGAAATTCAGTCTACCTGGTAAAGTAGTATATTCAATCCAGGCATCATGGCGATTGCGGCAAGTGAGTCACCTAACGTACGTTTGCGATTGCTGATCAAGAATAGAATAGAATAGAATAGAATAGAATCTTTATTTGCTCTTATATACTAATTACAATATATTGTACATTATATTATACATTTTTTACATTTTTTCTTTCTATATTCGTTTGTATATGTTTGTATGAGTGTTTCTATTATGTATGTTTTATAGAATATAGAAATTGAGCATGGAGGCTAAGTAAACTGGGAAGTTATCGAGTTAGCCTCCATTTAGGTTTTTGTTTAATACATAATATTCAGGTATAAAGAGCGGTAAGATTATAAACAATTTAACAAAGAGAGAAAAAACGTTCAGAAAAGAAAAAAGAGAATAGAACAGGAAAACACTAATATATACAAAATAATATTAAATATAGTTTTTGTGAAGTAAGTAATATAAATATAGATTATGTTTCTTCATAAAGGTATATATATACTATGTATCATTGTGAGTTTTGAGTACTCATTAAGTATGCTTTCACTTTTTTATCAAATGAAAGTACACTTAATATTTTAAGTTCATATGGGAGGTCAGCCCATATATTAGAGCCAGTATAAGAGAGTGATTGTTTGCCAATGTTTGTTCTAACTCTAGGTTTATATAAATTTCCTTTGGTTGCATATCGTGTATTATAGGCGTGAACATTTTTTGCTTGTGTAAATATATTATTGAATGTATTTGGCAGTAGTCCTTTGTGCCACTTATGGACGAATTTCAAAATGTGTAATCGATATACATTTTGAACTGTATGTATATTTAGCAGGTTGATGAGCGGTTTGGCACTGTCAGTGTATTTCCCATAGAGAGTAGCAAAAAATATTATTCGTATAATATGGTTTTGTTTGCACTGGACTTTTTGGATGTTTGTTTTATAAGTACTACCCCATGCCTCAATAGCATAAGAGATATAAGGATAAATCAAATTATAATAAATTTGCCTTAGTTGTTTTAGTGACAGATAGTGCCTTAACCTTAAAATTACACCTGAATTACGTGAAATTCGTGAACATATGTAAGATATTTGATGTTTCCACGACAGGGAATCATCAAGTATAACTCCAAGGTACTTGACATAATTTCTCCTTTCAAGACAAAAGAAAGAACCGTCTTTATCAGGGATTTTTATATTGATCGAAACATCCTTTTTCCTTTTAGATTTAACTATCATAAAATTTGTTTTTGTAAAGTTTAAAGAGAGCTTGTTGACATCTAGCCATACTTTGACTTTTGATAGTTCTATGTTCATTTTATTCTCAAGGGAGTTGATATTGCTATCAGACGTAAAGATATTTGTGTCGTCTGCAAAAATTTTAAAATTTAGTTTGTCAGAACAGTTTGGTAAATCATTAATGTATAACAAAAACAATAGAGGTCCCAATGTACTGCCTTGTGGTACTCCACAGGTAATTGTCTGGGAATCAGAGTATGTATCACCTAATGAGACGTATTGCTTTCGATTTTTAAGATAGCTAGAGAACCAATTTAGCGGTAGACCACGTATTCCGTAAGTTCTTAATTTGTTAAGCAATATTGAGTGATTAACGGTGTCGAATGCTTTTGATAGGTCTAAAAATACTCCACAGGTATAAAGATTGCTATCAATTGCCTTTTTTAAGTTGTCGGTGATTTCAGTTATAGCTTGCATGGTTGAATGACCTTTCCGAAAACCAAATTGATATTCATATAAAATGTTGTGTTTGGAAAGGAAGGAAAACTGAAATCAATTCATAAAATATGAAAGGAATCCCATGGCCCCTTTCTATCACAAGATTAGGCTTTTTAAACATCAACGTGAATTGTAATAGCTACAATCATGTACAAAATACCTTGGGACATTATCTGGTTTAAACATGAAAAATATTTCAATATCATTTTTCCGTTTCCCCCTCTCCCCCGTTTCAATGTTGAATTGTGGAATGTGTAACGGTTGTCATTTGAAAGACCAATCAACATTGCTTAGGGGGGAAGGGGGTTTGCAAATCAAATTGATAGATTTTGTATATTTTTTGAAACGAAAACGAAAACGCTCATAAAAAAGTGACAATGTCCCAACAATTTTGCACATGATTGTCTGAGGTAGTTTTTCAACCATAACTTTTTTTATCTCATTGCCACTACAATTTCACTTTTAGAAACACTGTAAACGATAAAAACCCGTATTATGTGAAAAAATAAATAAAATCTATAAGCTATTTGAAAATTAATGGCGAGAAAACTCATTTTTTAGACTATATGATAGACAGTGAAATTTCGATTTTAGAGGGGTACGGAGAGGCGCATATACAACTCTCTTTGTAATATAGACGTGGTTGAGTACGAATCTCGGGAGTTATCTCTCTCGTAAACAGCATTTCGACGTTTGCTTTTAAAATGAATGACGCGCGCTATTAATTGGCACTGTTGTTATGTGTATTTCTTTTCCTTATATTTAATCAACATTGTGTTTATTGCAAATATATTTTATTCCGGAATGATTTACCGCTTAAATGCTTTACTTTGATATATATTACAAGGCCACTTATGCGCGTACACAAGTTTACCAAAGGAATTGCGTCTCAGACAATCATGTGCAAAATACCTTGGGACATTATCTGGTTTTAACATGAAAAATATTTCAACATCATTTTTCCGTTTCCCCCTCTCCCCCGTTCCAATGTTGAATTGTGGGAATGTGAAAAGGTTGTCATTTGAAAGACCAATCAACATTGCTTAGGGGGGAAGGGGGTTTGCAAATAAAATTGATAGATTTTGTATATTTTTTGAAACGAAAACGAAAACGAAAACGAAAACGCTCATAAAAAAGTGACAATGTCCCAACAATTTTGCACATGATTGTAGCTATCTAATGAAACTGCTTTCTTTCAGCTCAATGGGATATTTAAAAATACCAAATCAGAAAAATACAATATATACCAGATAAAAGTCATCAGATTCTTGTAAGTACAGCATTTCTGTTTCTCATTAGGAACTCATTCTTGATTATGGTTGCTAAATGTATATAAACAAAAATCATATGTTATTTAAAATAGTTTAGCTAATGCAATTCTGCTAGCTTCTATCTCCATCACCCTTGGCAATGCAGGAGAGAGTCATTGTTTTTATTCTTATGTGGCTTAGTAATCAAGCACCAGTCGAAAGCTGCGTTTTGGTTCGCCCCCTAATACAGTGCTAAAACCCCAAAATTAGATTGTAGGTCTTACTTGATATTATAAAATGGTTGATTGTTTGCAGCCAAGGCGTTGGTGTCGAGTTTGACATTACGGCAGAACTGATCAACACAACGTCCTGGGCAGCAACGCAAAGCATCACGGGGAACATCTTGAAGAAATCAAATGCTTTATCTTATTCGTCGGTTAGTGTTAAAGGTATTGAAATGTTCAAAACATTAAAGGTGTGTTTCTACATATAATGAAGATCCGGAAAAACGTATTCCGACTCTCACTGATCGAGTTCTTTTTTGATATTTCTGGAGAATCATAGATAGAGGATATTACATTGGCGCGCTGAGAACTTTCACGAGTTAGCTAACACGAGAAGACCAAAATCTCCAAGCGTCCATTTAATATCATGTTTATTATATAAATATCAATAATAAAGAAAATAAAACTTTTTTTCTGACACAAGAAGCTACCGTAATGCTCCGTAACCATAATAATGACATTTTCACATATAAAAAAATCCAAATTTTTGAAATAAAGAAATATCGGTATTTCATTAATAATAATGTAATAAACTGAATAATTAGACATATCGATTTCTGCAATCGGGTATATATCTTGGAGTTGACAATATCGTTATTTTTGGCAGTTTCGTGTTTGCTAACTGCCAATGTTCTGATATTTAAAGTGTCATAAAACAGACGCCATACAGCAAATATGCAATCAAATTGATGGGCCTAGGCCAATGTCTCGATACAAACTACTTTCTACTTTGAGATAAAAGGACTTGGATTAAAAATGCCATCTGGACACCACAAATAAGCAAACAAATTTAACCCAGGTCAATCTTTCGATAAAAACTATAATTTGGAATAAAATGACTTCGAAAGCAAAATGGCTTGAATAAAATGACTTTGTTTATAGCTAGTCCTCCACCGCCAGTGAACCTAAGCCAAAGTGACGTCACTATCACATCTGCAGCAATCAGTTGGTCGGCCCCAGTTCATCACGTGACATTCAGCATCACTAACTACACTATCCAGTACAAGAAGGCTGGCACTAGTATGCCGTATTATAATGCTGTGGTTGTCGGTGCCGATGAAACTTCATTAACTGTTGAGAATTTGGACTCGAATACCAACTATCTTGTGCGTGTTGCGTCTGTAAACTCGTACGGATCGCAACCAAGTGAGCCTTTGTCTGTTACTACCAAAGGTTTGTATTCAAAACCAATGATATGTTGTTAACGATTAAAATTGTGTTTTACAATTGGGACACCCACTGATAAATGTCTGGATCTGCCCATTCAGTGGTGGCGACGGTGGCGGTGAAAATGATGACGATGATATTGATGACAATGTTTATAATGATCAATGATCATAATGATGATGATGCTGACGGGGATGAAGATGATGATGATGATGATGATAAGGACGATGTTGATGGTATCACTGGTAACGATTATCAAAAAATTATGATAGTGATGATAAAGATGATGATGATGATGATAATGGTAATACTGATGGTGATAATGACATTGATGATGATGGTGATGATATATTGTTATCTTATTATCAGCGGCTATCCTGCCCAAGACACCTATAACTGCAATAGTTGTTCCTGTTGTTGTGATGGCCATCATATTGGTTGTAGTTGGACTACTGTTCTTGAGATGGTGGCGTAAGAAAAAAGAAGAAGAAAGACACCTCAAAGAAAGAATTGAAAGAGTAAGTTTACAAATAGTACATAGAGCTAAGGCCTAGTTTAAACGTCGCGTTTGAACCAGGTTACAAATAGTGTTTCAATCCCGGGTTTCAATCATTTTCAAAATATTCTCAAACTGCATGCATATTAGAATAGCTTAGCTTCTTATATAAATTATTCCAAAAACTCGAGCTTCGTGCTAAATTGGGGTTTCCAAACACTCCAAAACAATAAAAGAACTCAGCCTTATGCTTTCAGATGCCTTTCGTATTTAGAAACATAAAGAAGCACTCTCTCTTTTGCAATCTACTTCTTAAACGTAGCCTTATATTATTTGAACAGTTGAGTGAAAACCCTTACGAATCAGCAGTGGATTGGTTTGATCTACTTAAGATCGACGTGATCAAGGAATGGTGGGAGATACCACGTGATGATCTGACGATCGAAAACAGACTTGGCTCGGGTGCCTTTGGTGTTGTTCATAAAGGTTTCTTAAAGAAAAGTGCAGAAGGAAAAGAGAAGCAAGGCATGTACTGCGCTGTCAAGATGCTGAAAGGTAAGGAATAATAGCAAACAAATCTCTTGTTTCAAGCACAATACTAATCTTAGGCCTACAACCTCGGTAAAAACTAAGTGAGACAACTGCTACAAAAAAGGGACACTAGTCTTTACCGTAATGCGCGTGATGTTTGAGATTCATTTTGTTGTTAAAACCACTCACCCATTACACAATGTCGGCCTGGATGTCATCAAGTAAACATGCTATAACCGAAAAACAGCATTGTATGGTGGGAAGGGGAAGGAGGATGATAGCGAAAACGTATAGCTCAAGGTCAAAAAACAAAAACCATAAGTGTCTCACTGGTTTTTGCCAAGTTTTGTAGTTCAAACATTGCATGTGCATCCCTGATCTCAAAATAAAGCTTGAGTATTTTAATCCCTGATCATTGATCCCTGAATTTATTCACCCGATCCCGATCCCTCGTCTTTGATTCTTGATTCCAGCCGATTTGGACTATGTACGTAATCACTGATCCTACATCCCGTCACGACCTAGGCCTTGGGAGTATTGCCACAGCAATACAGAAGTTCTTTAATAAAAACTAACCACTTATAATCTGTTTTTAGACAATCCTACTGAATGCGAACTGCGTGACATATGTAACGAAATCAACATCATGTCGAAGATAGGAGATCACCCTAACATTGTAAGCCTAATTGGCGCGTGCACCATAAACGGTAGGTCAACAACAAATGCCAAGTCACATAGCTAGTTTGCTATATGCAAAAGTAGAATGCATCGTGCAATATGCACCGTGCAATATGTAGCGTGCAATATGTAGCGTGCAATATGTAGTGTTCAATATGCCCTTTGCAGTTTACAATGTAAAAATAGGCGGTTTACAATATGCAGTATTGTTCAACAAGTAAATATTTGATAAGCAGTATGAAATATTCAATTTTCAGAGTGTAATAAGTAGTGTGATGGGCAATGTGCAATATGCAATATGCAATATGCAGTTTACAATATATACACTATGCAATGTACAGCTTGCGATATGCAAAATACAGTTATATATATGCAGCATGCAGTATTCAAAATGTAGTGTGAAATATGCAATATAAACTGTAAAATATGCACTGATATGCAGCATGCATTATCCAGAATGCAGCGTGCAATATGCAATATGCAATATATACTGATATGCAGCATGCAATATACAATATAAAGAGTGGAATATGCACTGATGTAGCATGCAATATAAAGTGTGGAATATGCACTGATTTACAGCATGCAATATCCAGAATGCAGCATGCAATATGCAATATAAAGTGTGGAATATGAACTGATATGCAGCGTGCGATATGCAGTGTACATAAGGAACATGCATCAGCAATGAGTATATTTTATGATTAAATGTAGCCTGTGATTATAATGACCTTGTGATTATAAAGTAATATATGCTTCATAGGTCCTCCTTTGTTGGTTGTAAAGTTTGCACCAAATGGTTGTCTTCTTGAATACATCAAAGAGAACCGTCCATTGCCTGAATATGAGAACACTGCACACGAACCACCTCGCAAAGCCATCACCGAGAAAGAACGACTCAAGTTTGCCTATGAGATTGCCGAAGGGATGGCACATCTTGAAAAATATCGGGTAATCTTAGATAGAATATTGGGTAATCTTAGATAAAATATCTGGTAATCACATGTAAGACAACTGAATGTCGGGCAATCATACCTTGAAATACCGGGTAATTGTATCTAAGATAAAATATTGAGTAATCGTATCGGGTAATCTCTATCATATTGTAGACATTCATTATAAGAATAATTTGTAAAAGTTTGAGAAAAAGAGGTTAAATTTTCAAGATATAAGAAATTAAAAATTGGAAAATACACAAAAACGTTGCCACAATACCCTCAACATAAAATTATATACAAATCCTAACATTTTCAATTTAGTATATCTGTATTAGCATTTTGCACAGAGCAGCGAAACTTTCCATCAAGGTCTATCTATGATAATTATTTCATGTGACAGTGCTAACATATTAAAATATTTAGTCATTTTCCGCCATTTATGACAAAGTTCTATCAACAATTTCTTTTATTTTTCAATCAGTATGTTCACCGTGATTTGGCTGCTCGTAATATACTACTGGGAAAGAACATGATTGCCTTGGTCTCTGACTTTGGTATGTCACGTGACGTCTACGAGATTGGACAATACGAAAAAACCACTGGGGTATGTTTTTTTATAATTATTAATGACATCATTCCGTTTAATCATGGGCGGTGTACACACAAAATACTCCTGTTTCATGTTTATATCTAGCACCGCTGTACAATTTGACAAAAGACGCATTCGTACAGGGATAATATCGATTCGGAGTAAATTCATATGTGATTTCTCTTCACAGTCAATATGTTCAAGATCTTTGTTTCAGGGTCTTCTTCCTGTTCGATGGATGGCTATAGAATCTTTAGAAGACTACACCTATACAACAGAAACTGATGTGTAAGTACCACTTATGTTAATGGTGGTGATTATGTTGATTGTTTTGATAATCTGCACAACAATAATAATTTCTAGTGCATACCAATAATTATAGACACCCTTACAATTTTATTTAAAAAAAAATTATATAAATATAGGAAGATATGATATTAATGATTATTTAGAAATAGGTAATGTTCACACATCTAATATATTAAAATCGTTGTGTGTTCCTACTCGCAATATAATTGGTTGAGAATCATCACGCATGCACAGTTTAGTTAATGGCAAAAACAAGAAAAATCACGGACAAAAATCTGCGAAAACAGATCCGGGGGAGACGGCGAAAACCATTCAAAATTGATTTAAAAGCAATTAGAATATGTGGATTTAACTCAGAATTTTAATCTCAAAATGTCCAATGGAAATCACAAAAATAATGTTGATATTGACGTCACGGCCATCCTCAGTGCCTGTGCTTGGCCGGAACACATTAGGAAATTAGCAATTAACCACTAAAAATATCGTCAAAGCCTGGTTCACACAAACTAAGCATAGTTTGAATTAGGCTTTAAAGGTTGTAAACTGCCTCCGATTGAAGTCCGTCAAATCACCCACTCTATGTAAATCCGGAGCAATTCAGCTAGTCTGCCAATCAGGATAAAGTCGGTCACAGTCACAAAATGAATGATAATGATGACAATAATGACGATGGTGGTTATGATAATTGCAATCATTGTAATGGTGATCTTGATGATAAATGTGATGCTATGTGATGATATGAAGATAATCATAAACCTGATGGCAATAAGATTATTCATAATAATAAAGACTATGAGTTACCCTGCCATGGATAGCCAATGTAATCGTATTCAAATATTAACTTTTGTCTTGTTCAGGTGGTCTTTTGGTGTTTTGCTTTGGGAAATCGAAAGTGGAGGTACGCAATACTGACACCCCATATCAATTTTTCGTTGACGTTAGTTCTTTGTATACTTTGTATTCTTTGTATTTCTTTGTATGAACAGATATGTATGATTATACCATATATGGATACGAACGACAATTATGTTTAGGAGAAGTACATTTTCGACAAGCTGTCTTCATATACAATTAAAATAACAGCTATCTTGCTACTTGCATGTTGCTTATCAAGCTTGAAATATGTTATAGTCAAATGTAAATAATATCATCAATGCAGCATGAAATATGCTTGAAAACCCTGCAGACAAAGTTTGGAAAATGTCCATTTTGTTGTGACCTTCTTGCTGCTTGAATTCACGCCATCCAAAGTGTATTTCTGGCTTGATATGCCACATACAACAAGCAGCAGAACCTTCGCCAACCATTTTGAAATAGCTGTATAACTTGAAACATAATATGCAATAACTAACTTGACAAGAAAAAAAGATACCGGCATCCTTGGCAGCCTTTGCGTGAGTGTTGTAGCTTCGGCTACGATAGTGACTTTTGAAATAGCTGTATCAACCTTCAACTTATCCAGGAATCTCTTATTACCATTACCAGGCATCGTTCCCTATGGTGGATTATCTGGTATTGAGATTCTTCAAAAACTTAAAGATGGCTACCGATTGGAGAAACCAACCAACACATCACGTGACCTGTGAGTATTTTTTTGCTGTTAATAGTTCTTTTATGGTTCTCGTTCAAAAACTCTCGATAGCGTGTACTGTTTTCTTTACAATTTGATTACAGCTCGCGGTAATTTAAGGAATGTATACATTATCAAACAATTAAAACACTTCAAAATTCCACGGGCTGTAGTCAAAATATAAAGAAGATATTACACGCTATCGAGGCGGAGGTTGTTCGATAATATGAGCACCGTGAAAAGGTATATTCAATATTTGAATGGTTGTAATATTAATATAAATGGGGACCAATATAACCAGTAAACTAGTATAGGCTGCGTCAGTGTTTGATGTAAACGATAGGTAATAGAATGAAATTTGTAACATCGGAAAAAATGATGACTTAACTTTACACTGCAAAAACGGCTGAGTAGATACAACACAGTATATTGCGTTAATCATGCATTCAAGATAATACTTTATAGTGAGTAAACCCAACTTATTATTGAGAGTAAACATAAATGAAGACGCAACATTGAGTACAATGTACTCAATAAATTGAGTTTAACCTCACTTTTACTCAATAATGAGTTGGGTTTACTCACTATAGAGTTGTGTTTACTCACTATAAAGTGTCATCCTGAATGCATGATTAACGCAATATACTGTGTTGTATCTACTCAGCCGTTTTTGCAGTGTACTATAATAACATGATTATAATATTGATAAGTCTGGTATTTACAGGTATTCTATAATGTGGAAATGCTGGAATCCAGATCCTAAGCAAAGACCTTCATTTTCTGAACTGGCATATCAAATCAAAGGGCTTCTATCTTGTCATCCGGGGGTTAGTTCAAATACATTTTTTTTACACTTTCTTCCTTTCTTTCAGCCAAATTGTGATACCAATTTGGTATCTCGTATCACCATTAGAAGTGAAGTGAATTATAAACTGACATCCGTGTCATCCGCCATTAAGGAATCCACCATCTTGAAAAGACTCCATTTCCCTTTCTTTTGAACGCTTGCGCTTATGGGCAAGACGGCTGGGGACGTTTTAGAGAGCAGCTTAAAAATATAAAAATAACTGATTTTCAGTGGAACCCCGTTCATTCGGTCACCGAAGGGACATCCCAAAGTTGCCGTATTAAGGGGGTGGCCGTATTAAGCGGGTAATTTTTATAGAAAATGAATGGGCATGCATTTCGTCGTGCCCTAAAACTCTGGCCGCAATAACGGGATGGCCCTATTAAAAGGCGGGGTTCCACTGTACACGGTTTATAGGTTATATTTATGTTATATCGGATATACAATCAAACAACTGCGGCGTGTGATTGTATCTTAAGTTATAATATAGTTTGATTATAACGCGCGCTCTGATTGGTCCAAAACCGTGGTTTATTACACCGATAAACCACGGTTTTGGAGAAAAAGAACAGAAGAAAAAAAACAGCGAAAAAGTTGTTGTTTGCTCCCTGTTCACTTTTGAAAAATGGCGTTCAAAATATCAAGTAAATATTTTCTTTTTGTTAAAAAGCTGATATAATAAACAAATTAAAAACAACAAAAACACTCAATGCATCACATAAACAGAACAGGTAGTTCTAAAAGTCACTTTTATTGTTGAATAAGAGCGAAAAAAGATCAAAAAAGTTTATATTTGACAGTTTTGTTTTTGAATTAAAAAGAAAGAGTATATTTCTAAATGTATTATTAAAATACGCTACGCTGGAGGCATAAAATACTCGTAGACGTTACAAAACAGCAAGAAAAATGTACAAAAAAGCAGCCTAATTAGGTTATTGATGTTAAAGGATAAAGTAAGATATCTGTTCAGTGAAGGAAGTGAAGTTAAATTTCACAATGCAAACCAAGCGAATGACACGGCATCCAACGGACAAAGCTAGTTTAGCACACAAATTATCCACTTGAATAAATAAGTTTGCAAAAACAGATGCTTTACGATATAACTATAGTCAATATCTTAAGTATTCATCAATGCATTTATTTAATAACTGACCAACGGCGAATACATCTTTTTTTGTTCAAAGCAGGATTACCTGACTATCATGGCGATTTCTGTTCGTCCGAATTTAGCGGTGAATCTAACTTGATTGAAAAATGTCCAAGCAATCCTCAACTCAAACCAGCCACATAATGTCGATGACAGTAGTGAGTAAATATCATCTTCTTGAGGTTAAACGATGTCTAGATTTGTTTGTTAGTCAATAAATCCTTCATTATTACGACCAAAATCATCGGGGATTTCCCAACAAGAACCGGCCAACAAACATGTTATTGACAACAAACTCGATCGTTTCATTAGCTTTCAAGCTACATTGATCCATAGAGCTTTGATTTGAGGCATTCTCCACTTGTATCTACCATATTCTCCCAAAAGTTTTAAAAAGAATGTAATATTTTCATGAAAACATAACCTGCAGAATATAATTTTGTAGCTTTGAAAGTTGTGAAAGATTTGTACATTTGTGCTTATAACAAGCGATTTGATTGGATGGTTGAGAATTCTCAGGAGAATTGATTTGTTCATCAGCAAAATGAAAAAAAAATAACTTGTTTAAATTCGTTTTTATTTCGTTTTTGAAACTTTCTATATTATAAAAGCAATAAACGAGCAATTTCCGTGGTTTATCGGTGTAATAAACCACGCGGGATGTTGGGAGAACACTCAAAAAGGCCGAAAATCTCTCGCCCGGAGGCTCGAGATTTTCTTAGGCCTTTTTTCGTGTTCTCCCAACATCCCGCGTGGTTTATTACACCGATAAACCACGGAAATCGCTCGTTTATTGCTTCAATACAACATAGTAAAACGTTATCTATTGCTTTAAAATATAATGGTTATGCTAAAATATTCACCAGCTCTACTGAGACACTACTGAGACACTTATATATCTCTTGATCTTTTTACTAGGGATACGACGCTATTACCTCCAACGAAAACGAAGGTGACGACGCGGTTACGATCAATCAAAATAATGGTTACGACGATGTGGAAATAAAAACCAGAAAGGACGAATCACGGAACGACGTGATTGAAATGGGAAAAATAACGCTAATAGATGACAACAACGCATTAACGGAAATTTAAAACAATTATGTGGTTTATCTGTTTTTATAAGATCCACAGCTATAAAACAAATGTTTAGCTTTTGCTATACTAAAGACCCATGGTCACTTACCGGCATGCTTTGAGTTGTGTAGTTATAGTTCATTTGCAGTCAGTCGGCGTATATTAAGCGCTCAACAATTTAGCGTAAAGAGGGTAGTACCCATTCACGTCGTAAATTAATTCAAAATGTCTTATTGGCGATTTTCATGGTCCACGAAAAGTGTCTTTCGCGAGGTGCATGCCGGTAAGTGATCATGGGTCTTTAACTATACTTTTCCGTCAAGTTTATTGCTCAAGCTTTTTAGAGTTACCGCTGTAGAGTGGTTTTATCCTTCGCCCGTGAAAGAAAAATATTATTTATTTTGTAAGAACAAAAGATAAAGAAAACAATGCGTTTTGAGTCTACTATTATAACTATTGCATTGACTCTTCTACGGCAAATAAAAAATATCTCTCTCAATATCTAACAACGGCGCCTATATACGTATTACACGGATGGTTTCGCGAACTTCGGACTATTTGTTGATAATCACCTTCAGCGTTTCGTGCACGTTTCTTCTAAATTTTTATTGTGTGAAATAATCAACTTTGTATTTATAGTGTGACAATGGTCATCGCGGAATAGGAAACAACGATGGCACATTTGGTTAGGAGTTCAGTGCAAGGTCGCTAGTTCGATTCCCAGTGACCTCACATCCTTGTTTTGACTTCTCTCCTTTCCTTATAGCTTTATTAAATACCCGTATAAAGGCACAATGATGGAGAAAGGGGAGTAAGCCAGTAAGTCCAAAAGACAATAGGCATTCTGAATCATGATGAGTATACCGTCGGCTTGAAGTTTATCAGTCAATGGCTGTCACGAGTAACCGACTTTAAATGAGGTTACTTTACCTTTTTTTACTTTTATAGTAAGCAATTAAAGTAATTACCCGAATAGAAGCCCGAAAAAGAATTATTTACACATATTTCAAAAATCGTTGGTGCAGCCGAAGCTACAGTCCACACTTTGAAGTCTGCAAAGTACGTCGGTAATATGAACATAGTTTGTAACTTATTGCACGTTATATAAAAAAATATTGTTTTTAAAAATTAAAAGGTTGATGACCAACAAATACTATTATGAATCAAAATCCAACCTACAAATATGTGTTTGATTTAATATCTGTTTCATCATCTACCACTGCAACAACTTGTTATTGTCATATAACTCAAAAACCTACAACCAAAATATGCTCTGAAAAAATGGATAACAAGAGACCGAAATACCGACATCCTTTGCATGCTTCACAGTGTGGACAGTGGCTTTGTTTGCAACAACGATTTTTGAAATAGGTGTATAGTAAAACAATTATTCTCCTCAGGCTCCTCGACTAATATCGGTGAATAACAACTTCTACTTTCAATTGTCTTTTTACACGGTAATAATGATGGTAACTTTTATTTGAACTTTTAAGTTAAATTAGTTAAAACTAGTTTGTTAAATTAAGATAATAAAAATCTTAACCAATTAATACAACGACTAGCAGTTTTCTTATTGTCAAATAACATATTCAGTTAATTAAATATGTATTACATGTATTTCATTATTATTTCTCTAAATAACATTTACCAATTTTACAAACAATAAATTATTTTTAGTATTATTTTCAATGACCAATGAGTTTGAATACGTAGTGGTTGCTTGTGTCCCTTCTTGCTTCTTTGTTTTAAGTTGCTTGTGTACGTTGTTATTGGCCATCTAATAGAGAGACACTGAAATATATATTTGTATATCAAAAGCTAAACCAGGATTTGCACTAAGCTTGGATTAACTCTATAGGTTTTATTAAGAGTTAAACCAGTATTAGCACTAACCCAGGATTAACTCTATAGGTTTTATTAAGAGTTAAACTAGTATTAGCACTAACCCAGGATTAACTCTATAGGTTTTATTAAGAGTTAAACCAGAATTAGCACTAACCCAGGATTAACTCTATAGGTATTATTAAGAGTTAAACCAGGATTAGCACTAACCCAGGATTAACTTTATAGATTTTATAGTAACAGTTAAAGTAGTACTTGAACTAACCCAGGGTTAACTCTTTAGGCTTAAGATCTCAACCAAGATAAGCATTTAAACGTTTGCCATTCCAAGTAAAAGGTACAACTACAATCTCGGCAAAAACTAAGTAAGGCGACTGCTTTGAAAATGGAACATTAGTTTTAAACTGGAATGCGCGTGCTTTTTGGGCTTCAATTTAGTACACATTGTCGGCCTGGCAGTCATCAAGGAATCATGTTAACTGAAAACCAACATTGCATGGAGGGGGAGGGGAGGATTATAGCTAAAATGAATAGGTTAAGGTCAAAATAGAGAAAACCGTAAAAAGTGCCTTACAAGTTTCTGCCAATATTGTAGTTTCGTCCGGGATTGTATTGTGTGACTATGAGATATCCGTACCTTGACTAACACTTGCCGCAAGCTTTCGGGCAAATGACATCCATATAGGCAGGGTTTTTTTGACAATCTCCTCGCTTGGCCCAAGCTTGACAACTACTATTCTGATCATCACAACCTGATAAATGGAATGTAAATCAATATGTAAATCATGTTCATTTGCTTCATGTAAACGCTTGGTGGATGTTTTCGGCCTTTGCATGCTTCTATCTGGATAATGTGGTGGTGAAAAATGTAGTATCCCGCATTCGTTTAAAATCCGACGTCCAAATCATCATTCTTCTAGCCTGATAGGTGTTTATACCCAGCAGAGATTCTACCCTAGTCAACATCGTCCTAGATGTTCTTCTAGCAAACATCATTTATTTTCTATTCTACTTTCAATTCTACTGATATATGAGCAATATACTTGAGATGCTGGAGGTGCATGGCAGAATGCCCGTGTGGGTAAGTTTGTTTGTTGACTGTGTCCCTTCCCTACACAACTCTTTCTACGTAAACATGTCTTGCTTTAACCTTGTGCCAATTCTCAACCACACCCACATTTCCACTATAAAACATTGCCGTCTAGACTTGATTTTGGTAAAGGTCAATCAACGATATTTCCAAGAAAACTCGATCAAACGAACCGCCGAACGGTTCTTTACAAATAATTTGTTTAAACTAGATCATATTTTGATCGAATTTAATCTTCTATTTGTCTTCTTAACCCATTTTACGGGCAGAAACTCTGTAACGGATGTATCTTTATCTACAACGAACATTTTAGTACAGGTTGCTCTGGAAATACGTCCACCAAAATCAAGTTTAGACGGCAATGTTTTATAGTGCACAAGTGCGTGTGACCGCTGCAAAATGAGACTGTGATATTATCGGTCAGTGGATTTGCCCATTAGCAAATCTGATGTTTCCATAGAAACGCGAAGAGCGCTACATTTAGTGCCTCCTGGCCTGGAGCTTGAGGGTCTGGTGACAAGTAAAAGTCGTTCTGATTCTAAAATACCTTTGCATTTCTTGCAGCTTTTGGCACAGTTGACATCCATATAGGCCTTGTTTTTGTTGCAAGCTCCATTCGCTGCCCACAATGGACACTGGATGGCATTACTGTCTTTACAAACTGGAACTGGTAGAAAAAAGTATGAAAATAATAAGGGCTCAATATTCCGACAGCACCAAACCAAACACACTATCACATTACACATAACTGAAGGGCGTTAATATACGGATTTTATAAATAAATGTCACACAAATGCATTTTTTGTCAAATATGATTGGCTTACAGTTTGTAAACTATTTCACTAAATATCATATCATTGCGGAACAAGTGTAACTTTTCTATAAAGAAAATGTCTAATGCATCAATGAAATAACCTTTCTAATTTATTTGAACAACGTAAGAGTAAATATAATTTAAGATATGGGGGAAGCAATCAAGTGCAGCCTTCTTATACTAATCTTTTTTCACAATTCCTTCCTTTACTTATAAAGTATTACATCTATGGAATCAGCTTCCTTCTTTTATAAAGCAATTTAGAAAATACGTGAATTTCATAAGCTGAAGGCACACGATTTTAGCAATTTAAATTAAGAGCTAGCTGTAAATGTAATTACTGTTTAAGATAGAGTATTCGGATTTAATTAGCTTGAGATATATTACTTATTCATTTTGTATAGTTTTATAGTATTATTCCTCCCTTTTTTCT
The DNA here is from genome assembly GCA_949775045.1 of Metridium senile. Taxonomy (NCBI): domain Eukaryota; kingdom Metazoa; phylum Cnidaria; class Anthozoa; order Actiniaria; family Metridiidae; genus Metridium; species Metridium senile. The sequence continues at coordinate 14,742,483 of OX459101.1, read as the reverse complement.
CTCTCAATTTATATCGCATTTGTATCTGCATTTATACATTTGTAAACATTTATCTCAATCTATCATATTCAATATATCAATTTAATTTAAATGAAATAGTTTTATCTATTTATATTTTCACGTTTATATTTTCTATATGTATAATTCAATATATTTATATAATTGTCATACGTTTTTTTTTTTTTTTACATGAGCCTCTGGATCTGGCTCGGGCGACCTTATCACACAACGTTATGATTTTAATAAATTGATTGATTGATTAAAACCGACATGAGATTTTGGCCGATTCATTTGAAAAAAGGGAAGGAATCTAGTTTAGAACACAATAATAATATACTTTATTCACACCTTGATTTTAAATAAATAAAGTTGAATTTTTAGATGAAAAAAATAAGGTGCTAGGTTACCTGGATAGCTAGTTTAAACTAATCAAAGTCAGGTAGCCTACACACAAGCTTGTCGAGTTATTGTCACCTTACACATGTACGTGATGACTACAACAAGTCACATCACATTGCGATAACATCATACCAAATCACCTTTTTACATCACATCACACAACACTTGTCATCATATGACATATTCCCATCATATTACATTACGCAACAACAAGAAAACATCATGGTATCGCCTTCCACAACATTCAGTTAGTTGTTTATCATGTAACTAAGAATTTTTTGAATTTTTTTTCTGGTTGCTGAAAGCTAAGGAATTTTCTTAATAATTTGAATTTATATATAGTCACTAACCTTTACAAATCTTACAGCTTTTAGCACAGTTTTTGCCCATAAACTCCTTGTTTAGACTGCATTCTCCTTTCCGAGCCCAAAGTGGACATTGGAGCCTGATCTTATCTTCACATGCCATTGGTTTTATTACTGGACCTTTATTCTTTAATTGTGGTCGTGGTGCTGGTGCAGCTGGTGCAGCTGGTGCTAATTGGAAATTCAATGAGTAAGTTATATAGAGAAATATATTCTTATTTAATCCTAACTACCATTTACGATCGCTGTGAATAGATGGATTGCAACCATTCCCTGGAGAGTGAATTGAACAGCAGGCATGCTGGTGGACTTGACAATAGAAAACTATCAACTTTAGTGATGGTCCTTCTGATCAATTTGCTCACCTGAGGCCTACTCCGGGTCCTAAAATCGCCGTAATTTTATGCAATTTTAGGCGATTTTATCAAAAAGCTCCTAAAATCTAAGGCGATTTTACGCGATCTTGGGCGATCTTATGACCCGCAGTAGGCCTCACCTGTGAATGGTTGCAATCAATATCACAAAAAAACGTTTGCTCATTCCAAATGTCACTAGAGAACAAACACTTCAGTTCACTTTACATTAGTCGCAATACTCCAGTTTCACGATATCTAGTACCGCTGTTCTATTTGACAAAAGGCGATTTACACAGGCTAAGCCTCGTTTTGTTGTAAGAATAGTCATAAATTCCAGGCAAAGCACATGACAATATTACCACAAATCAATAGAAAACACATTTGGTTTTACAACGGTTCGAGATTATCCCTGTGCAACTGCGCCTTTTGTAAAATTGCACAACAGTGCTAGATAAAATAAAACTCTTTGTAGTATAGGTAAACTTTGAGTTCTTTATTACAAAGAATTTGTTTAAACTAGATTTTATTTTGATCGATTGATCTTCTATTTGTCTTCTTATCAAACGTTTTCTTTAATATTGGAGAGATTAAAATCGATTAAACCCATTTTACGGGCAGAAACTCTGCGTAACGGGCTTATAGCTGATCTGCAACAGTCATTTTAGTACGTGCATGTATTCTGGAAATACAGTTGATTGGCGTCCACCAAAATCAAGTTTAGAATCGAAGGCAATGTTTTATAATGCACAAGCGAGTTTGACTGAAAACTGCTGCAAAATGAGACTGTGATATTATCCATCAGTGGATTTGGCCATTAGCAAATCTGATGTTTTCATAGAAACGCGAAGAGCGCTACGTTTCGTGCCTCCTGGCCTGGAGCTTGAGGGTCTGGTGACAAGTAAAAGTCGTTCTGATTCTAAAATACCTTTGCATTTCTTGCAGCTTTTAGCACAGTTGACATCCATATAGGCCTTGTTTTTGTTGCAAGCTCCTCGCGCTGCCCACAATGGACACTGGATTGTATTTCTGTCTTTACACACTGGGGCTGGTAGAAAAAAGTATGAAAATAATAAGGGTTCAATATTGAGCTTGTTTGTCTCATTCCGACAGCACCAAACGAAAAGCAAACCAAACACACTATCACATTACACGTGCATGTTTTGTCAAATATGATTGGCTTACAGTATGTAAACTATTTCACTAAACAACATTGCGGAACAAAAGTGTAAAAAAAGACTTTTCTATAAAAAAAAAATGTCTAATGCATCAATGAATATACATATGGTCCTAGATACATTTCTAATTTTTTTGAACAATGTACTCTTAAATATAATTCAAGAGATGGAGGAAGCAATATAGTGCAGCCTTCTTATAGTAATCTTCTTTTTTTTCACAATTCTTTTACTTATGAGGTATTACATCTATGTAGTCAGCTTCCTTCTTTTATAAAGCACTAGAAAATACGTGAATTTCATAAGAAGCTGAAGGCACACGATTTACATGAGCTAGCTGTAAATGTAATTACTGTTTAATATTACCAATACAAATATGGCAACTCCTTGGACATTCCTTTGACATCCAGTCTTTGTTTCGTTGACATTCGCCTGTACTCGACCATTTCATACAAGAAACATACTTGTCTTGGCAAGCTGAAGAAAAACACAGAATTGACTTCTGATTAGCATCAAGGATAAAGTAAACATCCGCATTTAATAAGCTGTTTTATTAAGAACCTGTCAGGCTATGATTGTCCCTAATAAACTGAAGAACAAACAACATTTGTCTATTAGGGACTGCGCAATAATTATCAGGAAGGGGGTTGAGAATCCAGAGGGGGGGGCATAATCGATCTAAATTTATGTCTTGAAAGAGGGGGGCAACATCCAAAATTAATCAGTGAAGGAGGGGGGGGGGGGGGGTAACACCTAATTTTAATTTGAAACTGATTCTGACGTTGAACCTGGGTATGTTGAGAAACTTCGAAGTCTGGTATGTTGCTGACGAAGACGTCCTCGTCAATGTTGGTTAGATTCTCTGGCGATCTTGATAAAACCTTTTTCTCGTAAGTATTCAGAAGTCTTCTCAATTTGAACGAAGGGGGGGGGGGTGCAGTCTAATTTTTCCGTTATGGTAGGGGGTCAAGGCATAATGTTCTTCATTTGAGGGGGGAGTAATTAACTTTTTCGATTTTTTTCGCTCATTTCTCAACCCCCCCCCACCCCCCCTGAAAATTATTGCGCAGTCCCTTAGTTTATAAAATAATTTGGATAATACGCGCGCGTTGATTGGTCAACAACCCGTGTTTCATGAGAGCATGAAACACACCTACGTCATTTTCAAGTGCGCGCGCTCATTCAACGGTCAGTTTTTTCGTTGTTTTGATCTTTCGCGCGCGCTTATTGGTCATTTTCGATGAAATGCAACGTAGGGAGAAATGACATCGTCAAACGAATAATAGAGGATTTTTTTCTTCTTTTCGCACGATTGTTATTTTATAAAAGAAATTAAATACGTCTTCTGTTTTTTTTTACAGGCTTTGGAAAACCTCGATACGTCTGGGAGAATTCTCGAGCAGGTCCAAACACTCGACTTCGTCTCGTGTTTGGACTGATCTGCTCTCGAATTCTCCCAAACGCATCTCGGTTTTCATTAGCGCGTGAAAACACAGAAGACGTATTTCATTTCTTAAATCATTGATACAGTAAACACACGTATGTAAAATAACCTGGTTAGATTGCCTCATTAGACTGCCATTACTATACACCTAATCCAAAAAGGTTGACCGGGCGAACGGCGATTGCACGACCGAAAGGGACTGTGGATAATACCAATTTCTTCTTATTCCATTCTAAATTACCAAACCACAGTTCAGCGATGAACTTAGATGGGTGTCTCGAAGGTCTCGCTGAACGGTGGAAGTATTGTTTGGGTAATTTAGAAACGAATAAGAAGGAATTCGTATTACCCATAGTTCCTTTAGGTCGTGCAATCGCCAACACCAATCGCCGTTCGACCCGACAACCTTTTTTAAATTAGGCATACACCTATTTCAATTAACGTTGATTATCTGGAATGGTTGATCTGAGACCGATAGGAATTGTGGGAGCTTGTTAAACTGCAAATGCACTATCATAATCACGCTTGAATATTAATGTTTACTTCTGAAATACTGTTATCTGTAATTCACATGATTCAGCATCATTCAAGTGTGATTAAAACAATGTATTTGAAATTTAATGAACTCCCACAATTCCTATCGGTCTCAGATCAACCATTCCAGATGGACAACGTTAATTGAAATAGGTGTATACCGAATCGATAGATGGCGTCCAATTTTAATAACTATTGTTCTTGACTGGTTAGCCTTGCTCAATTGTGGAAACACAATTGGGTTTGCTTAACTGTGTTTGTTTCCTCCCTCCGCAAAAATAAACGAGTGAGCCGAGTTGTGTGCAAATATATACGCCTATTTCAAAAACGATTGTCGGAGAGATTGGCGATTGGCAATAGCTGTTATTACAGTTATATGCAAATGATTTTGAACAATGGGTTGAAGTCGAGGCTTTAGGGCGAAAACAATAGGTTTGCCTGAAAGCCTCGATTTGAATCAATTGTTTGAAATCATTTGCATATAACTGTAATAACAGCTATTGGCGATTGCACGACCGAAAGGAACTGTGGTCCTTGATATAATTCGTAAATGGCAATTTAAAAACAAAATGAGCTTGGATTTTCCTTGTGTTTTTAGGCTCTAAAACTTCATGAATTTAATTTCACTTGTCAAACCAGAGTACCCAAAGCTCCTTTCAGTCGTGCAGTCGCCAATTCTCTCCGACAACCTTTTTGTAAATAGGTGTTTCACGTAGAGTTAGTGAGTCTAAGTCTCCCCGATTAGTAGGACACTTGTGTCTGCATGCTAAATATACATTGAGACGTTTAAAACAAGTGAAAGTGATACGATTCTAGTGAAATTTGGTGTATGAAAGTCGTTTTTGATTGAACTGCATGGTAACCAAATATATGATTTTTATGACGTCCTCACTTTAGGACTATATTGGCTCTGGCTTTAATAGAGGAAAAACTTACAGCACAATCCGTCGTCAATATAAACGTCATCAATGGCGATATCTGAATAACCACTGTCTCCAATGGTTCCAACGATCTCAATCTAAACAGAAACACATCATCATTAGTGGTGTGGGTGGTGTAGTTGGTGTGGGTGATGTAGTTGGTGTGGGTGGTGTAGGTGGTGTGGGTATTGTAAGTGGTGTGGCTGGTGTAAGTGGTGTGGCTGGTATAAGTAGTGTAGCTCGTGTGGCTGGTGTAAGTAGTGTGGCTCGTGTGGCTGGTTTGGCTGGTGTACAGCACACTGTACACTACACTACACTACACTACACTACACTACACTACACTACACTACACTACACTACACTGCACTGCACTGCACTGCACTGCACTGCACTGCACTGCACTGCACTGCACTGCACTGCACTGCACTGCACTGCACTGCACTGCACTGCACTGCACTGCACTGCACTGCACTGCACTGCACTGCACTGCACTGCACTGCACTGCACTGCACTGCACTGCACTGCACTGCACTGCACTGCACTGCACTGCACTGCACTGCACTGCACTGCACTGCACTGCACTGCACTGCACTGCACTGCACTGCACTGCACTGCACTGCACTGCACTGCACTGCACTGCACTGCACTGCACTGCACTGCACTGCACTACACTACACTACACTACACTACACTACACTACACTACACTACACTACACTAGATATTTTACTCACCTCGTATTTTCCCTCCTGATATTGTAGCGAGGCTGTAGCGTAAAGCCAGTTTAGACCTTGATTGCCTTTCTTGAAAAACAATGTTTTTTGTTTTCTCCCATTTCGAATCAAGTTCACCTCAAGAGAACCTATTGTTTTTCCGTGCAACATGTAATACAACTTCAAGCATTGTCCACCTGGCTTTATCGTTAGATCTTTACTAAGCAGCTTTGCTTTTTTGTTTTTCATATTTCGTCCTGATGACTCGATGTACAGGTAGTAACCTACAGGAACAAACAATAATGATGATACTCGTAAATAGCTGTTGTTATAGTGATACCATGATCACCTCGAATTATTTTGTCTTCCGAGGGGTTTACAAACCCGAATTTTCCTCATGCATACAACATGAGGGAAATTTAGAAGACAAAGAAATCTTTTGTCTTTTACTAAATTTCCCTCTATTTAATCAAACTCGCTATCAAATGGTGTGTCGGCACCTTTATGATGACTCATACAAAAAAGTGTCAAAAATGTTTGTCTGGTGGAAACGGTATGGCGCGTTGTGCTGTAATAATATTATTATCATTAATAATAGTATTATTATTATCATCATCATCATTACTATTATTATCATCATCATCATCTTTACTATTATTATCATTATCATCATTACTATTATTATCATCATCATCATCTTTACTATTATTATTATCATCATCATCATCTTTACTATTATTATCATTATCATCATTACTATTATTATCATCATCATCATCTTTACTATTATTATCATTATCATCTTTACTATTATTATCATCATCATCATCTTTACTATTATTATTACCATCATCTTTACTATTATTATCATCATCATCTTTACTATTATTATCATTATCATCATTACTATTATTATCATTATCATCTTTACTATTATTATCATTATCATCATTACTATTATTATCATCATCATCATCTTTACTATTATTATTACCATCATCTTTACTATTATTATCATCATCATCTTTACTATTATTATCATTATCATCATTACTATTATTATCATTATCATCTTTACTATTATTATCATTATCATCATTACTATTATTATTACCATCATCTTTACTATTATTATCATTATCATCTTTACTATTATTATCATTATCATCATTACTATTATCATCATCATCATCTTTACTATTATTATCATTATCATTATTACTATTATCATGATAATTACTATTATCACTGAATCACCATCATCATTATTAGTAGTATTATCATCATCACCGTATGATTGTTATTATCATCAACGCGTATTCAATATCAGCACTTTTATCATCATCATCGCATGATCAATATCATTATCACTAGTATCATCACCATCATCATTTTTATTAGTACTAATTATCATCAACGCGTATTCAATATCAGCACTTTTATCATCATCATAACATGATCAATATCATTATCACTAGTACGTATCATCATCATCATCATCATCAGTATCACTACAATCATTATCATTGTCATCAGTATCATCATAATCATCATATATTATCATTATAATCATTGTCATCATTCTCAATACCTTTGCCAGTTGTATGGTCTGTCATAGGCCCTGTGCTCATAGTCTGTGTAAATCCTTTGTGTCTTTTCCAGTTTATTTGTGCACCGGGTGTGTTTCGCCACATTCCCAAAGGTCTCCTCGTGTCATCAAAATCTGTATCTTCGGGACCTTGTTGCATATAAAACATGATTTTTAACCGATAGAGCGTTTACATCATCGTTTACATCCATGAAATATAATAAAATTGCTATTATTTAATATGTATATGCTATTGTAGAGTACAAACACTAAAAGTGTGCAACATAAATACCACTAAATACTGCTAAATTATGCAAATTATTTTGTTCTCTATTGTTTAATCAACACTATTTAGTGGTAAATAGTACAAAGTATTGCACACTTTTAGTGTTTGTACTCTATATATGTAATATTTTCTTATTTAGTGATTCAGTTAGTCACTATCACAAGTAAAGTTGTAATGAGGTATTGTTTCCTTTTATATTCGATGTTTCTGGTTGAGTAAGTATTTTGTTTCTATTTCATGGTTTTAAAGTTTTTGCTCTAATATTCAGTGCGCTGAAACCATATTAAACACTACCATAGTTCTTCTATGCCAAATACCTCAACACAGGAATCCCTATCGCGTCATCAAAGGAATCCCTAAGGAGTAGTTTACGCTTCAATCAGGCCCGTAGCAGTATATATCATTATAAATATATATATGGGGTGGGTACGAATTACAAAACCTTTATCGTACCACCAAAAATCACTAGATGGATGTTGAGGTTGATGAGACTAGGAAACCCTTCATCTGCTGTTGTTTATATCTCTATATCCACTTCTTGGACAGCGAAGTTATCGTCCTCCGCCCAACAAATACAACTACAGCTTGTTATTTTTCTGAAATATTCGCTGCTTCATCAACTATTATGGTATTAATTAAAACACCGCATTTGGGGTGTTTTCTGATATTTTAATTTAGCTTAAAATTGGCCTGGCCCTTACCCCACTACGGTCCTGTAAATTGATATATTATTATTATTACTAACCAGGGCTACATCTTCTAACAGTGCATATGGCTTCTTCTTTGGCCGTCCCAGGGCATTGTTTTCCGTATTTGGAAGGTGCAGGATTATTACATTGTCTAACACGTGAATGTGCGCCATCGTCACACTTGGCAGTGCAGACAGACCAACTACTCCAATGACCCCAATTACCACTGACAGAATTACGACCTGATGAATGAGACACAAATATTATTATATGGAAACTAGCAAGTAAACTAGTATAGGCTGCGTCGATATTTGATATAAACGATATGTGATAGAATAAAACTTGTAACAACGTATAAAATAAACTTTACTGACGTTTCGAGCTCTTGCCGTTTTTACTCCGACGAAGGGCTAAAGCATGGAAGTATCGATAAAGTTGAGCTTACATTCTTTACGTTGTTACAAATTTATTTTATATTACCTTTATATTAGTAAGTACGAATGTATAAATACTACAAACATCTTTGATTTATTTAGTAATATAATGATTCAATCCAGATGAGATGATAATGTCCATAGCTCAAGATCAGAGAGCCTATAACGTGAACGTCATGAATTGCAAGGGCCCCTTCTTTGTGTACTGGAAGCATATCATATCCTTGCAAGCTTCGTTTTATTGTTTTAAGGACATTCCGTAGTTTTGCATTGCGCACGCTCTACTGCGCACAATTTTGACCAGCGAGAGCGCGCGCTACAGCTCGAGCACCTTGCGCGCGCTATGTCGGTATTACTAAAAGATCACAATTCGTACATTCAAAGTGCCATAGCGCCAAAACGAATACGGTGACCTATCTTTTTTATGGTGTTAAACTAATGGTATACAGGTTTGCAAACACATATCCGAGTTTGAATAAATATTTATGTCCAGATTTCGAGATATTTCAGAATTGTGGTAATATTCTGTCATCCAGGTGTTCGAGATCAATACGCTCGTGTATTGCATTATCGCTATTTTCTTTTAACAAGTCCACTTTACTATCCAAGTATTGTGTGTGAATGAAGACTTGGGATGCTAAGATGTAATTAAACCTAATATTTCAATACTAATATCAAAAAAGAGTGCCATTAATAGCCTTTCTTTCTCATTTTATACATCGAAATATTACTCTCGCGCGCCGTCAAAATGAGTAACTTTGACGTGATCTAGTGCCAAAACCAACACGGTGACCCCCCTTTTTTATTTCATTTTTGAAATGCCCATGTCTTAAAGTATAACTGTACAAAGTTTCAATAAAAAGTTATGTCAAAATCTATTACTACGGAATGTCCTTAAGAGTCTTTTGTTGTTTGAATGAAATAACGTAGACTGCGTCTGGTACACGGAGGAGAAACCATTACTTGCCGGAACATGACCCAATCGACATAGGGAGACTCTTAGTAAATAACTGTAATGTGTATGTTTTGGAAAGTTTCAGGGGGGGGGGACTTAATAATTTCCAAACTATTTCGGTTTTTTAACCATCCTCAAGGAATTTTTCATGGATTCTCTTTTCTGAAGTTTGCCCAAATATATATATAATTATGTATATATATGTTTATTCTAACAGTAAAGTGCTCGATACATTAAAAATGTAGAGCGTTATAGATTATAGGTAGATTAACGACAAGACATCAAGAAAAAAATAATGTCTTGTCTTTAATCTACCTACAATCTATATATATATACAGCCTTTTGCACAAATTATGATAATTCTATATATATTATACATATATACATATATCGGGTGCATTGTGGGATCGAATACGCGCGAGATTTTAAGTATTTAAGTGTATTTACGAGTATTTAAGCATATTTATATATAATAAAAGAATATTTAAGACTAAATGACACCACTACGTGTTAGAAAACGCTTAGATAATATAAATCTCGCGCGTATTCGTTCCCACAATGCACCCGATATATATAGATTACTTCATAGAAAGTGCGGCGTACGGGGTTATATTCACGAGTTGTTTGTGTAAAACGAGCGAGTCTTCGAGCGCCCTTGCCCTTCTATTATCGTTGTTGGGTAGTCTTTCTTTCGTATAAGTAACGGTCAAAGCTCGATATGAACGACCTTAAAGTCGTCGGTTCGTATTCATCCCCATCTTTCTTCCTTACTTCAACGAGAAAAGCAGATCAGCTCGTCTAAATCTCTTGGCTGGATTTCTTCCAGGTTTTGCTGCACATTTTATGTTTCAAGATATTCAGTCAATAAAGCCAGGTCTCTCTTCGTCTTGCTTAGTGTGTTTATGTTTTCTTGGTTTTGAATAAACTCATCTACCGGCACATCTAGTGACACAAAACGACTCGCCATTTTGTTCACATCAACAAAGCTACAGAAAACGCAATTTTGTTTTGGCGGGAAGCCATTCAAATGTCACAATTGCTCGTTTTATGATTGGTTGGTTTGGTCAACTCTAAATTTTGATTGGTTATATTTTTACACTGTGAAAAGCTGTACGCGACGCTGATTGGTCGTATTGCATTTTTCACCAGTGAAATAAAAAGCATAGAGATTTTTATAATAGAGATTTATTGTATGAAATTCTAGTTATATATATAATAAATATTTATATCAATTAATAGAGAAAAACAATCGTCGCTTAATAACAGTTGTATTCAAATATATAATTCATTTCCAAGAACAAATTACTCACCTAGACACTCCAACTTAGTGCATTTGACGTCATCTGTCTCTATACCATATGCATTGACCTTTCCTCCACAGTATTTCCTGTTGCCAGGGTGATAACAGTAGCGTTCTCGTGATTTGTAGCATTTATCGTTACATGGCGTATACTCAGACCACTTTGTCCAGCCATACTGTGTAACTATTTAACAAAAAAAATCAATCAATGATTAATCCTACTTGGAATAGAGCTAATTCAATCAACGTTGTCACTGAAAAAGGCCTAAAGCAGAATCTTGAGATCGAAAGGGAACTTGTGATTTGAAATTCCTCATATCAACTCAAGATGCATGCCTAAAAAATGTTTTTTATACACGTTGTGTTTTGGTTTTTTGTTTCCTTGAGCAACATTGAGGTTGCAAACCCTCGGGGGGCTTTGTCCAAGTGGTAGGGGTGATCGGCGTACCTTTTAGGGTTAAAATATTTCCTGTGCGTACCTTTTAGGGTCCTTTTAGGGTTCTGGCTCAAAAATCAGTTACGTAACATGATTCCGCACGTGTAAGTGTCATTTTTACTCTGCTTTGTTGCTAAATGTAAGCGCTAGCTTGGCTGTCAAGAACAGCCGTAGGCTTTATCAGTTATTTTTATCTGTGCGTACCTTTTAGGGGTCGTTTCAAAAATCTCCGCCGATCACCTCTACCACTTGGACAAAGGGACCCCCGGGGTTGCAAACACACGTTGGGTGTCTGGTTCACCTCACTATTTGTAAAGCGCATTAGTACGGAAATAAAATGCTCTATATAAGCACGATATTACATTATTTGATGCTACGTACAACCGGCTCTGGTTGCTTGCCAGACACTTTAATTTCAACAAGTGAATCCTAAAAGTGAGCAAGGACTACAATCTTTGTCAAAAGTAGTTGGCACGATTTTAGTAATGTATCTCATATTGACTACTTTATTTGTTTTAAGTTTAAAAATCCCACATGAGCAAAAAAAAACAATGACTCCGTCTCAACATTTCCAAGAGGAGAATGGGGAGATCGGGGTGTAGTCAGTGCTACAATGACTTTGTCACATTCGTGGCAACATTTTTGTCAAAAAGATAGCCACTTTTGATTAACAGTTAAATACTCTGACCACTAAGCTACCAGTTGATCTCGCTTCGAAGCTTTAAGGATTGTTTGTCAAAACGATATTTCCAAAATGGCGCCTCGAGACAGCAGCGATTTCTGTTACTTTTAGGCATTTGCGTTTTGTTTTTAATTTTTTCTACAGCAGCGGGCTTTTGTTGTCCACGTTAGATAAAATGTTGTAATGCTAAGTTATGTTAAGGATGTATTTATAGAGGGTTAACACGGGTAGCAACTCTCTCGAACGACGCCATTTTGGAACTGTTGGCGATGCGACAAAAATGCTTCTCATTGGCTTATACTAGCCGGAAGTGCGCGCGCGAAATCACCTGGTACGTACTGGTGAACCCTAGTGAAGAACAAGAAGCGTTGAAACGATTTGCTCCAAGAAAAATCATCATTACAGTACCTTTGCAATCGTACAAAGCATTTATCTCAATGATATCTCCGTCGCTCAGTCTGTCCGCTCGGTTGCCCAATTTTTTATTTTTGTCCCCAATGGCAACAATTGTAGGTTGCCCGTTCTTGCTAAAGGCATGACGGCCGTAGTGCATGATGGATTTGGTGTCATAGAGTTGTCCCAAGTTATCAATCGTCTTCCAAGTATACTTATCAAATTGATCTGCAAAGCCTAAATACAGAGAAGATAGATGAAGTATGACGTCACAAAACAACAAGAAATACTTTTAACTAGTGTTGACCACAAATAATATCACAACACCTTAATTGAGAAGAAGAACTGTTTTTTAAAAAGATGTTACAAAAGACGTTATATTTCAGAACAATTAAGCATTCACGATCTACTAGACAAGTCTGACATGCAGACGGCTTTATGCCAAGATTAGTGGGGATGAACATCATCCTTTATACTCCATCATGCCAACTGTAAAAAAGTATAGGCTTCGAAGAAAAACATGCCAAATTCCATTAGTGAACACGGAGTGTTTAAAGACTTTAAAAAACAGTTTTGTAAATAGACGAGCATTCAACTATACGAATCTTAAATTCTAAATTATAATATATACGGCATTATCATAACTCATTCTTGTATAACATACTAATTTTATTGAACTTATTATATTATTACTAGTTATTATTATTCTCTGACGTAACTTTCGATATGTTTTTTTATCGTTTGAATAAGGACTTATTATTATTATTATTTAATCAAAGCTTGATTTTCTATTTATCAATTCATACCTGATTTAATATTTTCCCATTTGATTTCCACAAATTTGTCTCGGTCTGCGCGAGCCTGTTCATGGAAAAATCCTGCAAAACATAATATCGATTGCTTTTAAATAGTCCCTGTCACTGTTCTCTGTGACATTTTAAAAGGTAGCCGCGACTTTGCATCGAAGAGAAACGAACTGTGAGCTGGCACTGATATAGGCCTAGTCAAACGTCGCATCTCACATGTGCCAAACCTATTAAAAATGAGCAAAACTTATTGTTTCAATTTCATCTGCGTTAGATTCGGCACATGTGAAATGCGACGTTTAAGCTAGGCCCTTTAGGGTTTAAGATTTGGGCTTTTTTATTCTTTGTTCTCTCTCGTAGGTGACCACACCAGAGTTATTAGCCACTGGGACCTTTCAGTGGTAAACACTTTTAAGTGGTTTAAAAACATCTTACCTAAAACATCTTCATAATTTAAAGAGAAATGACAAGTGGCGGAAAAATCCACAGAATGAGTCTGGATACAATAATATTTTAAACCTTTGATAATTTTTTGGCATGTGTCTTGGCTTGTTACAAGTTACACATGGTTTGGGCTTCCTGTGGTATGGTTCTCATTGTTTGAGCTTCCTGTGTTACGATTCCCGTAAGCTACCACTTTCTCCTGGTCCCAGGGTGGCCGCTAACGAGAGATTCAACTGTCATGTTATACAAATAATCTCCAAACACATGCAAACGTAAAAGTGATAGAGCTAACATGTGACTCACCGATTGCATGAAGCATTTCGTGGATGATGGTACCAGGTTTGTTACATCCGGACCCAATGGAAACAATCTGTTTACCTGGCATATAGTGTAACTTACCGATCTTAGACGAACACCTGCAAGACAACCGACAATGTTATATGTTCTAGATCAGAAAGGAATGGGAGTTTTTCATCGGGGGTTCCAAACACCGAGAAACTGATTGTTTCGAGGTGTTTGTAGTTCCCTGATGGAACACGAAGTATTCGTTTTTGATCCGGCTTCTCCAACAAATTAATAATTATTCAAAGGAATGCTAACGAACTTGAATTCTAGCCAACTTGATAACATTAAAATGGGTCTTTGACGTAAACTTTCCATCGGTTCTCGTGCTTTCAACAGTTTTTCGGTGTTTGGATCCCCTGTTGAAACACTCGCATTCTCTACACCTAACACGACTAAATTGTTTATTCGTAAACAAAACTCATGAATAATTAATGATCAATTTACAAAAGAAATCTTGACTATGACGAGTGTTGTACATCTGATACAACACTATAGCCTGTTGTATATCCTGATTTGCATAAGTTTTAACTTGAAATTTCTTGAGGAAGTATCGTACTGTTATAAACTTTCAGTTTACAGTCATGAGTGTGGTTAGTTATAATGCCTCCGAATCCTGACTGTTGTACAAGGAGGCAATCCGATCCCCTATTATTAACAGCACAACAGGATATTTAATGTCCACCTTATATAGGATTAGAGTAAAGACAGACGGGACCTCCGGTTTTACGTCCTTATGCGAGAAGACGTGAAGGTCTAACCATTTGCAAATGAAACTACAACAGGCAGCACCTTCTCTATAATTATTTTAAGACTCTGAGCATTGGACCGGGCGGGATTCAACAATTTTTTTAACTACATTTCAACATTAGTCTCCAAATGCGTGCAGGTTATTAAATCATGTGTAACTTACCCATCGCGCTGGCCAAATGTAATCCAGTTTTTGTGCCTACCAGGTTGATATTGGACAAATCGAAGACATGTGTGTTTCTGGAAGTTTGCTATTGCAATCATGACGTTCTTTCTTATGTGAGCTGAAATAGAACGTTTTAACGTTTAAAAATAGTATTTGTTGGTCAGTCGATTGGTTAGTCAGTTGGCTTGTTAGATGATTAATTGGTTGATAGGTCGGTCGGTCGGTCAGTTGGCTTGTTAGATAATTAATTGGTTAATAGGTCGGTCGGTCGGTCAGTTGGCTTGTTAGATAATTAATTGGTTGATAGGTCGATCGATCAGTCAGGCAGTTGGCTTGTTAGATGATTAATTGGTTGATAGGTCGGTCGGTCGATCAGTTGGCTTGTTAGATAATTAATTGGTTGATAGGTCGGTCGATCAGTCAGGCAGTTGGCTTGTTAGATGATTAATTGGTTGATAGGTCGGTCGGTCGATCAGTCGAATTTTTAGTCGGTCATTCGGTCAGATAGCTGGTTGCTACGTTAGTTGCGTGATTGTTGGTTGGTTGGTTGGTTGGTTGGTTGGTTGGTTGGTTGGTTGGTTGGTTGGTTGGTTGGTTGGTTGGTTGGTTGGTTGGTTGGTTGGTTGGTTGGTTGGTTGGTTGGTTGGTTGGTTGGTTGGTTGGTTGGTTGGTTGGTTGGTTGGTTGGTTGGTTGGTTGGTTGGTTGGTTGGTTGGTTGGTTGGTTCAGGTCACACTTACACATATAACCAGGCACTTCGTAAGGAATGACTCTAGATGTCCATAATCTCGATCTAGACTTTATAGCATTTCTCTTTGTTCTTGATCGGACAGGTTTATGTAGATATTCCTCGAGATCCTCATCATTTATGATATCGCCTTGGTAAAAGGGTACCTTAAACCCTGAAATAACCAAATGTTGGCAGTTTAATCGTGTAATGCACTAATTAGACGTTTGTTTTATTTACTATACCACAAGGACTCCTAGCTAATCAATCTACAATGTAGATAAATGAAATAATACATAGTGTTTTATTGATTTTTTAGTCGCGCGCATGATTGATGAAAACTGCTTGTTGATAAAAACCGTTATTGGGCTTCTTGTGGTAATCTTGTACCGGTAGCTGTGGGAGAAGCTTTCTAGATTTCTAGTAATATTTCACATATTTATATCATAACAATGGGTGGACAATTTGCAATGCAAGGACACTTGTTCGGCCACAGGAAACCCAACAATAAAAAAGAGCGCTAGTCAACACAGGAAGCCCAAGCGGCGAGTTATTGCATTCGCGCGATTTTGTTCGTGATTTTAAACAATTATTGATGGATTAGGGTTCCCTGTGACTATACGAGAGCGGAATATTCTTATCCCCGCCATAATTACCTTGACCTCCAAATCAAAGCATTAGAAAAATAACTTGGTAATAACAACCTTTCACAGCACATTTAGCATTTTTCAATATTAATTCGAAACTCTAATTACTATCGTGGCCGAAAGCGGTAGGTGTTTTTTTTTTTTTTCTTTTTTTTTTTTTGGCAGCTTGCAGGCAAATTTCCTGAAGACAAAATGTCAAAGAAACGTAGAATACGAAAATGCTTTGTGCTTTGTGTCAAAATGGTTTGTGACAGTGACAAAATCGATTGTAAAAAAAGCCATATGCGTTGATGACAAAGAAAATTGGTCAAAAAGTCAACCTCGCTTAGTAATATTGCCCTAAATTACTTTCACTTTTGGACTTTTTCGATTTTCGATTTTGACTTTAATTTTCTATCGGCCATAACTTACCTTCATTGTCTAATTCAATATTATCAAACACGTTGTCGTCTGTTTTGTTCAATCCCCTTTTTCTCCAATGAGCCATATTGACAGCAAGAACTCGATCATGAGTAGTTTCATACTCTAAAAAAAAAAACAATATAATTAAGTTATAACTAAATATAATAATTGTAGTGATAACCATATACATATCAGGAACAGGTAAAACTTTATTGTTCTCTGTTTTTCTGTTCTGTTTCATTCAAAATCGTATTCCCGAACACTTTCCGAACAATTTCCGAATTCAGAATACTTCTCGGAAGTCCTTCTAGACGGAATGATCTAGGTACAACCGCTGTCCTGTCGTATACACCTATTTCAAAAATCGTTGTCGCAAACAAATCCAGTCCTCACTCTGAAGCCTGCAAAAGATGCCGGTATTTCTTCTCTTGCTATCGATTTATTCATAGCATATTTTTGTTGTAAGTGTTTGTGTTATATGACCATAACAAGCTGTTGTTGTGTTAGATACAAATATAAATATTTCTTTAAAAAACGTGCAATAAATCACACAAATTAAGTCCATATTACCGACATCCTTTGCAGGCTTTATAGTGTGAACCGTAGCTTCGGTTGCGACATCGATTTTTGAAATAGAAGTATAAGCATGTATGCGGGTATTGGGTCTGAGTGAAGGGAAAACGGCTAACAAAAAAAATTATTTCATTACACCAGTTTCGTGATATCTAGCACCGTTGTACTGAGCTCTTCCCAGGGGTTTTAGGAATCATTTATTTTAAGGACACAAGGGACCAAAATATGATAAAACAATAGTATTTTTGAATTATGGGAACATAAGGTAAAAACGTGTTAGGGAGACAGTTATTTTACTTATTGGGAAAATGCAAAAAGATCAAAGGATCATTGGTGCATGCAACCCCCCCCCCCCCCCCCCCCCCTGGGAGGGGCTCTGTACTGTTTTTATAAAGGCGCGAGAGAAATCCTCCATACAGCGAAAGTGCAAAGGTGTTTTCTATTGTCTAGCGATAGCATTTCTCCGTGTCCTGCTTGGAATTTTGTGAATGCTTTCACAACAAATCGAGGCTTAGCCTGTACAAATACGCATTTTGTCTTCCCGCAGCCGTTTTAAGTCTCTCCCGCCAATATAGTGGAAACTCTTTTCTCTTGATTATTATGTGGCTACTCTCCCCCAGTCCTCTATGTGTGAAACCACCTTTCTAAAACCCTTGATCCACCACTGACCATTATTTTTTCCTTTTTTTTCGATTGGGACATTCCATGCAGTCCATATGAAATAAAGTAATTTGGATAATCCATTTGCTTAATGCTTATTACTATACTAGCACTTACGTACCTCTATTTGCAATTTCCTCGATTTCTGGATCTTCTAATCTTTCTTCCTCTGAATCTAAAGACACATTGTTGTTTACATTTCAGTATTTTCTCTTTCTTCGAGCGGATTTGATATTGGTATGAGGTTTTATGCGTCAACAATGATGCTCAAAATTGTTGGTACATTTTTATACAGTGGAACCCTGTTAATCAAGGCACAGCCCAAAGTGGCCGTATTAATGGGGTGGCCGTATTAAGCGGGTAAATTTTATAGAAAATGTATGGGCATGCATTTCGTCGGGACCTAAAAAAATGGCCGCAATAACAGGGTGGCCGTATTAAGCGGGTGGCTGTAAGGCGGGGTTCCACTGTACGAATCAAACAACCTCAGACGCGATGTAAGTACATTCTCTACAATTTGAATAAAGCCCGTGGAATTTGTGTGTCAACTAGCTTCAATTCTTTGATAATGTGTACATTCCTTAATTTACCGCGACCTGTAGTCAATTAGTCAATTTTAATTGAATACATCAAGTTATAGATTAGAATGGCATCAACAAACTTAAAATATTTGAGAGAAAAATTTTGATTTCTTGAGAATTAATGAGAATTTCATAAGAGTGGAAAACACCACAACGAGGCTAGCAAGGGAACAGTTCACTGAACACATACAAATCTCTGTAATTTTGATTCCAAATTATATTTATTAGGTCAACATCGGCATTCCAAAGAAAAAACCCTGAGGAGCGAAACAGTTTCAAATAAACATTTAGATAGTCGATCATGAGATGTTAGTAGAACATTCAAAAGCAAAGGCTAAGAGCATTCTGTGTACTGTGTTATATATCTTAGCTTATATTTCCAAAGGGATCCCAGTCGAGGTCATAAACACGGCTTGCACTATAACGAGATACAAAGATACAAAGATACAAAGATACAAAGACACAAAGATACAAAGAATCGAGGATTTTCTAAATATAGAAAATTAGTTTAAATGTCAATGTTGTTAGACAACATGACTTTAATTTGGCATATACTTAACACTCGTTTTCCATGGGTTGCTCACACACAAACAAATAAAAAGTTAAGATGCGCGTTTTTTTCTATTTTTGTTTCTTTCCTAATAATTATTTCCTTTCTTTTCTTTTCTTTCTTTTCTTTCCTTTGATTTTTTTTTTTCTTATTTTTTCTTTTATTAAATTTCTTTTCCTTTCTTTTTTCTCTTCATTCCTTTTTCTCCTTGATTGCTATCTTTTCTTGTTATATTTTTTTTATTAAATATTTATTCTATTACTTATTTTGTATATTGTACCGTTTTATAAGTACTTTACCGACAAGAACAAGACTGTTTATACTAGCAACAGTAACTTGTCCGTTAAAAGAGCCACGCTGTGAAAGAGCCGTTTCTTCGAGAAGCCGAGTCAGGCCACGGGCGCCAGAGTATCATCTTCGCGTTTGTATTCGTTTGTAATCTCCGCTATTTATAGTTTCCAACGGTCATTTATTACTTTGCTTTGAAATATGATTGATCGTTAGCTCCTATTTCAATCCCAAATAGAATAATATCACGAGATATTATGACAAAACTTTTGTTCGAGACAAACGGTCTTTTTCTCCAAAAAAAAAAAGTAATTATTTTTATGTTTTGTGTCAAAAAGATCGCTATATTTCCAAATATATAATTATTAAAAACCTTTTAGGGCCTTCTTTTATTATGACTGGCATATTTTATTAAATTTATTTCTTTTTTTTGGTCATTTTGCTCGAAACCAACGACTGCAAAACCCGTACTTTTAGTTTATTTGATGTGTCTAATGTAGTTTTATCAATTGGCTAAGTCTCAGAAAATGTAGTGCGGTACGCCGCGAGCGTTCTTAAAATCACGCTACGCTGTGAAAACGTCGTTTGTATGAGTCAGATAATAGCGTGGCGTTGCTTGTCATGTTTGAGCGACTTTAGATCAACAACATGCGTTTTTTACACTCTAATTACCTTAGCCCAACTAAATATATGGATACACGCAGGAGTTTGCAAGCACGAAAGAAGCGTATAATGCGTCGTGCAACTCTAGCTTCTTGAGTGAGCCCGTAAGCGGATGTTTTTTTGACCGGTTAAAAATTCGTCTGGTCCCGTGTAAACGCAGCCTATATAACGGAATTTAACCAACTAATCACTCGCATAAATTTCGTTCGAATTTTGATTTACCGTATAGTATGCGGAAAAACGATTTGGCGAGTAATAAGCAGCAGACAAAATAGCCGTTGGAATGTCTGAGTTCTCACAAAGCCTAAAATAGCAATAACAGCGAGCTCTCCAAGGTGTTTACCGCTGTGAAAAAGTCGTTTGCTCGAGTATGACTCAGACGATGGCGTGGCGTGGAGTTGCTTGTCATGTTTGAACGACTTTAGATCAACTTGTGTTTTTACACTCGACTGACCTTAGCCTAGCTAATTATATCAACATTACACGGATACTATACAATCCTATGATATATAAATGGAAACTAGCGAGTAAACTAGACTAGTATAGGCTGCGTCGGTGTTCAGATATAATCGATAGTTAACTGATAATGAGTGACTTTTCGAACTTTAGCCCTTCGTCGAAGTTAATTATATAATATATAAACTAATTAAAGCACGTAAAACATCCTAAATCTGTTCAAAACATTTAGAGAAATTCAATAAGTTTGTGGAATTTGTCAACGGTGTTTTCAATGTTTGCCACGTTGTTCAATTTGTTTTACCCCGTACGTAGACGAAACTGTCAAACTTTTGTTGACTTTCTTCAAATATTTTAAACGTAGCAACCTCAATGTCAATCAATAAATGCTCTATATGGTCTAAAGGATTAAAATAAATAATTTCGTAATAATTTTTCGGTTTGAAGTTGAAGATCGATCAAGAGGTTTTGCTGAAACCTTGATCAACCTCCAGATATTGGAAATGATTGTACTATTTGTATCAAATGTACAAGTTTACTTGTAAATACAAAACTCTAAGATATAATAGTATGGTAGTTTATCATTAACTATATTCAACAATTAAGTACATGTAAACAAATAAACTAAAAATCAAAAATGCAAACTTGAAGTTTATAAATCAAAACTCGAAGAATTCAATAACCAAATAAACATATTTGCAATGTGTTTTATACGATTCGCTAAACATTAATTGCTAAATCCTGGTGGGATACTTTACGGGTAAATAAAGTAGATAAGTTGAAATCCCTTCAGCCGTAGTTGCTAAGTTTGTCAATAAAGAAACAACAAGTTGTACATTCTAGCCAAAGTTAATCGAATATCAATTTGAACGCAAAACATCTTGTTTTGTTTATCAAGTTTGAAAAATAAGACTTTTGCACGGCGCTCTGACTAGTACTTGTTCAAATTGCAACGAATTTTGCTTACGTTAAATGACTTTGAAAAATATTATAGTTATACTATTTACTAACCTTCTGAAAGCAGATTGTTTGAGTAATCTTCCACATTGCTTAGTGGCGTAGCAAAGGTAGATATGGCACAGAGTAGCAGTAGAGAGAGAAATAAAGCTCCACGATGCATGTTTTTAGCGCTGGTCTAACCGTATCAGACTGCAAAGGCTAAATAATGACCGTTACAAAATGCACGAATATTTTAAACCGCGCTCAATCAACTGTAAACCGATAACAACTGAACAGCCAATGAATGCAGCTGACACAAAGAGGTCAACCGTAGGTATCCAATCCAGGGCATTGTTGCAGTTTAATCGGTCACCGTAGGCATAATAATGTCTGTGAGGGGAGGGGACAGTGTGGCATATCATGCACTAGCCAAGTTATAAAAAAACACTGTTATTTGAAAAAGGACAATTATTTTACTATTAACTTTTTTTGAAATAGAGAAATGTTAGCTAGAGTGGAGTTGTTTTTACCTAAATTAGATAAGTAAATTCATCACTATTTTAGTGAATGTCATATAAATTTGAAATAACGTGAAACTGTTCGTTATTTCTGGGGGAGAACGACAAGATTGTATGCCTTATTTTTCTTTTAAATGTTTGTTAATCGTGATTGAAGGAACCCCGTGATTTGTTTGACCGTTAGTTTGGCGGGCTTTTAATATTTTACGTGACATCAACTAAATATCTATCTAAATTTACTAAATTTATAAAACAGTTCAACTCGCTTGTTTCAACAGTTTGAATAGATGAACTTTATAAAAAAAACAGTTATTTTATTAATTTAAGTTCAGATAAAGACTGAAATAAAAGGCATGCATTTCATTTTATCACTTTTGAATCAAATCTATTAGGAATGGACCGTAGGGGAATGGGACGAGACTAAAAACAGCTGAGTGAGAGACCAGTATGAATCAGCTGGATGTTGTGGGTTTTTTCTTTTTTTCTTTTTTTTTTACTTTCATTATGACTCGCCACACTGTGACGTTGTGCTGTTTTGTTAAAAAATCAACTGTAAACAGAAAACATCTGAACAGCCAATGAATGCAGCTAGCTGACACAAAGAGGTCAACAACAGTTTAATAGTAATGTCTGTGGGGGGAGGGGACAGTGTGGCATCATACACTGGCTAAGTTATCAGACGACTGAACACTGTTATTTGAAAAAGGGCAAATATTTATTATTTACTTTTAGTGGAAATAAAGAAATGTCGGTTAGAGTGCATTTAGTCAAACCGTTGAATAGTTGAATGGTCATTAGCATGCGAGATGTAGTATGCTTGCGTTGGGTAGAATGACTTGATATGGTCAGTACGCTTACCATTAGTGGTCCTTACACAAGAGTGCAAATAATATACCAGTGAAATAGTTACCTGGCTATTTAGTGAAATTTTATGCTATAAATTCTATTGTTTTCTATTGCTTAATAAATTGGCACTAATATATTAGAAACGTGATGGTCTGGGTTCGCCCCGACCAGGGCGATTGCGTTGTGTCTTTAGGCAAGATACTTTACTCTCTCAGTGCCTCTTCTTCTCGGATAAAGCCGGAGGTCCCTTCTGCTTTCACTCTAATCCTATATAAGGTGGACGCCTAAAATGCCTATTATTGAGCTATAAGGTCTTATTGGACTGATTGTAATATTATTTGGGCCAATTTTATGCAAACAGCTTATCTCTGAAATACAAACTATTAAATGGTTCAAATTTGCACCATTTGCACTCTAACGAATAGCCTCAATACCTTATATTTAGAAATAACAAACAAAATCAAAGAGGAGGGAGAAATTGTCGAAAACGTTAGGGAGAAGGGAGAAAAATGGTGTAAAATTTGGGAGAAAGGATATTTTAATCCCTGTTCCTCTCCCCTCTATTAGGCACATATGGTATACCACACACACAATCATGCATTTAGCAAATCGAATGTGGTTTAGCGTTGTCTGTACTCTTATCGACAACGATATTCGTCATGACAGTGGTCAAAATGTTGTGGACTCACGACGCGCAGCGGAGTGAGTCAGCAACAATTTTTGATCACTGTCATGACGAATATCGTTGTCGATAAGAGTACAGACAACGCTAAACCACATTCGATTTGTTTTTTTACAACACAAACCAAAATAAATGTACAAAAAGGAAAATGTCAGTTAACGGACGAAAAATGACGAATTTGTCACGCATCGAACTCAATGGTTTCTCTTCAAACTACGGAAAATCACATAATTTACGAAAATGATCTTTTTTCAGCCGGTAAAAAACAAATAAGCTTATTTTCATACAGAAATGCAGTGCACTGTTTGTCTTGAGAGACTGCTAATTGAAGTTAGAAAAGTACAAGAACGTCAAACACGGCCGATTAGCATGGGTTCTGGTGAAACGTTTTTGAAAATTTTCAAACAAAATGCATTTAAAATGCATTAAAACTGATCATATAGAAGATTACCAATATCTGATATGTCTAGCATTTGAACAACATTCTAAGCTTTTCAAATCAGTTCTGAACGAATGGTATTGCTCGTCAAAAATGTAATTTTGAGCACGTTTTTGTTGAAAAGACTACAGAATTGATTGTGAGTGAAGATTTGTCGAAAAGACTTAAAAATCGCATAAAATTAAAACGACAACAGCTCCATGACAGCATAGTTACATTTATTACAATTTTCTACTTACAGAAAAGGAATTTTCATTGATAGTTTATCCATAAACTTCTTTTTAAAATCTTTTTTTGACGAAAAAACTTTGTGGATGACAAACTTTCCCTCAATTCCGCACGAGTGTTGTGTGACATGATGACGTGATCACCGTTGCCTGGACTCTTATTTACCACGGTAAATCAACCAATCAGCGCGCGAGAATTCACACAAGTGTTGTAAAAATACTTATTCCCTTTTTATTATGTATATACGTACTTTTCTGACGTACGTTGTTCTTCTTATATAATTCTTTATTAATTGTTTTGAATCAACATTAGTAGGCACAGTATTGTAAGAGGGGAAGATGGCACCATGCATGCAGTTGGAGGCAAGATGGCAATGGGGCAAGATGACTGTAATTCCTTGAACCATGTTATCAAACTCAAACTGCTCTATCAACTGCATTATATCAATTGTTTGTTGCTCACTTTTAAACGGCTGAGTGAATGATTTAACGAAAGGAATTAAGACAATTGTCAATGCCATCATTGTTTAAATATACCGTCTAAAACTCATGAATAATTAATGAAGAGAAAACAAAGACAAAATCACTAGCGTGTAGGAGTTTGAAATCTGATGAAACACTTGCATAAAATTAAGCCATTTTCGCTTTGAATTTCTCCAATAATTATCCAATAATTTGAGAAGTAATATCCAACACTCGAAAGAGTGATTCATCAGGTTTTCAAACACCTCAAAATGGGCCCAAAAAAACTCGGCTGTGCCTCGTTTTTTCAAACACTCTTTCTCGTGTTTGACAGACAGACAGATTTACAGACAGACAGACAGATTTATTTTGCACCTTTGAATCTAAAGATATTTACAAATATATATATATATATATATATATATATATATATATATATATATATATATATATATATATATATATATATATATATATATATATATATATATATATATATATAAATACATATTGAATATTTATTATATTTCGTGTTTGATATATTACTGAACTAGATATTAATCATTTTACTGGACTAAATGTCATTGTTTTTATCCACATAACTAAATAGAACTGTTGTTCAAGAAGAAGAAGACACAGAAGAAGTACTGCTATTCTATCTGGACACAAGTGTATATGTCTGCGTTTTTAATCTGTATGAACTGTAGACTGAATAGCTTAACCCGAGTTTTTTGGTTGTTTCAACCAGACAGTTTTTAAAGTGTAAGAGCACATTAATAACCATGTATAAATTTCTGTTACAGCCATTTTTGCTATATGAGCTTGAGCAAGAAACTTGAGTAAAGTATGGTTAAAGATCCATGGATCACTTAACATCATGCAATGCGCGAAAGACAGTTTTCGGCGACCATAAAAATCGCCCATTACACATTTTGAAATATTTTACGATAATCGTTTAGCGTTTTGCTGTATTTGTTTTCTCGTAATAAGACTGACTGCGAATTATTTATAACACTGATCAAATCAAATCATTTTGATATCTTTTATGCTATGAGCACAGGCAGCCCAACTATTCTCTTTGAGGATTTTTTTAATGACAATAAAGTTATTTTTAACCGCGCACCGAGCGAAATACATATTGAGCGCGCGGGTGGGGTTCCTGTGGTGTTTTGTTTGAAAGCTCGCGGATGGGATTCCTGTGGCTTTTAACAAGCAATTTTTCGTCAAAGTCGCGCGGTGTTGAAGAGGGAGGTATTTTGACAAGGTATGAAACTCGGTCACGTGACAAATTTAGTTTCGCGCGTAGTAAATCAGCCATGGGAGAAAATTTTAATTTTTCTTCGAATATATAAACTTTACTTTCCTCTTCAACTACAGTAAAAAGTATGATAATCTCCGACCTCAGCAAAGGGGTTAAAATTAATTTATAAAAAGGGTAGCATGGAACCGAGGTGCGCCGCAGGTTGCTATGGCAGGGACTTCCGGTTTCAGTCGGATTTTTACAATCGTGGAGCAATCGTGAAAATATCGATCGAGCGGCGGTGTTGTGAAATAGATACCACATTCACAGAAAAAGTTGGCGATTACTTTATTGCATTTAACTTATGGATTGTTAAAATGACTTTAAATTGAAAATTACAATACAGGAGAATGTATTTTATTTCGGAAATCATGGGCTGGCGAAGGGAGAGTCGAAAAGATCGTGATTTGCACTGCATTTGCTGCTAGCTTGCTAAAATGAGTTTAGCTTAACACTCAAAAATGCTGATTCAAGTGAGCACTTGTACATGCTTTTGAAGTCACAGATGCTCTTCACTATTACGAAAACCTGGAGAAAGTTTTTCTAGTAGCTCTGGTATGTGCAGATAATGATTGGAGTTGAAGTTTTTATGTCAAAACGACTGATATTGTCTTGTACAAACCAACTTACAGCCGAGCTAAACAGTGAATTTGTGATGGCCGCTTTGCGAAGTTTTCCACGCTTGAAAAAAGCTCAACTTTATTTTGTGAACACTTACTTAGTTATAGCGATTCCAACACTAAGAATAGTAAATATGTTTTGATAGTGTGAAGCGTGTACAATTGTATTTTATAAGCTATTGCCGAAAAACTTTAGCTAAAACACAACATTTACGGATTCTATAAATACACTTTGAATGAAAATCTCTTCACATTGTCAAATAAACTAAAGTTATATTTCAAATAAACATGGAAATAAATTTCACATACTGATCTGTTTGTTCTTGTTGGTTTTTAAAGTGTACTCAGTGTAAATCCCTATGAGAAAAACAACAATTTTTGATTTGAAAGAAAAGTTTTAACAACATATATTTTTCGGCGAGTCAGTCGATTGCTTCACGGCGAACTTTCGGCGCTCGTCGTTGAATTTCCGTGAGATTTCCGTGCCCTAGCAAGCTGGGGCGCACATCTATCCATCCACGCCATCAAGTTTCAGACCTTGTAACAAGATACTACTTTCTTCGATCTTTTTGTCGTACGTGCGATTCCGCGCGACCGAAAAATTGCTTAAAAAAAGCCACAGGAATCCCATCCGCGAGCTTTCAAACAAATACACCACAGGAACCCCACCCGCGCGCTCAATATGTATTTCGCTCGGCGCGCGGTTAAAAATAACTTTATTGTCATTAAAAAAAATCCTCAAAGAGAATAGTTGGGCTGCTGTGCTATGAGTGGGTATTTATACTCTTTCTTAATCGTTTAGCGTTTTGTTGTATTTGTTTTCTCGTAATACGAATGAATTCGAATGAATTATAACACTTAAATCAAAATAAGCAACGCAAAGCACGTCGGTAATTGACCATGCATGGGTCTATTATAGCAAAAGCTAAACATTTTCTTTATAGCTGTGAATGTTATAAAAACAAGCAAACCACTCAAACGTTTAAAGTGGAAGCACATTTTCAAATTTCTATAAATGCATTGTTGTCATCTTCTATTAGTGTCATTTATTTCCATTTCAATCACGTCGTTCCTTGGTCCATTCTGGTTTTTATTTCGACGTCGTCGTTATTTTCGTTGGTGGTAACAGCGTCATATCCCTAGTAAAAACTGAGATCAATATATATATACATATAAATGTCTTAGATAAATGTCTCAGTAGAGCTGGTAAACATATTAACATATAACCATTTATGAAGAAATGAAATACGTGTGTTTTTTACACGCTTATGAAAACCGATATGCGTTTGGGAGAATTCGAGAGCAGATCAGTCCAATAGTCTCCTACAGCCAGTGATCGGAGTTTCCATAGCGACGATAAACAAACTTTTTTTAATTAAAACTACCAAGAGACACCTGAAGTTGTTATGTATTTGAACTAACCCCCGGATGACAAGATAGAAGCCCTTTGATTTGATATGCAAGGTCAGAAAATGAAGGTCTTTGCTTGGGATCTGGATTCCAGCATTTCCACATTTTTGAATAACTATAAAAAAAAAACAGACTTATTGATATAACAAGCAATCAAATAGAATTTCACGGTTCTCATAGATCAACCTGGCCTCGATAAGCTTGTAAAAGTATTTGTTGGTCATCAACCTTTTAATTTTCAAAAACTTCTCCTAAGCTTTCGGCCTTCGCGGCCACCTTCAGAGGAATGAAAGATCAACAATCTTGATGGCCGCAAAAACCGAACGCTTAGGAGAACTTTTTAAAAATTAAAAGGTTTATGACCAACAACTACTATTATGAATCAAAATCCAACCTACAAACATTTGTTGGTTGTAATATATCATTCATATTTTGACTACAGCCCATGGTATTTGTAAGTGTTTCAATTGCTTAATAATGTGTATATTCCCTAAATTACCACGAGCTGTATAGTCAAATTGAGAGAACCTTAAAAAGGACTATTAACAGCAGAAATCACTTACAGGTCACGTGATGTGTTAGGTGGTTTCTCCAATCGGTAACCATCTTTTAGTTTTTGAAGAATCTCAATACCAGATAATCCACCATAGGGAACGATGCCTGGTAATGGTAATAAGATATTCCTGGATAAGTTGTAGGTTGATACAGCTATTTCAAAAATCACAATCACAGCCGAAACTACAATCAACACTCACTCCAAGGCTGCAAAGGATGCCGGTATCTTTTTTTCTTGTCAAGTTATTTATTGCATATTTTGTTTAAAGGAATACAGCTATTTCAAAACGGTTGGCGAAGGTTTTGTTGCTTGTTGTATGTGGCATATCAAGCCCGAAATGCACTTTGGATGGTGTGAATTCAAGCAACAGTTCATAACAATATGGACATTTTACAAACTTTGTCGTCAGAGTTTTCCATCATATTTTATTCTGTACTTATAATATTTACACATGAAAATAACATATTTCAAGCTTGATAAGCAACATTCAGCATTCAACAAGCAACATTGTTACAAAACCTAGCTTCGTCAACCTTTTTATAAATAGCTGTTATTTTAATTGTATATGAAGACAGCTTGTCGACAATTTACTTCAAAGTCAATCCCTCGCGGCCTTGTACTTATTCTTACAATATCATGGAAATGTAAGTGACTAAAAGAATACTAATATCGCCAACTTTTTACGTATGTGAGTATATAGTATTCCGTACCTCCACTTTCGATTTCCCAAAGCAAAACACCATAAGACCACCTGAACAAGACACAAGTTAATACTTGAATACGATTACATTGGATATCCATAGCAAGGTAACTCGTTGTCTTTATTATCATGAACAGTATTATTATATAAAGAAGTAAGACTCATCAACCTTTTTTTTTAGATTATTCAATCCGACGTTTTGGGCTAAGCACCCATCTTCAGGGATGTTATTTAAGAAATATAAAACGCTTGTGTCTATGTACTGTGATATAAACACGCTGGGAGATGTAGAGCACGAGAGAAGCAAGCTTAGAAACGGCCGTTTTATATTTCTTTTATGAACTTTTTTCGCAAACAAAATGCAGAGAAAACTTTTCTACCGTCATTTTCATTCTCTGTTCTCTCATATAGACATGGCCTTCAACCAATCAGAGCGCGCGTTAGATGCCAAAAATTTTATAAAGAATGTTTGATATCGTCATTACAACTGCCAAAAAAAACTAATGAAAATGCGCGCGCTGGAATTTTATATGTCTTTAAAAAACTCATTAATAATTCATGAGCTATTAGTCCAATCGGGGCATTCCAATTTGGTCACATGCATGACCTTTATACCCCATAAAACACTGCCATAGGTACATTATGTAAAAACACATGTGTCTTTATGATAAAGGTACGTGTGTCTTTATAATAAAGGTACGTGTGTCTATATGTACCTATGACACTTGTAAAGGTCTCAGTTTTAATCTCTCATCATTGACCTTTACTAGAGGCATCACCCGAAACAATGCTATCAAGCTCCTACTATATTATACACGACCTTTCTCAAATGTGGGATGCCAAATGTGGTGCTTAATGGTGCATGGTGTGATATGGGAATGCGCAGTGTACCTTGCAAATAAAGTTTGTCTCCAAATTGGACTTTTCTTCAAGAAACTTTTATAATTTAGTTTTGAATAAGTGTTGGAGTTTTTTAAGCTATATAAAAAACTCACAGCACGTGTTTATCAAGGATCAAAAACCCTCGCTGCGCTCGGGTTTTTATCCTTGATAAAACACTGCTGCTCGTTTTTTATATACTACATAAAAAATTCCCTTTTTTAACGTCTCAATGTATTTAGCCAGTGGCTAATTGGGGAGACTCAGACACACACTCACTACCTCTACGTTAATTATTTTGCACACAACGCAGCTCACATGTTCATTTTTGTGGAGGGAGGAAAACCGGATAACCCGGAGAAAAACCCTCGTGGCATAGGAGAGAAGAACACATCAAACAAACTCAACTCACATATAATCCATGCCCGAGCCGGGACTCGAACATGGACCACAGCGGTGAGAGGCCAGCGATTTAACCGCTAGGCCAGCCATGCCACCCATTAACATTAACATTATGATTAAAATAAACCATAAAAACGAATAAGAATAAAAATATAAAGTGTTAAATGTTATAATTTATGAATAAGAGGACGGTATTTTTCTCTATTTGATAGTGTTTCCTTTTTTTAAGCAATGTGCCATGACTCTTGCCATTTTCTGTGATGGTATCTGTTCTCTTTACCGACGACCTCCGTCTCAGACCACTTGATCGAGTGTCCTGTCTTAGCATGATCTGCTAGGGCTGATTTCTCTTATATTAATGGCCAAGACGGAAACAAACATCTCTATCAATTTTATAATTGCGACCTGTGTTGCGGCCAAAGATGGTCGTACTGTCAATATCATCATTATTATTATAATTATCAAAATAATCAACACCATGGGCCGGTTGTTCAAAGCTAGATTGACGCTAATCCTGGGTTAACTCTAAAGAAAACATATAGAGTTAACCTAGGATTAACACTAAACTGTCTTCAGTTTGAACAGCTGCATCCTCGGGAACCCAGGGGTATTCTTCTGTCGCTCGTTTCTCGCTTCCACAACATATACCCCTGGGAACATAGTCTGTTGGAGCTTGTTCCGGAAGTCAAAATTCAACTCTTTCCTGATTGGTCGACCTTATTAGGTCGACCAATGAAAATCAAGATAACCATTCAAAGAAAGTCGTTAAATAAGTTTGAATTTTGACTTCCGGAACAAGCTCCAACAGACTACGTTCCCAGGGGTATATGTTGTGGAAGCGAGAAACGAGCGACAGAAGAATACCCCTGGGTTCCCGAGGATGGAACAACTTGGCCCATAACCATAAGTGGTACTTACACATCAGTTTTTGTTGTATAGGTGTAGTCTTCTAAAGATTCTATAGCCATCCATCGAACTGGAAGAATACCCTGTAACAAAGAGGTTGAAAATATTGACTGTGAAGAGAATAAAGATAGCGATAACTATGATAATAACGATGACACGAATAGTAATGATGGTGACGCTCGATAATGATAATGATAATTCTGATAGAACAGATTTTGTATGATAATGATAGCGATAAGAATAACAATAACGATTATGATTATGATAACCATAATTAGAAACGTATGGCAAACGTTCGTTCTCTGTTTGTGCACCAAGCTGTGGAATACTCTACCACAAAATATACGCCAGTGCACGTCTGTCAATGATTTTAAATCAAAACTTAAAACATATTTGTTTTAAACTGTTTATAAGGACTTAATTTAATTTAATTTAATTAGGGTATTAATATATATTATATTATATTTTAAACTTTTTAACTTAGTTTTAAAATTAGTATTTTAGGAATTTCTTTATTTTATGTATTTTTGTAAATATTTAACTATTATATTATTATTATTATTATTATTATTATTATTATTATTATTATTATTATTATTATTATTATTATTATTATTATTATTATTATTATTATTATTATTATTATTATATTTCTTTTTTTAAGATTGTAAAGCGCCTCTGGACATTTATGGAAGAAGCGCTATATAAGAAATAAATTGTTATGATCATTATAATGATAACGATAATGATAACGAACATACTAAGGATATATATATATATATGCGTCTTTGTCAAAATGTACAGCGGTGCTAGATAACATTAAACAGGAGCATTTTAAAAGGTCCATGTATAAGGAGTTAAAATGAAACCGTAAAAGATTAAATGGAAATGACGTCATTAATAATTATAAAACATACCCCAGTGGTTTTTTCGTATTGTCCAATCTCGTAGACGTCACGTGACATACCAAAGTCAGACACCAAGGCAATCATGTTCTTTCCCAGTAGTATGTTACGAGCAGCCAAATCACGGTGAACATACTGATTGAAAATGAAAGAAACCCATTATTATCCAATGGGTTAGGACTCATCATTATTTATATTTTTTCATGATTCCCAAAGGTTGACTCTAAATTCGCCATGTTCTAATCAAACCAGGGACTGGGTTCTGTTAATATTAATAATAGCCATAATGATGACAATTACATAGCGCAGTTTATCATATAAATCACAAGAATTAAAATGTATTTAAAATAAAAACTAACGCAAGAATACGAAGTTTCGGTGCCATCTTGACGTAATGTTTAAAGTCCGACAATGAGGCGCAGCCGAGGACTGGAACTAATTGCAAGGACTTGAAATCCCGTCCGGTCCGAATTGGAGGACTTTGAAAGACTTCTCAAACTCAATAATTATTTGGGAGGAATCTTCGTCTATAGATATTTAGCCATTTTATTATGATGAAACTATTATCTGATAGTTATGCATGCATGGATAATTTCTATAACAGTTTAAAACATTCCGTTCTGGTCAACGAATTAGCTTGTGGCTTAATGGTAAGCAATAGGAATTAGTAAGTTAGTGGTTAGAAGTTCGAGTCTCGGTACTGGTTACAATGAAAATATTTCAAGAGTCTTTTAATCCTTTAAAAAGTAAATTTAAATAAGGAACAATGTTTTTCTGGGCTAATATTTCTAAGTGTCACTATATAAAGCGTTACCAAAGTATATTTAATAAATCATTTCCAAGTACGGAGGACTTTGAAATGATTTCAAAGTACTTTGGAGCGGACTTTCCGGGGCTTCAAAGTTCATCATGTGATCTAATTCGAAACACATGGTTGGCTGATTACCTCATGAATTATTAATAAGTTTGAGAATCCATTGTCAAGGCTTTAATAACGTAAAAGTTTGACAAGTCGCTTAAATATTATGATAAATACAATAGAGGATTGAAATACAAACAAAAGAGTCAAACAAAGACTTTAGCCCGTACAGAATCTGATTGCTTGTTGAGTGACGGTCGGCGGTTATAATTACCTGATATTCTATCTAAGATTACCCGATATTTTTCTGAGATTACTCTATCTAAGATTACCCGGTATTCTATCTAAGACGAGACCCTGACTGCAGGGTTGACCTGTGGCCTGCATTTATTTTTAGCAAAACATTTTCACACTATCTAGAGAACACACGAATGGAAGGGGTGGTGATCTCAGAGTTTAAGATCTCTTCGTCAATAAAATGTAGCTTACCAACAATCTGAACAATCTGACGAGTAAAGAATGCTAGATTCCCGTTGTAATGGTACATATTTCGGTCAAAATAGTCCATATTATCATCGGTATTTCACAGCTTTATTTACCGTAATGACACTCGAAAATTACATGTGATTGGTGAAAGGCATGATGGGACCACAGGAAGCCCACAGCGCATGATTACTGCTGACACATTGATCAAGGGCTCGTCTAAAGCGCGACATTGAAGTAGTGAAGAAGGAACGCGCTGCATTTTAAGACCTGTGGGCCGCTACCGCTGGCCACAGGTAATAACTTGATATTTTATCTAAGATTACCCGATATTTTATCTAAGATATTCTATCTAAGTGTACCCGATATTTTATCTAAGATTACCCGATGTTTTTCAAGATGTGCCATCCCTTCGGAAATTTCATAGGCAAACTTGAGTCGTTCTTTCTCGGTGATGGCCTTGCGAGGTGGTTCGTGTGCAGTGTTCTCATATTCAGGCAATGGACGGTTCTCTTTGATGTATTCAAGAAGACAACCATTTGGTGCAAACGTCACAACCAGCAAAGTAGGACCTTTGAAGAATAGATTCATAACATATTACTTTTAAACATAAAATATGCCCATTTCTGATGCATGTTAAGAACTCAATCAGCCTGACCTCCGAAATCGTGTGTTTTTATATGCGGGTGTTTACTGTATTACATGGGCGGCGGAGATACCAATTTTATCTTCGAGTGTTGAATGGATCTCTCACGAGTGAGCGCAGCGAATCTCATTATATAGATATCGATGAAATGTCAAGAAAAATAAAACTTTATTGACTCGCGATCGTTATTAAACGAATTTTATGAAAACGATATCTTCACATGTGAAAGATACGAAGTTTTAGACACTAGAGAAGTCCTGGTAGTTCATCGATATCTATACAATAACAGTGCATATTTCATACCTTATTTTGCATGCTGCATATTTATAACTGCATTTCAAATATTGAAAACTGCATATTGCATATTGTACACTACATATCGCATATTTGCATATTTCACAGTACTTTCTATTGTACACTGCATATTTCATATTGCACAGTGCTAATTACACTCTGTCTCCGTTTAATTGCATATTACATACTGCACATTGTACATTGCACACTGCTTATCGCATATTTGCATGTTGAACAATGCAATTGTACACTAAATACTGCACATTGTTATATAAACCGCATGTTATACATTGTCAACTGCATAGGACATATTGCACACTACATATTGCACGCTGCATAACGCATATTTTGCACACTACATATTGCACAGACTACATATTGCACAGTGCATACTACTAATGTATATAGCAAACTACATCGTTATTTGGACCTACCGTTTATGGTGCACGCGCCAATCAGACTCACAATGTTAGGGTGATCTCCTATATTCGTCATGATGTTGATTTCGTTACACATGTCTCGCAGTTCGCGTTCAGATGGACTGTCTAAAAGCAGAAAATAGTTAGTTAGTTTCTATTAATCGACACCTGTATTGCTGTAGCAATACACAAGTTTTACATTATCTAGCACCGCTGTACTATTTGACAAAAGGCGCATTTGAAGCGAGAGAAAAATGGCTCTGCCAACTCCCGATAATTACATCCAAGCTTCTGGATGTAGAACTGGCTAAAAACCGGTTTTTCACGCATAGCTCTCCAGCATTTGTGAATTTCCGTTGACATTTGACCTACGTCATATTACGTCACCCTCACACATGCTCAACAGGGTAATTATCGGGAGTCGGCAGAGCCATTTTTCTCTCGCTTTTCGGTGGAGGAGAAATGTGGCTCTGTTCGCAGAGTAAAGCAGAAGTGGATGAATCTTGAATCTATTGTTAGATGATCTTTAAAGCGACTTTGGGAAAGGTCTATTCCAAGCAAGGCACAGAGAATGTGCACTTTAAAAATGGGAAAAATTAAATATAGTTATGAACATTTTACAAGATTTACAATAATTTAATTTGAAATTGATCATGTAGCAAAATTCTTGTAGACTGCCAAATGTAATGCAAATTAATGCGACGTTTGAACACATTACGGTAAAGACTAGTGTCCCTTTTTGTAGCAGTTGTCTCACTTTGATTTTGCCGAGATTGTAGGCCTAAGATTAGTATTTTGTTTGAAACAAGAGGTTTGTTTGCTATCATTCCTTACCTTTCAGCATCTTAACAGCACAGTCAATGCCTTGTTTCTCTTCTCCTTCTTCGCCTTTCTTTAAGAAACCTTTATGAACAACACCAAAGGCACCCGAGCCAAGTTTGTTCTCGATCGTCAGATCATCACGTGGTATCTCCCACCATTTCATGGTTACCTCAATTTTAAGTAGATCAAACCAATCCACTGCTGACTCGTAAGGGTTTTCACTCAACTGTTCAAATACGGTTATATAAGACTACGTTTAAGAAGCTGTACCATTTTAAAAGCGAGAATGTTTCATTAGTGTTTCTAAACACGAAAGCAATCTGAAAGCAAAAGGCAATACCTAGGCCAAGCGAAGAAAATATTTGGAATAGGTATCTTTAACTCGCGCGTTTTTCATTGCTTTTAAAAGTTCAACCACGTGACCCAAATAGTGTGCATACATTTGTTGCGTTGGTCTTATGAATTAGTAATGAGTTTAAGAAGATATGGAATAACAATCACTGCAACGCTGGTTTGGTCCGTCCATCACCCTTTCGGGCGGAGCTTACGTAAACTTGACCGGTAATTGGCTAATTTGTTGTAAGCTCCACATCCAAATTGATGGACAGACCAGAAAAATGCTAGCCTCGATAAAATACCGATAATATTGGTGTATCGGGACATATATATTTTCAGTTTGATTTTGGGTTTTGATTTTGATTTTCTGGTCCGGCATCAATCAGTTTGGAGGCAAATCCCTCAAGGATGATATACAGACCAGAAAGAAAGAAAAAACATTTTACTGCAGAGGTCGAGATAAAACAGTTCAAACGTCCAATTTTACATGTGCCGAATGCAATGCAAGGGATTAAAACATATTGTCTGAATTCATTTGCATAAGATTTGTGCACATGTGAGATGCGACGTTTCAACTAGGCACTAGGCCTTAGCTCTATGTACTATTTGTAAACTTACTCTTTCAATTCTTTCTTTGAGGTGTCTTTCTTCGTCTTTTTTCATACGCCACCATCTCAAAAACAGCAGCCCGACCACAACCAATATGATGGCCATGACAACAACAGGAACAACTATTGCAGTTATAGGTGTCTTGGGCAGGATAACAGCTGATAATAAGATAAAAAATATATTCATCATGAGTATCACCATTTTATCATCATTAAAATTCATCATCACCACCATCATTATCATTATCATCAACAACATCATCATCACCATCATCATCACCGTCTTTGTCACCACCACCATCATCATTATCATTTTATAACCATGAAATTTTAATTCGCTAACAACATGTTCATGGTTTTGAATACAAACCTTTGGTCGTAACAGACAAAGGCTTACTTGGCTGCGATCCAAACGAGTTTAAAGACGCGACACGCACCAGATAGTTGGTATTCGAGTCCAAATTATCAACATTCAATGTTCTCTCATCGGCGCCGACCACCATAGCATTATAATACGGCATACTAGTGCCAGCCTTCTTGTACTGGATAGTGTAGTTAGTGATGCTGAATGTGCCGTGATGAACTGGGGCCGACCAACTGATTGCTACTGATGTACGAGTGACGTCACTTTGGCTTAGGTTTACTGGCGGTGGAGGACTAGCTGTGAACAAAGTCATTTATCCAAGTCATTTTGATTTCGAAGTCACTTTATCCCAAAGTAGATTTTATCGAAAGATTGACCGGGGCTAAGTTTGTCATCTTATTTGCAGTGTCTATAAATGTCATTTTTCAAGTGATTTCATCTCAAGGTAGAAAGTAGTTTTAATCGAAAGATTGGTCGGGGCCAATCAATTTGATAGCTTATTTGCTCTTGTCTCGTGTGTTTTATCAAATTTGGAAATCTCAGAACATTGGTATTTAGTAAATATAAAAATTCAATAAGTAACGCAAATTGCAACTCCGATTATAATTAATATATAAATATGTTAATTCGATATACACTCGATTGCAGAAAGATTGTAGAGCGGGAACACATTATCCATCACTCAAACAGAAACGTCAAATACAAAAATAAAACAATACCTCATTACAACTTTAAATGTCTTTGATAGTGACTAATAGTCACTAAATAAGAACTATTACACAATAACAATTTCATTCTATTTCGTGGATACATAGTGTTTGCGCTCTACAATCTTTCTGTAATCGTCAAAAAAACTAATATATAAGTTTTGATACTCCAAGCGAAAAATACCCGAAAAGAGCACAGTGAGATCCTAAGCCTTTTTTTATTTCGGATATTCATTTTTACTTTTTTTTTTCACAGCTCTAATACCTTTAACACTAAGAGACGAATAAGATAAAGCATTTGATTTCTTCAAGATGTTTCCCGTGATGCTTTGCATTGCTGTCCAGGTCGTTGTGTTGATCAGTTCTACTGTAATGTCAAACTCGACACCAACGCTGCCTTGGCTGCAAATTAATTAACCATTTCATAACATCATTTAAGGCCTACAATCTTTGTCAAAAGTAGTTGTCACGATGTTAGTATTTTATCTTATAGTGACTACTTTATCTATTTTTGTATGTACAAAAAAATACACATCAACGTTGGTTTTATTTGAGATGACAGTGCATCGATATGTCAACCACATGGGCAACCCAGCACCAAAAAAAAAGACCAAACAAACGTCCTACCCAAACCTAGCGGTACTGTAGTAGGGGGCCAACCAAAACGCAGCTTTCGACTTTGGGTTTGATTACTGAACCACAAAAGCACCAAACAATGACTCTATCCTGCATTGCCAAGGGTGATTGGAGGAATAGCAGAATTTCATTATTTTTATATACTTTTATCTACTATTGAGAAACAGAAGTGCTGTACTCACAAGAATCTGATGACTTTTATCTGGTATATCCTGTATTTATCGGATTTGGTATTTTTAAATATGCCATTGAGCTGAAAGAAAGAGTAATTGTTGGATACATAAATATCATAATAGGCGACTGTTGACTTCCTTGGAACTCCGATCCTAAGTTTAGGAAATCTTTTAGGCTGCGCAAATTTAGCTATTCTGATGCGAAAAGTTTGAATTCACTACCTAGTAAACTCAAAGAACTGGAATCCATTAGATAATTTACCAGAAGACATAAATCATTTGTGCATTAGGTAGAGATATAATTCATTCATTATTTAGGCTATCTACTCCAATTATTAACTTTAAATTAGCTAGGGTAGTTACAATTGCTTTCGTTTATTTATTCATTGTTACTATTTGAGGGCCATAAAGTATATTTCTTTGCCTATCATCCCTGCTCAGGCGGAGACCGTTTATTTTATCAATTTTGAGAAGATAATTCTTCCGAAAAGTTTAAAATGGATAGGTTAACTTTGTCATTACACATTATTCGATCAATGTTACCTGTGATTTAACGGTCCTTTCCAAGGTTTTGAATCGTGTGGAGTTTCGTTTCAGCAATGTAGGACTATATGTTTCATTTTCAAGATGCAATGTAAATCTTACTGCTACAAAATCTAAAAATAAACATGGAAACACTGTTAGAGGGATAAAAGCTCGGAAGCTACAGTATAGACATCAAAAGATACAACTGCCTCCACCATGCTACATCCTTTCAATATTATATACAACCTGTACACCTATTTCAAAAATCGTTGTCTCAATCAAAGCTACAGTCCACACTCTGAAGCCAAATGATGAATCAATTATTTCTTTAAAAACGTGTAATAAATCACAAAACAGTTTATATTACCGACATCTTTTGCATGCTTCAAAGTGTGCGCTGTAGCTTGAGCTGCCAAAACGTTTTTTCCAAAGAGGTATAGAGGGCAAACGCTACATCCATGATTTAAAATAACATTGCTACTGTTGAATAGAGCGCAAACACTATATCCATGAAATAAAATCAAACTGCTTTTGTGTAATAGTTCTTATTTAGTGACTATTAGTCACTATCAAAGACAAGGAAAGTTGTAATGAGGTATTGTTTCCTTTTGTATTTGATGTTTCTGGTTGAGTGACTAAGTAGACATTAAATAAGACTATTAGTTAGGAACTATATAACTTATATCATGGTTTAAAAAAATAAATGTGCAACACTTACTTTGTGGCATTGTCTCAACATAAACAGGTACACTTAATGGACCATCTCCATTCTTATTAAACTCTAGCACTGACACCGAATAGTTTGTCAAAGGCTGTAGCTTTTCAACTTCAAAATAGTTCGTTACCATGCTTGTTGTGTTTATGATAGGATCATCCTCACCAACTTTGGTAGCTCGAATTATAAATCCAAGAGGTTTGCCGTGAGCAAATGGCAGGGGAATGGGCCTCCATTTGATGAATATTTTGTAAGGTCCAGTAGAAAAAGCTTCCACCACGTCAGGTGACCGAGTCGGGGCTGCAAAGTAAACAACAATAGTTCAGTATTTTTAGAAATATAAAACGGCACGCGTGTCTATATAATGTGATATAAACAAGATGGAAGACGCTATCCCCAACGTTTCTACCTAGACTAATTACCTGCAAAGGTTATTGTAGATAGCCTGCATCTACAAACAAGTTTTAATATTAATACATGTACAAATTGTAATGTAAAATGAAAAATATATGTGCTAAATGAAAATATCTGTATTTGTTTCCATTCTGTTTATTACATCCCATTATTACCTGGATCAGGACATTTCTTAACATAACAATACTGCCATCGAGTATTATTATCGGTCGTGTAACACCAAGGACCATTAGGTGCCTGGCCTCCAGGATTACGGCACCAGTTCGAGGCATTAACGAGTTCAGGATATCTAGCCAATGAATGATCATGACGATGAGGACATTGGGATGACCAGGACTGACATGCGTGACCTGATCGGGTCACATTGACACTTCCTTGGTATCGAAGGCCGTTTCCATAGTAACAGTCTAAAATGATTTAAAAAAGGCAGAGCTGGTAAGTGATTTGAATAATTGATTTGTATATCACGTGATCTTAATTGAGTTGAAAGTGCGCATTCGTACACTAAGGAAACATATGGTAATAAACATGGCTGAAAAAAACCTATAGTCTTTATCATGTGAATAACAAAACCGTTTGGTCTGAAATGTATTTCACCTACCTTTATCTCGTAGCTTGTCTGTCTCAGCTGTGACAAAAAATTACATTAAAAGGTATTAGTTAACAGAATATATCAAATTGTATTTTATATCATCTATCATTTGGCTATCAAGAGCGTGATATTTTCAGCGTTGTCGTTGAATATTCTTCAACTGCTAATGGCTAAGATGGCCGGAAACAAAGGATCGAAAAAAGGTTACGAGAATTAAATATAAATGAAGACATTTCTCAACTTAAGACTTAAGTGGCTAACTTTTTATTAAGTATTTTTGATTATATTACACGTTTCAATTAATGTTAATCATCGGGCAATGGTTGATCTAAGGCCAATTGTGTAAGTTTATCAATTCCAAATACATTGTTTCACTTCCACTTGAATGGTGCTGAATTGCAGTAACCAGTATTTCAGTAAACAATAATTCAACTTTAATCAGTATTTAAACATGATTATAAGTATGACTCAGATTAACCATTGCCAGATGATCAACGTTATAGATATACCTCCTTTCAAAAGTCGTTGTCAATGAGAAGCTAATAAGCTAGTGGCACAGACACTTGCATCGATGTGTTTTTAACAATGATGTCCAGTGTTTTGAACAAGGAACAAGAAAAGTCCAAATAATTAGTTTCTAAACTGATCCATGTACATAGTGGTTTTAACGAATGACCGCTTTGAATTTGTAGAAGATAAGAAAGACCAACAATATAGTATATATGATTATCTGTGCTTTTTGCAGCATGAGTGACAAAGCTTTCTGGAATGAGTGTCAGGGTATACACCTATTTCAATTAATGTTGTCCATCTGGAATGTTCGATCTGAGACCGATAGGAATTGTAGGAGCTCATTAAATTGCAAATGTGTTGTTTTAATCACACTTGAATGGTGCTGAATTATGGATAATAGTATTTCAGAAGCAAACATTAATATTCGAGCGTGATTATAATAGTGTATTTTGCAGTTTAACGAGCTCCCACAATTCCTATCGGTCTCAGATCGACCATTCCAGATGGACAAGGTTAATTAAAATAGGTGTATACAAAATCGAAGCCTTACTGTTTAGTTCTTCAAAATAGTAGCATTCTGGGTTGTCCCCACCATTTCTATACTTGTAGTCAGTGCAATTGATAACGTCCCAGCTGAAAGTTGCATCACCCGATTCCTGTTGTTTATTGAATCTCTTTATCATTTCCATTTCTTTGGCACAAATTCTGGTAGTATATTCACAACTTTCTCTGCAAAGAGGTCTCCCCATTGGTCTTGAAGAGGTTAAATCACATTTCGGGAAATACCACTGGCAATAGGCGAGATAGAATACCCTAAGGCAAGGCTTGGTGACAAGAACACGATAGGCCTTTAACATCTTTCGACCATTTTCAGAATTCTGTAAACGGAATTCTACGCTACGCTGTCTAAGCCTATCGACAAATAGACGTGTTTTCCCAAGGACGTGCTTGCAGTAGCCATTTGGATAGTAATACGGGAAACACTGACTGCTAACCACGTTAGAATCGATAGGTGGATGTGCTGGAATACAACTACAAAGATATGTTACTGCCATGAGTTCATCATTGGAGTATTTTGACGTAAGAAAAACCGCTCATTTCCCAGTGTACTTTGCACATGATTGCATTGCTAGAAATTTGGGTCAAGATGGGGACACGCATGCGTTGTAGCACGCAAAATAAACAAAATGGCTGCCACTTTTTATAAGAAAATGTACGGCAAATAATATATTTTGAGTATTTGTGGACAAAGTAAGCATATTGCACTCGGTGCGCGAATGAAAACTATGAAAGTACATATAAACCTTTGTATTCACTGCAAAAATGATTCACAATAAACAGCTGCATCCCTTCCTGAGCTGTTGGTAGTTTTCATATGTAAACCATCAATTTAATTTGCCATACATCTCCTTTGAAATCGTCCAACCTCCATGTACTTTTCGTTCAATTTGAAGTAGAAGATTATCATTTACGATGAGTGCGCGAATCGATCGATCTCAGTAGTACACTGTTTAAACAGTCCAAACAGCCAAAAACATGCGTAGAATAACTGTCCAATTTTCTTCCTGAAGGCTGTGAACACTGCAAAAAAACATCTTTGTAACGCCATGTTTTTATCCAGCTTCAAGTTGTAAATAAAATAAAACAAAGAAACAAACTCTTGGAAGCTTCCTTGGTCCGCCATTTTATTTATTTTATCTCCAAATGTGGGATTGAAAACAGGGTTCCAAATCATCATATTGCGGAAGTTTGGAGTTTTAGCCGTATAAAATCTGAGCCCAAGAAAACCGCTTTACAATGACCCAAATTTCTAGCAATGGGAAGTAAAATACATAAAATAATCTGTTATATATCTATACTCGGATTTCAGAGCCAGCTGAGTTGACCTTCAGAACAAACACAAGGTCAACCAATCAGAATTGAGGATTCAACATCATATTTTGATTAGCATTTCCCATTATTCTGCCAAGAAAATTCATGAAATACGAGTTCTTCCTTCTTTAAATTAATCGTAAACTCTAGTCAAACTGATGGTGGGATTATATTTCAATCAACAAGAAAAGTCTACATTGTATACTCAGAAAATGCTTGAAAATTGCTAACCAAAAATAGCGACCCATAATTCCTTTCGGGGAAGGCGATCAACTCAGCTGGAGTAGAAGAGGTTGATAATTTCTACTCACACACTCTACCACTACTTTGAAATATTCTGTACCTGAGACAACTCTCGACTCTCGACTCAAATGTTGATATTTACAGAAGGAGGAAAATCGAAGTATCCCCGTGACACTTCAAATAAACGCTATTCACATGTACTGTGGCATCCGCAGGGATCGAACCATCCGACCATATCGAATCACAGTGATCACACTCTTTTAACCTCCCTAGTCCATAATGGTAGAGTTTTTATTGCTCTTCTTACCTGGCTTGAGTTGCATTTACATTTCCACCTGTAAACACACACAAAAAATACACTTAGTAACATACGATCATTCCAAGCTGAAAATCATTTATAGTACCCAGAGGTTTTTCGCTTTTTTCGCTTAAATGATTGATCTGTAGAAAAAGCGCATGCTCAATATAATAAATGATCGTGGGTGCCGGCAGAGTGTACACAAAAATAATACACATAGTAAAATTCGCTCATTCCAAGCTCAAAATAATTTATATACTACCCTGCGAGAAAAGGTTTTTTCTCTTTCCCTTAGAGGGATGAACAAAGTAACATCTGCCGGCACACACGACTTACTTCAGCTGGATGAATAAATTATGGGCTATCAGTCGAGCCCGGGACAATATTTAATATTAAATAACACTGTATCTCTGCTTAACTTAAGATTTACTACACAACAAAGTATCTCGGCGACCATCAATGTGGTCCGAGTTTGAGCTCCGGTTCGGACATGGATGGTATTAAATGAGGTGAGTTCGTTTAATGTGTGCTCTTAGTCTTGCCAACTGTTCTTTTCCTCCCTTCGATTCATGAAAATGAACATGTGAGTCAAATGTTTTATGCTGTAAAAAAACAGTGTATAGCTGGTAGTGTTAGTACAGAAAATCTAACTCAAACCTGGTAAAAAACCTCGGCCGCGGACAGACGCTCAGAATCATGGCGAAAACCTAGAAGTCCAAGTAATTGAAAACCCCGTTGAGACGTATTTGAAATGGAAAACAAAATTGATCACGTTTTCTTTGACCATTCATCAATAAGTTAATTACTGGTTTGCTCAGGTGCTTACACGTACCTTCTACAATGGTGACCAGAAATAAAACGACTGTTAACCACTCCATAGCTAAAAAAATATATAAAAAAATGAAAATAAAATGAATTATTTGTGATCATT
Source organism: Metridium senile (assembly GCA_949775045.1). NCBI lineage: Eukaryota > Metazoa > Cnidaria > Anthozoa > Actiniaria > Metridiidae > Metridium > Metridium senile. The sequence goes on along the minus strand of OX459101.1, from coordinate 14,697,523 downwards.
TAATGTTACAGAACAGAAATGGGTAAAACTATCGTATCATTAAAAAACAGCGGATTTACAGAAACCCTCACATATGATAACCGTTACAAACCTGCAGCAAAAAGAAGAAACAGAAAGTGGAATATTATCTGATGTAACCCTCAATTCAGCAAAAACGTCCAAAGTAACGTAGCAAAAACCTTTCTTAACCTCATTCAGAAGCACTTCCCTCAGAATCACAAGAATCACATCGACATGGCATCGACATGACATCGACATGACATCGACGTGACATCGACCTGACATCGACCTGACATCGGCCTGATATCGTCCTGAGACCAGTGGACGTCACCTAAATCAACTAATAAACTATGAGATCCTACTACTTAGCTACAAGCCCCTAAATGGCACTCCAGACTACATCTCCAACTTACTTATTCCCTACAAACCAGCTCTCTCCCTAAGATCCTCCGGACAGAACCTACTAACTATACCAAATTCCCTCACTGCAACTTATGGGGACAGGGCTTATTCAATCTCAGCCCCTAAACTATGGAACTCACTGCCCTTTCACATAAAAAGTGCAGAAAACATTACATCAATTAAATCTAAACTCAAAACTTTTCTTTTCCAACAATTGATTGATTGATTTATTTATTTAAGAGCATTGAGGCCTTTAGATAATGCTTCTAAAACATTGCATTATTATAATGAATAGATGCATTACCCAGTGGCAAACAAAGAGATAAGCTATTATTATTATTATCATCATCATCATCATCATCATCATCATCATCATCATCATCATCATCATCATCATCATTATTATTATTATTATTATTATTATTATTATTATTATTATTATTATTATTATTATTATTATTATTATTATTATTATTATTATTATTATTATTTCCTTTATTTCACAAACAATCATTTACAATAAATGTTGCTGGTAGCTTATTTCAGCCCAAGATCTAACCCGATCCTGAGAGCTGAAGCACTTTTCTTAATATGTGAGCTGTCCCTAGAAGTACAGATTTCTGAATGTCTATGATGCTGATCTTTTCTAAATCTAGCCTATTCAAGTGGTTTTTGAATTGCTTTGAAATGGCCCCTAACGAACCTATAACAATTGGTATTGTCATTGTTTTCTTTTTCCAAAGCCTTTCTAACTCTATTCTTAGATCTTGGTACTTGTCGATCTTCTCCTTTTCTTTCTCATTAACCCTGTGGTCCGCTGGTACAGCAATATCAATTAGTTGGACCTTCTTTTCTGTTTTGTTGATAACTATAATATCAGGTCTTCTTGCTGTTATTTTTCTATCCGTGTACACATTAAAGTCCCACAGTATTTTAACTTGGTCGTTTTCTGTTACTGGTTGTGGTGAATGGTCCCACCACTTTTCCGTACTCGGCATTCCATGCTTTTCACATAGGTGCCAATGTATGTTCTTAGCGACACCATCATGTCTCTCAAAGTTTTACATCCAGATATTAGGTGCTCTACTGTTTCAGTTCTTTCCTTGCAAAGTCGACAAAGTGTCGATTGATTGGTATCACAGGAAATGGCTCTATGCAATCCCATAGTTGGATTGCACAGAAATTGTATTACACTTATACAATACCACAAAGTATTTTACATGCATTGTATTGTGCAATGAAATCCTATTGACAATGATATGTTGTATTGGATAGCTATATACAATACCTTTTCCAATACAATGTCGTATTGTATTGCACTGTCTAATACTATGCTGTATTTGATAAGGGCTTGCATAGATCTATACAACACCTATACAAACCCATGCATGTGATTGGATTAGTCTATACAATACCACATTGGTTTGCATAAGGGCTTGCATAGATCTATGCAACACCTATACAAACCCATGCATGTGATTGGATTAGTCTATACAATACCACATTGGTTTGGATAAGGGCTTGCATAGATCTATGCAACACCTATACAAACCCATGCATGTGATTGGATTAGTCTATACAATACCACATTGGTTTGCATAAGGGCTTGCATAGATTTATGCAACACCTATACAAACCCATGCATGTGATTGAATTAGTCTATACAATACCACATTGGTTTGCATAAGGGCTTGCATAGATCTATGCAACACCTATACAAACCCATGCATGTGATTGGATTAGTCTATACAATACCACATTGGTTTGTATAAGGGCTTGCATAGATCTATATAACACCTATACAAACCCATGCATGTGATTGGATAAGTCTATACAATACCACATTGGTTTGGAAAGGGCTTGCATAGATCTATACAACACCTATACAAACCCATGCATGTGATTGGATTAGTCTATACAATACCACATTGGTTTGCATAAGGGCTTGCATAGATCTATATAACACCTATACAAACCCATGCATGTGATTGGATAAGTCTATACAATACCACATTGGTTTGTATAAGGGCTTGCATAGATCTATACAGCACCTATACATACCCATGCATGTGATTGGATTAGTCTATACAATACCACATTGGTTTGCATAAGGGCTTGCATAGATCTATATAACACCTATACAAACCCATGCATGTGATTGGATTAGTCTATACAATACAACATTGGTTTGGATAAGGGCTTGATTAGATCTATGCAACACTTATTCAAACCCATGCATGTGATTGGATAGTCTATACAATACAATATTGGTTTGGATAAGGGCTTGCATAGATCTATACAACACCTATACAAACCCATGCATGAGATTGGATAAGTCTATACAATACAAAGTCATTTGGACTTGTATGATATTGGCTATACATTCAAATGATACTGACACTATATAAAACATACTTATACTTATAACTATTATTTATATTACTATTGTTATTGTTCAGTTATTATTATACCATCTAATGCAATATACTGCAGCCATTGAATTAATGGATTGTATCACAGGAAAAGCCTCTGTACAATATACCATAGTGTGATTGTTCAGAACTTAGACCCCATCTACACGGATCCGGATACTTTTGAAACCGCAATACTTTTTGATGCGAATCGGCCTATTGTCCACACGAATCCAGTGAATCCGGTCACCGAAACCACATACTTTTGAAACCACTCTCCAGATAGGATACTTTTGAATCCTCCGGATACGCGGATTCGTGTGGACACCTAAGGTCACCTAAAACTGGATACGCTATTTTCCAGTGTTAACGAAAGGAATACGGCAATTTTAACAACAATAGTTGATCATTTTAGAAGTAAGGTCAATTTTATCCGGTTGGCTGAGCCTTTTGAATCAAAACGAAGACGGTTTTGATATCATAACCTCAAGGCTAAGCCCCCAGCCCCTGCCCCTCTGAGGCAGAGAATGTTTAAAAGTTTTAAAACCGTATAAAAGGTGCAAAATCAATGATATATGCTTGTTTGTAAGTTCGTTAGGCTCGTTTGTTTTATTTGTTCGTCTGTTTGTTTGTCTATATGTCTGTTTGTTAGTTTGTTGTGCGTGTTTGTTTTATTTTTGATTTTTTTCCTTTTTTTTCTCTTCAGTCGGTCTGTCTGTTTGCTTCCTTTTATGTTGTTATACGAGTAAATGATTGGGGTTCCTGTCTCAAAAATCATTAGCCAATCAAAGCGGAGATATTGAATCACGTGATTGAAATCAAATTTGGGCGCAGAGCGGCCATTTTAACCGTTTGAATGACTTCAGTGGCCTTGGGGAATTACAAGTTACTTTTCTGTTAAAAATCATCCGTTTTTGATGTTTTAGTGTATTGAGCATTGTAGAATTACCTGGGAAATATTGCTTAATGTCCATAGCGGAAGGGAGAGTATGTTTTTGAGTTACAACAGCTGATTTACAAGACTTTCACAAGACTCGAAAATTTGTCAGCTCGAATCGACAGTTTCAAATCTTTGGTAAGTGTAATTTAGCATTACTTACATAATTATCAGAGTATTATTGTGTTATTACATTCCATTGACATTATTATGGACATCAGCAGTATTTCAACTGTGTTTTAAAACATTGAAGCACGTACATACAGCCAAATCTTGCACGTTTGCCTTGCATATTTGAAAATTGCATTATTGCGAAAAATTACTAACTAAAAGCACAGTAAAATAACTCAGTAATTTGCTTCTTTTATTACTTAGGTTGTACATTATTGGGTCCTTAATAAATCTACGAAAATGAATTGAACAGGAAAAGAGCATCTAAACTTGTAAACAAAGGCAATCAACGAGAGATAAGTGATCTTGCTCATATTGATATATGTGCTTTTTCTTTGAAAGCACACACTTTGTAGAGGTTGTGCTAGACTGGTTATTCTATAACTAAGATAACCAATGAATTAGACATTGAAAAAGTGATAACTTGATCTAAGAAGTTCATTAGGGGAAAAGGAGAGTCATTTTGGTAGGGAAAAGGCTTCTCAACTTTGGCGCCAAAATTTGCTTTATGATCAAAGTAATCTATAATACTACAATTATTATTTGAAATACCTTGACTAAAGGATCTTTAAATTGAAGAAAACCTCTTAATTTGGCCATTTTGTTTCTAAAAGTAGCAAATTAATGACAAAAAGAACAAAAAGAATTTTAAAATTTTGAATTTTGGTACCAAAATTGTGATCTAAAAATCTCAAAAATAAAAAACATATCAAAGTAAAAGTGATTTAGGGCCATATTACAAAGTGAAGTTGGCTTTTTGACCTTTGTCATAGACGCATCTTGTTTTTTGTTGCTGTAGTATGTCACTTTGTTACAAAGCTCATTCGCTTTTGACGTTTCTTCGTTTGAGCTTTGACATTGTATCTACAGGAGATTTGTCAGTACAATATCAAAGTCAGATTCAAAGGCATTTCTTGTGCACTATAGAGAAAAGACTGTTAACTATATACATGTGCTTTGATCAATCAATTCATCACTTTGTGCATGCATATTTACATGAAATATAACATCCATTCTTGCTGGAAATGTAAATAACTATATAACATAAATATATCTGAGGTTGTTGATTTATTTCAAGCAGTTTCATCTCCACAAGGCAACCTATTTAGTCTTAACTTTGATTATTTAAAATAACAATTCTAGTGCAAAAAATACATCCGTGAAATACAAATTATTAAATAGTGTAAAATAGTGCTAATAAAACAATAGAAAACAATAGAATTTGCATAAAATTGCACTAACTAGTATTATTAATGTTTCACAGATATACTTTTTGCACTCTATTCAGTTATTAAACCTGACTGATGGTGATTTTCAAATATTGCAAAGAATTGTTCCTTTCGGATATACAGTTAGCACTCTTTTAGAACAACGCAAAAACAATAGATTCAGTCTGACTTAAAAACTGGCTAATCATTGTAATCTGTGCCAAATTAAAGTTAAGATGTAAAACAAATCACTTTCTGGAGAGAAAACGCTGGAAACCAATCACTAAACCTTTATCCAAAAGAGAGGAAATATTTACCTGCAAGAACATCATATTTTAAAACAAAGAAATGAATTAATTTAGAAGCCACTTTTCATGGTATACCGGTACATGTAAAATGCATACAAGACAGTGGTGGATTGTTTATAGTTACTAGTCCTTTCTCTATAGTGTGCAAGGAACACCTTTGGATCTGACCTTGACTTAATGTCACTCTTGGCCACTGTGAACAAGAGTGGCAATAAAAAAGTCAAAATGAAAAAAGAAAAATGTTCAACAGAAAAACATCAAAAGCGAAATTGTTCTGTGACAAGTTGCAATGGGGCAAAGTGTTTTGTGACAAAGTGACAAAATCAATTCTAACTAAAGTCAGATGTGTCAATGACAAAGGTAAAATAGACAACTTTGTAATATGCCCCTAAATCATTTTTAATTTTGGACTTCTTGACTTTTTCACTGAATTTTTAACTCCTGCTCTCAGGCAGCATATAATCAATGCTCCGCATAAAACCTCAAAATCAACATTTTTATTTAAAACGTATAAGTACAAAACTTCATACTACTTTGCCATCATTTCTGAATTATTTCAATCAGTAAATGCTTTTCTTGACACCACGGGCCATTACTCAAAAACTAAGCATTTTATCAAAACAGAAGACACAGTTTTAAAGATACATATGTACTGGTTGACATAACCCAAAAATCATGGCAAAGCAGTTTAATAAGAACTTTTTGAGTTAAATACGTTTTTTATCAACTCGCAAATGAAAGCATTCAATTTTTAGGTTTTCTTATAGCACATTAGATATCATTAATCTGAGAAAAGAAAGGGCCAAACTCTTGCTGAAAAAACAGCTGAAATATCACTGAATCAATCTCTGGTTTAAAGAGAATTTTAACCTACGATAAGTGTTAGTCTACAATTAAAATCCCTGACCCAGGATGAGTAAATCCTAGGTTAAAAAATGCATTGATCAAATCATTGATTTCGTACACTACAACCAACTTACACATCGATCAATAAAAACCTTGACTCCCTGGGAAGGCCGGGGAAGTAATATGACATCTGATGTTGTTTAGAAAGCATTTATAAATTGAGGTGAGGGAGGTAACAGTGCTGTCATAACTGTATAGGTTATTTCATAGTGATTTATGGGTATTTTTGCCCCAGAAAGCCATGTAAATTAATGTTACTTCCAGTGGGCAGTATTCTTGGGAGTCATGGTTTCAAATGACTTATCGTGCATTGTGTTATAGGTAATTAAAAATGCACTTTTTTAGTAGAATTGAACTTTCACAGTCGAACTATACAATTATTGTAAACTTCATAACATTAAATGCTAATTACTGATTTTAATGTCGACCAACTCAGATTTTTGAAAGACTATGTACAATACAAATGTCATAAATATCAATTCCCTATCTTCATGATATTATTGGAATGTGTTTTTATAATTGAAACTGAAAAAGTTGAAATAAAAGGTTTGATTTTACTATATCATTGACTAACTTAATTTGCTAAATATCCCCTTGTTGCATTGAACCAATTCATATATTTGATTGATTTGATCTACCCACTACACAATACCATGTATGATTGAATTGAACTAGGCAATCCTTTGTACAATGCCACAGTGTTATTGAATTGATCTATCCAATACTTTATACAATACCATGTATGATTGAATTGAACTAGGCAATCCTATGTACAATACTACAGTGTTATTGTATTGATCTATCCACTACTTTGTACAATACCATGTATGATTGAATTGAACTAGACAATCCTTTGTACAATCCTACAGTGTTATTGTATTGATCTATCCAATACTTTGTACAATACCATGTATGATTGAATTGAACTAGGCAATGCTATGTACAATACTACAGTGTTATTGTATTGATCTATCCACTACTTTGTACAATACAATGTATGATTGAATTGAACTAGGCAATCCTTTGTACAATACTACAGTGTTATTGTATTGATCTATCCAATACTTTGTACAATACCATGTATGATTGAATTGAACTAGACAATCCTTTGTACAATACTACAGTGTTATTGTATTGATCTATCCACTACTTTGTACAATACCATGTATGATTGAATTGAACTAGACAATCCTATGTACAATACTACAGTGTTATTGTATTGATCTATCCACTACTTTGTACAATACCATGTATGATTGAATTGAACTAGGCAATCCCATGTACAATACTACAGTGTTATTGTATTGATCTATCCAATACTTTGTACAATACCATGTTAGTATTGCATAGGACTAATACAATCCTTTATACAATACCATGTAGGATTTTATAGGACTAATCCAATCCTTTATACAATACCATGTAGGATTTTATAGTTGTACCCAACTATACAATCCAACATATATTTGTATAGAGTTATACAATTCATTGATCAATCACCACATGTGATTGCATAGAGCCATTTCCTGTGTATTATAAATACTCTTGAGAGCGTTTACTGGTAATGCTTGATCTTGCGCCGCTGTTAGGAACCCCTCTGTCTCAATTTTCAAATCTCCTCTCGTCATCCACAAGTAACTGCTTTCTGTGTCTATCTTCTCTTCGCAAGTTCTGAAGTAGTGCCCATTAAGAGGCTTGCTTTTGTAGCTCTGCATTCTTTCATTCTCTCTACGAAGGTGGTATTCTTTCTTTGTTTCTGTAGTTTCTTTGATGATGCCGGTTGTATCCTTGAGCATGTCATGCAGAGTTTTGTTCTTCTTGATGTAATCATTTAATGCAAGTTCTTCTTCTCTTACTGCGTCTTCAACTGATTTCAATCCTCTACCTCCACTTTTTCTTGGTAAATATAGGCGTTCGACGTCAGCACGAGGATGTAAACCACGATAGATAGTAATTAGTTTACGGGTCTTTCTGTCCATATTCTGAACTTCTTCCTTAGTCCATTTCACAATACCAGCAGTGTAACGAACAACTGGAATAGCATAGGTGTTAATTGCTAGGATCTTATTTCTTCCAGTAAGTTTTGATTTGAGGATCAATTTCAGTCTCCTATTGTATTCTGACTGGACATCTTTTCTAACTTTGCCTTGGTTGATGTCTTCCCTTTCAAGTACTCCAAGATATTTGTAATAGTCATCTCCTTCAAGATTTCTTATCTGTTTACCATCAGGTAGCTTTATCCCTTCTCTCTTTATGATCTTTTCTCTCTTTACCCCCACTCTTGCGCACTTCTCTATTCCAAAAGTCATGCCAATGTCTGTGCTGAAGATTCGCACTGTGTGCATAAGTGATTCGATTTCTTTTTCTGTCTTACCATACAGCTTTAGATCATCCATGTATAATAGATGGTTCAAGGTCTTTCCATTTGGCAGTTTGTAGCCTTTGTTTGTTTTGTTGAGTATGGATGACAGTGGAATAAGCGATACAATGAATAGCAATGGCGATAGCGAGTCTCCCTGGAATATTCCGCATATAATGTCACATTGTCCACAGGATTCATCTTCAACCATCAATTCAGTGTTCCATGCTTGCATCGAGTTTCTTATAAAATCTGTGATCGATGGATGGACTTTGTTGTTATTAAGACATTCAATGATCCAGCTGTGTGGAACTGAATCGTAGGCCTTTTTGTAATCTATCCAGATCATTTCTAAGTTCTTATGTTTTGTTTTGGCATTCTTTAGAACTGACTTATCAATCAATAGGTGATCTTTTGTTCCTCTGGTTCCTCGCCTACAGCCCTTTTGTTCAGCAGGTAATAGTCCTTGTTCATCTAGATGGTCGTAGATGTTGTCAGATATAATTGATGTCATCAGTTTCCAAATAGTTGGTAAACAAGTAATGGGACGATAATTACTTGGTATTGGGCCTTTTTTCGGATCTTTCATGATTAACGTTGTTCTTCCTTCTGTCATCCAGCTTGGAATCTCATTATTATTATTATTATTATTATTATTATTATTATTATTATTATTATTATTATTATTATTATTATTATTATTATTATTATTATTATTATTATTATTATTATTATTATTATTATTATTATTATTATTATCATTATTATTATTATTACAAGCTAATACCGCAAAGGCTAATATAGAGGTTTGCTTCTTCATCTGGTTAGAGTCACACTCAAAACTCACGTTAACGACCACTCTGGGATCAATGTGTTGAAAGTGTTAATTTGCTTTGGATAAGGAGATTTTTAAAAATATGTTCCGAAACTTATTTTCAATTAAAGCTTGAAGAATCATAAACTTTAAACCATGAGGAAAAAATAAAATAAAGTATTACTAAATTAGTAAATACATTACTAAAATGCTTATTTTTTAATTTACTAATTTAACGTGAGCATGCAGTCTCGAAACAAAAATATTTTTTTATATATTAAAATATGGCCTTTTCAACTATTAAATCAGTTGGAAGATTAAAAGCGATTTTGAAAAAAAAAATCCCGAGCAAACGTACAAATATTGCTGACATTAAAAAGTTAGCATAAAATCGAGGCTGTTAAAAACATCCCCCAATTTACCACACGGGGTCCCACATGGGTACATTTGTAAAAAAAAACATGGCGATCAACGGTTTGCTTCGGAAATGGGTCAAAAGTGCGGGAGTTACACTTACAAACGACGTAAAGAGCTAATAGATGCCTATGGGAATGTGTTTACATATTGATAAAGGAGGTTAGCATTACATATGCATTGAAATGTTCAAAATATGTCTACGAACTACTAAGACTATAAAGTCGATTCATGCACAGCCTGTTCGTATTGATAAACATTTCATATTAAACTGTATTGCTGGTGCACAATTGCACCAAAACGAACTTTTGTTTTGTATATGTCAGTAGTTTCCTTCCAGTAAGTAATTAGTTATCCGGTCTTTTGTTCTAATTTCGTTTCGTTTCAGTTCAAGTAGTATAAAGAGTGTATTTTTGTATAGTTTATTCGTGCACCGTTTAAAACCATCACAGAGCTACAACTTTTTGTAAGTATAGTCACTTTCCTTCGTATTTTTTGAAGTCATAACCTTTATTAATGCTTGTAATTTTGTATTTTATTTAAGCAACCTTGCCGATTTGTTGTATACCGATTACAATTCTAAGCTCGAGTTTGAGACGTTGTTATTAAATCTATCACAAATAAATGTCGAAGCCGTACAATGATATGTATGATTTACTTTATTTTAACAGCCATCTTACATCAATTGTAACTGCATGATAGGCATCGTTAAGCCTGAATGCAGGGATTCCACTTTCTAAAAGAAATTAGCCGGGTGATCTCACATGTGAATAAAGCCAGCGTGGGAGATCTTTGGGAATCAGCAATTTGATAAAATATCTCTCCTACTAAGCCGCATTTGGAAGTTATGACTTTACCAAAACATGACAAATGCAAAATTTTCTTAGTAGGAGAGAGTGGCTTGGCACTTAATAAAAAGATAAAATGTGAAAAATAGGGCTATCCCCTTTCCATTTTTTACAACATTTCCCAGCATGCAATGCGGGAGTAATTAGTATTTAGCCTTATAGAATAAAGGAGCATTTAATTTAATAACAAACAACATATTGAAGATATCTGAATTTATGCTTGATTTCCTGATTCCTTACCATGAGTCGGTCACAAATATGAGTCGCGGGTTGTGAAAATGTTTTTGATGGATGGAGTTAAGGAGTATTTTAAGGTAATTCGCCCCCATTCCCCCTCCTAAAAGGAGGTTGGTTTTTTAAAGCATCTTACAGGAGTCACAGAAAGATAGTTTCTTTGCCAAAGTATAGTTAGTCAACAAACCTATTGGGTCTACATGTTTCGGTCAAAATGTCGCTTCGGCATGATGCGAGCAAAGCCCGAAGAAAATTTTAAAATTTTAAATTGGAATACCCCCCCCCCCCCCCCCCTTGAATTCATTTTGAGGAGTAATGACCCACAAATGTGAACTCAGCATCCAGAATTACATAGGAATAGTCAGTTTTCTAAGTTCTAGATATGTGGCAATATGCAAACATTAATTAATAATTTAATTAATTAATTAATTATTTAATGATTGTATTATATCTATATTAGCCTTGAAAAAACTGATTCGATGAAAGAGACGGCAATTCAACAATTACTTACCAAAACGACTCGTTTATCCAATATTGTGGAATCTTGACATTATAATATTGCTTGTTGAAGCAGTGATACTTGTGTTTTTGTACAGATGAGAGACTAGACACTTCTTTGTAGTGAAATTAATGTCGAATATATCTACGTGTAAGCGATTTTCAGCGAACTGAAAAACCACAAACTGACGTGACATGTCTCTCTTCTTGAAGTGTCACTTAACTTTCTGTAGCATGGCGTGAGCTGGCTCTTAAGGGGAGGGGAGGGGAGGGGAGGGGAGGGGAGGGGAGGGGAGGGGAGGGGAGGGGAGGGTAAGAGGAGCCGCTTTGTTTTCCCCTCCGTCCCTCCCCAAACACTTCACCTTCTACCCTTTTATTCGTAACAATTTTTGTTTAAAGTTGATTGTTTAAAGTTTGTTTTAAAAGTTAAATTGTAGCGGAGCTCCCGCGCGAGCGGAGCACCATACTTAAGAAAAAATGGTAACCCATCGAGTTGATTTTCGATGGTTTTCACACAGGAATCCCAAGCGTACGTCCGACGTCCGACGTCCGACGTCCGCGCCCATCGCGATGCTGATTGGTTGTTATATTTCGGCGGGAACGAAAGTGACGCGCGCGCCAAATACCGCTAGATCAACAAAGCAAAATTGTTCTTTTAATTTATCGACAAAAAAGTCAAACAAACAACAACAAAATAGCAGAGCTTACATTAATACAAAATAACAACGGAGAAAGATGAACTTCGAAGAACAAAGATAGTTTTGACCGAAGAAGAACATAAACTCGAAGGACACAAAAACGAAGAAATTATACTAAAGAAAAGCAGAAAAGACTGATTCCAAAAGATCAAGAAAACATATTTGTATTGCAAATTAAATTGGTTATATACAACCAAACAAAGCAAAGTTGTTCTTTTAATTTATCGACAAAAAAGTCAAACAAACAACAACAAAATAGCAGAGCTTACATTAATACAAAATAACAACGGAGAAAGATGAACTTCGAAGAACAAAGATAGTTTTGACCGAGGAAGAACATAAACTCGAAGGACACAAAAACGAAGAAATTATACTAAAGAAAAGCAGAAAAGACTGATTCCAAAAGATCAAGAAAACCTATTTGTAGATACCTTCGTGGAAGAATATTAAAAGACTACAGCAATTCAAAAACAAATTGATAAAGAAGCGACCTTGTTTGTTATGAAAACTGTCTTCAAATCTTCCCTCGGCACAGTTTATTGAAGGATTTTCAAGCTTGGCAGTTGAACTATGAACAATGTTTAAACCATCAAAATTCAAGTACATACATTTATTCGTCAAAATATGATCAATGTCATTGAAGAGAAGAAAAGTAGAAGAAAGTAATCACCGATAAAGTAAGTTCAAGATTATTATTTGTTTCAAGTTTTTGAGAGGAAAAAAAAAAAAGTCTTAATTTGATATACCGAGCGTGAAAAAAAAAACACCTCAAAACTTGCAATAATTAAGCCATTACCAGAAATCTAAGACATTTTACGTCCGCGATATTATGACCGGCGGTCTACTGGCAGTCCAGAATTATCCTCGAATTTCTATCGAAATAAATCAATTTATCAAAACCAAACTATTATAAGTTTGTTTAGAAGTACCAAGCGCTTCTGGTGCTGTTGATATATTTAAAATTGAAGCGCCCGCTTACGCTCGGCATAGAATAATTCGAACGAATTAGGTCACTTAGAAAATTTCAAAAGGACACAGGAAGCCCATTCTTATGAACTTTGAATTTTGAATTTCCCGCTTAAGAAGCCTTCGGATTCTTTAAACAGCGGAATTACACGTAAAATCACCAGGCTACTAAGCTGTAAACATTGCAATCGACTCGACGATCGAAACAAGCTTCTTTGCAGGATTTATCGGTCATTTTTTATGATATTTTGGTGTAAAATGGAAATTTTTAAAACTAAAAAATCATCACTTTTTACTGTTAATCTGCGTCATTGGTGTATTACTTGGAAACATTTCTAAAACAGCATTGAAAAGCCCGTAATCTCAGAAGCATTTTAAGAAGGCGGCAAGGATGGATCCATGTAAACTTTCGATGGCAGGCGATGCTGAACACAAGGTAAATTACACATTTTTCGCTGAAATACAGACTAAAGTAAAGCAATTATTTCTCAATAATATTATTCCTTCGTGCTGCATATTGAGAAAACAAAATCAAACGTAACTTCATAAATGAATAGAACTTATACTCGAGTTAAAAGTTAGGAGGCGGCACCGATAGTACAATGATATTTAGCAAATATAATAGACATTTTCTTTCTGAGCCCATACATTTATCAGTAATTCTGAGCGGCCATTTTTAAATGCCACAAATCTAACTTTAGCATGCGATGACGTCACATGTCTTCGATTTCTGGTAATGCTCAAAAAGGAAAAATCTGTTCTCTGTTTTATTATAGAAAGAAAAGAGAAAAGGTTTATCTCCATTTTATTTACTTTTTGAGATGAAAACCGTACATGAAAAGATGTTTGTGCATGTGTAAATTGTACTTTGGTCGATTGAAAGGTGTTTATTCATGTGCTTTTTAAACCTCATAAACAGAAAACATCAAAGATAAATTGAAATACAAACACAATTTAAATTGGTTGAATAACTTCTGTTTATTTAGCAATATTGACTATTTTATGCTTACTAAACGAGCTTTTTAGTAGTTTTTACTTCAAAGTCGAAAATTATGTTTTACACAAAGTTTTTCATAATAAAATACCTTGTTTTAAAATCCTTGTCTTTTCAAATCGATCTTGTGTTGGTAGAACTTATTCTTGAGGCTTTTAATTCCACTTGAAAATAATTTTTTGTTTTGTTTTGAAGATTTGCCATGACTACTTTTTAGTAAATCCAATACGATAAAAATGTTTGTTTTTTTTTACAAAGAAATGCTTTAAAATTTCCTTTTTTCCTTTTAATACATAGTTACCATTCTATTAAGGTCTAGTTCAAATAATGTTTTTGTCAATTTGAAGCTCAAAATCTTGATTTTTCTCAGCGTTTTGTCTTGCTTTTGAAGCAAAAAGGTGCCTTGGCATTGCTGAAACGCGCCAAAAATAGAACTTGTGACGTTGATTTGAAAAGACTGAAAAAACGCATAAAATTAAAACGACAACAATTCCATGGCCATTACAGCATAGTTACATTTACTACAATTTTCTACTTACAGAAAAGTAATATCCATTGATAGTTTATCTATAAACTTGTTTTTAAAATCCTTTTTTGATGAGAAAACTTTGTGTCGATGATATGCATGACAACTTTCCTCGCTATCGCTAGCTAGCCGTGGATATTCTTCTACTTTTCATTTTGTAATTTCAGTCTTGAGGGGAATTGAAACCTGAGGAAGATCCTCAGATTTCAGGTTTTTTTTGCCAGGTTTTTTGTTTCTTTAACTTTTTTTTCGGCGAAGATCGTCCTTTTACTATAAATATTTTAATCGGACGTTTACAGAAATGTTCGAAAGTTACAAAATCCAACGCACGGGAGTATAGCTGGGGAAGCCAATTTTTACGCTCAGGAGAAGGGTAAGGTGTTTTGGTGTTACTAAAAATACGCTCTCTTATTTATCCTCTCTTGATATATCCCAGAATGATATTTCTCGTTTTTTTCTTAAGTAATCTTGAACAGTAAGAAATAGTATTTCTTTCAAATACGAACAAATACGTCTACATCATCATGTACAGTTTTTATGACCCATGCACAAAAAATATTTACATGCGCATATTGATGTTGTAAGAAAACTGAAAAACTGAGAGCTCCGCTATTAGGTATTACCTAATTTGTATATTAGATTTTTAAGTTTCGCCGGTACGGTATGGA
Organism: Metridium senile; assembly: GCA_949775045.1. NCBI lineage: Eukaryota > Metazoa > Cnidaria > Anthozoa > Actiniaria > Metridiidae > Metridium > Metridium senile. Next base: position 14,682,161 of record OX459101.1, on the reverse strand, counting down.
CTGTGCATCTGAAGCTAGAAGGGCCCTTGTAAGCTCTCAGTATATTTCTCATTTTGTTTCTATGTATGTTTTTGTTGTTTTTGTTTTGTAAAGCCCCTAGAGCAGATTTGGATAGGCGCTATATAAATATTATACATTATTATTATTATTTTTTTTTTTTCTTTGAAAAATCCCAATTTATCTTAGTCTTACCCTAACAATTCTTTTTCTTGTGATTCCCTTATTATTTTACATTATATAGCTGTATTATATATGATATTCATATAGACGACTTTCATATAAAATACATGGCCGCCACTAATTATCATAATATCTTAAATTGATGTTTAAGAAAAAGAAAGCTATCATAGGATAGGCATTCACCACAACAATAACTTAAACAAAAACGATAAAATTTGAAAGAAGCGATAAGAATTTTAAGGCAACAAAGGCCTCAGCAGAAAATTACATACAAATATCTACATTTTTTATAGGGAAAGTGCTGTAGCTTTTGAGAACAAAATGACACTCGTATTAGTGTAGTTGTTTGCCGATAGGAATTCTGTCTGTTAAAAGTTAATGGAATAAGAGCTTGCATTCTAATTAGTTCCATATATATTTTGTAATATTTTGATCACTCGAATATATTTGATATCTTTCCGGAATATGTGTATAATTAACTCGTTAGCCGAATTTGCACTTTTAATCGTCTCATAATTTATGATTGTATGCATGTGTATCTTTCCTAAGCTCCTTTGTAAACCTTCGTTTGTTTATTATTCAAAATATTCTGATAAAGTCGTTTCAAATTCTTAGTTTATTTGGTTGAAACGTTAGCAATCGTTTGCTCAGTGCATTGGCTGAATTTTGGCAAAACGCCTTTGAAAAAAACGTGTCTCTTGGAATGACTGAAATACCTACATAATAACTGACCATCAGCCGGTTATTATCAGTGATGCATCGATTAACGAAAGTCTTAAGGCATTTTCCTTGCGTTTGATTTGTTAAATTGTAACATATAAATATTGTAATATATATATATATATTATTTATTTATTTTTGCAGTTTTGACCATCATTGAACAAAATTTTAGATAATTCTTGAAGGCTGTGACTAGAGTTGCACAGCAGGAAGAGTTGAGTTGCTTTGCATCGGTCTCATTTAAGATGTTGATTTTTTAAATAGAATATCTTCCAAGTATTTTTCCCCTAATTGTCAATCTTAAGATCTAAGAGTCGGGTGTGCTTCATCAATAGAAAGCAATTTAATAAAAACAATGTTGTTAATAAGTGTTTACTCTTTTGGGTTTTTACTGCGAGTGTCTCAATGGGAGGGTACTCTATATTTTGTGTTTTTGTAAAGAAAAATCAAGGATTTATGAAAGATAATTAGAGAAAATTCAGGTTAAAGTTTATGTTAATTAGGGTGAATCTTTATCGTCAGTTAAAACACTCGTTACGGTTTCTTTTGTCGATGAATTATTAATGAGTTTTTAAATTTATTTTAGAAAACTCATTAATAATTCATGACCATTTTGTCCAATCCGATGCTCCTCTTTAGTCACGAGGAAAGCATTGTATATCGCATAATCTACGTTTGAGGGATTATAGTGTAAAATTGAAGAACAATTGAATACAAATGGACATGAAGCATTATATAATGGCAAATGCTCCATGTCCATAATTCAGATATTACCCTAAGAATTCTTAATTAATCTTAAGTCATTCAAAAAAACTCACAGCACGTGTTTTATAAAGGATAATATATACCTGATAAAACACTGCTGCTCGTTTTTTAAATAGTACATGATTCAAGAAACAGAAGGCATTATGGTTATTGTGAAAGTAGACAATAATAACCAATGAGTGAAGGTTTGGCAAATCAATGTAAAACAGGCAATACAGTGTTGTAAAGTAATGAATAAATAATGCCCCATTGCAGGTCGACCCTACTGTAAAACACATTTGCGACGTAGGCATTTTCTGAATAAAGATTGATTTAAAATAATTAAACAAAAACATTTCGTATCGATGCGCTTTACAATCAGTCATATCGTAGTTTTAATGAGAACTTTGCGTCTTACAAGTATGGGAATATATTAGAAGAAGTATAAGACGCATTTTGACACTTATGAGGCTGGGCCCAATGTCGCATAATTTCACATAATCATCATCATCGGTTGAGTTTGTTTGAGTAGTCGACTGCAATAGGCCTACAAGTATTTTAATCCAAATACCGAGAAACTGATAGAAGCACTCTACCTGCGGCATCGTGCTTTCAAATGATTTGGAGTCCCCTTGATGAAGCACGAGTTTTTAATCTGGCTTATCGAACAAATCAATAATTCATTTTGAACTTTTTCACAATTAATGATCAACCTATGAGGAAAACACCAATAGCATGGATCTAGATATGTCATCAACCCAAAACTGTCAATTAATTCATTATTAGCTTTCCTATTTTCATTAATAGAGATTTAAGAAATGAAATACGTCTTCTGTGTTTTCACGCGCTAATGAAAACCGCTAGATGCGTTTGAGAGAATTCGAGAGCAGATCAGTCCAAACACGTGACAAAGTCGAGTGTTTGGACCTGCTTCAGAATTCTCCCAAACGTATCGAGGTTTATTTCAAACATACTGAGATTTTCTTTAGTAATCAGCCTGTGTGAAAAGCCATCTCGCGACTACGCTCGGCCAACTAGAGAGGCGAAACGATTTTCTCACACGTGAAAAAAGTGTTTCGTCCAATCACAAATCACCTGTCAACACGAACTGGCAGCTTTGCCTCTGTTCATTCAGCTTCTGGTCGCTTTTGGTTTTGCAGTCGTTCAAAGCAGTTCGAGTATGTCTGATAATTCAAGAAGATTTAAGTCTTTAGAAAAACCTATAGAAACATTTATTGAAGAACAAAAAAACAAGAACACTCTATCAAAAACCAGAAGAGATGTTAGTCTGTTAACGGAGTTTCTTCTTTCTAAAAACGAGTCAAGAAAAGTGGAGGAAGTATCACCCGAGGAGTTGAATGTTTACATTAGTGAATTCATCGTTTCTGTACGACGAAAGGATGGCGAAGACTTCGAGCCGTCAAGTTTAAGAGGCCTTGTTTGTAGTTTTAATCGGCACTTGAAAGCCTGTAAATATCCAGCCAACATTATCGAGGATAAAGAATTTGAGCAAGTGAGACAAGCTTTGCAAGCGAGAAGTAAACAGCTTAAAAAAGATGGCAAAGGGAACAAGCCGAATGCAGCAGAAGCACTTACCGACGAAGAAGTAAACAGTCTGTACGAAAAAAAATTATTGGGGATTTCAAATGTCGAGTCCTTGCTAAACACACTCTGGTATATGAACTGCATTCATTTTGGACTCAAATGAAGTGGGGAGACGTTCAACTTCTTACTGATGTAGATGGTACAGAATATTTGCAATATTCTGAGAGACAAACAAAGACAAGAACAGGAGCTGAACCCAGAGATACAAGACCAGTTAAACCAAAAGCTTTTTCCCTACGCGGAGCGCCAGAAAGAAATCCAGTGTTTGTGTACAAAGTTTACTCAGAGCAAAGACCCGCATCGATGAATGATAGCGATGCCCCTTTTTATCTTGCTGTAAACCATATCAAGAACAGTTCAACATCGGATAAATCATGGTTTAAGTCAAGCGCAGTTGGAGTCAATAAACTAAATAGTTTGATGAAAACTATGGCAGAAAAAGGAGGCCTAGATGAAAAGCGACGGCTTACAAATCACAGCGCCAGGAAAACTATGATTCAGAAATTGAATGATAAGAACGTCCCTCCGACTCATATTATGCAATTATCTGGCCACAAAAACGTTCAAAGCATAAATAACTACTCTAGTCTGTCAACAGAACAACAAAGAAATATGTCGTTGATTCTTAGTGAACCAAAACCGTCTTCATCTTCCAGTGAGCGTTCCTTACAAAGTGCAAGGTCAACTGTGAGTACTGTGGCAGAGAGCGAGTTTACGGCAAGGTCCGCCGGCTCCATTCCTGGTTTGCCTTCAAGTTTAGGTCCATTTGGTGCAGCAGTATTTCATGGGGAACATTTCAATATAACTATCAACAATATTAATAGGTCCCCAACTGCAAGTTCTACAGAAAACTCATTTTCCTCAACACGAAGCTTTAAACGCATCAAGCGTGTTTTAGAATCGGACGAAGATGACAGTCCTCCAACCGCACAGTGACTTATTTATGCTTATTTAGTTCACATAAAAAAAAACTTTAAACATTGTTCATGCTCATTTTCCTTTTTGCTGGAGTATTATATTATTGAAGTATTAATTAATCAGTAAAGAATTTTGATAAGTTTAGCCTGTTGTAGAGGTTTTACGTACGGCATTAAGCTTACACTTTTTTGAATTTGTAACTTGTAATGACTTTTTATAAAACAAATAAAATGCTTTGAAAATCTCAGTATGTATAAAATAAACAAATTACAACATGGAAAGCGCTTTGTACGGATTTTTCGCACTCGTTGAAAAGTATGTGATACTTTTCAACTCGTGCAAAAAACCCGTACGCGCGCGCTTTCCATGTAGTAATCTATATTTCCAAAACCAGTGAAAAAACAGAAGACGTGTTTCATTTCTTTTATAAAATAACAATCGCGCGAAAAGACGAAAAAAACGCCATTTTATTCGTTTGACGATGTCATTTCTCCCTACTTTGTATTTTATCGAAACTGAACAATAAGCGCGCGCGAAAGATCAAAACAACGGAAAAACTGATAGTTGAATGAGCGCGTGCGCTTGGAATGGGCGTGAGTGTGTTTCATGCTCTCATGAAACATGGGTTGTTGACCAATCAACGCGCGCGTACTATCCCAATTACTTTATAAAATATATAATCTTAAATTGTAATATACAAACTATATATATTTTGTTTATATAATATATTTCATTATTTTATAAGTTTTTTATTCATTATATTATATTTACATTATTATTAATATGCGCAGTAGATTTTTGTATGTTTTCTGCGCACTATGAATAAATTAAAACTATTTTTACTGCAAAACGAGTGAACGAATGAATAAAAAAAAACACTTTGCCAGAGGTCTTAAAAACGTTTTCAGAGACAGTCTCTCTTAATTTTCCGAGACTGTATCTCTTAATTTTCTTTAAAACGATGTATAATAAATCAACTATTGAATTCGGTTTTCTAATATCAGAATAATCAAGGTATCGGCAGGTGTAATCAACTTTACAAACTGACATTTTATTTTTTACTGTTTTTTTATCGTTGAAGTGCGACCCCCAAAGTTTGATCTCTCATTTTGTCGGTTGTCAATAACATGAACGAGTTTGATGTGACTATATATATATATATATATATATATTTAACAATTAAGTACAACATTTACAAATGAAAGCTACTTATAGAAATGCTTTATAAAAGCCACTTATAAAAATGTGCATAGTGATTAAGAAAAAACACAATTCTCTACTTTCACATAAAGATAATGCCTTTTAATGTATATTTTTTCTTTGGGTGGGGGAGATATTGTAAAGCAAATTTATTTTATTTGAATTACCAGAGTTAATTAACTGGAATTACCATGTGTTTGATTTGAATTTTTTGAATCAAAAAAATATCTAGGCATTATGGTTATTGTGAAAGTAGAGATGCTAATTAATTAGTAAAGGATTGTCAAATATTAATCAATATAAAACATCAAATACAGGGACGTACTCAGGTGGTAAGGTAATGAATGAATAAAGTGGCCCTTAAATAAAATACCCCATTTGGAATCGATGCTCTTAACAATATTCCAGTTTTATGTTATACAGCACTGATGTTCTATTTGACAAAGGGCGCAATTACATAGGGATAGCCTCGATTTGTTTTCAAAATATAAACCAATTCCAAGCAGAGTACGAAAACATGTTATCGGCTAACAATAGAAAACACATTTGAATTTACTCTAATCGAAGCTATCCCTGTGCAAATGTGCCTTTTGTTGAATAGTAAAAATGTGCTAGATACAGTGGTTTTTATTCGTCTGTGAAAGAATAGTGAACGTAACACATAGTAGTACACACTAATCCTATAGTTTTCTTTTGTCTTATTTCGACTATTACTCACTAATAAACTAGTCTACTTCGTTGCACGGACGAAGGAAAATCATTCTAACATAAAACTGGTCTATACGTCATAAAAGCAAACACAGTTTTAAGTCGCATCATGCTGTTTTACAAGCATGGGGATAAATTAATTGAAGTATAAGACGGTCGCATAATGTCGCATAATAATCATCATGACTGTGTTTTAACAGTCGCCTGAAATATGTCGCAAAGTATTACGGTCTTGGCCATCACGCCTAATGTCATTCTCTGATAAATTAATGTTGCGTCATTATATCGCTAAAAAAGACGAAAACCAACCTCGCCATAAAAGGCTTCTCAATATAAACGAATGACACCCACCAATCCCAAAAACTGTCGAAAAAAACCCGTCGCCAAGTAATTTTACAATTTTTCCTAAAATTCATTGCCAAAGTCGCCTAATGTTGCCAACTGTCGCATAGGGTTTTTTTTTTTTTATATGATATAATCAGAAGTAAAAGATGTTTTTAGCCATCTTTAGAAGGTAGAGATATTTCGTTTCTACGTCCAAAAAATTTAATAAAAGTTCTTTTAAACGCAACCTTGAATTCTCTATTTCTAAAACCATATATCAAAGGGTTTGCTGAAGAACTCGAAAACAACACAAACAGAGAAACGGTCCAGCGCCGAAATACGTCATATTCTTCACGACAGGTTTTGGTGAAGTAAAACGACAAAGCGAAGAAAAAGTTCGGAGTAAAGGCGAAAAGAAAAACTACAGTAACAATGGCAAACGTCGTCACAGCTTTTCTATTTTTCAAATGATTTCTTTGCTGATGTAGATCGACCATACTAGAACTTCCAACTTTGGTCATATGACTGCGAGATATCTTGACTATCTCTATGTAGCAAACTGTAACTACAAGCAACGGTACAAGCAAAGTCACTAAGGCGCAAGCTGCAATATATCCACTCCAGGCCTTTAAGTTTACAATGAATACTGCAGGGAAAGCAAATAGAGTTGAAACTGTCCATATCAATGTGATAGTTGTAATACACGGTGTAATAGTCATAACACGCATGTATCTAAGCGGCCATTTCACAGCTACATATCGGTCTACACTCACAGCGCAAAGACTTAAAGTAGATCCAAACAGAATATGTATCCATATGAAAAAATCGACTTTGAGTATCACTCCATCGCTGGCCACGTCTAACACCATCAGAGTTGTATAAAAAGGAGTATGGAGGCAACCAACACAAAGATCAGCGACCGCTAACGAACAGAGGAAGTAGTTCGATATAGTTTGAAGGTTTTGTGTTGAATAAACAGCAAAAAGGACCATCAGATTGCCCACGATAGCAATAAAGCCAAGACAAACACTAGTGCCCACAATAAACCAGCTTACTGCACCACCGTGTGGCCCTACAGCGTAGGAAATGGTCTCATTGCAAGCCATGGCGTCAATAGTTAGCAGTTTATAGGATCAACTTCTTTTAGATATTATCCCATTAAAGAAACTCTCGTTGAGTTAAGTGAGCCTTTTCGATGAAGTGAGCCTCTTAGCGTTAAGTACATGTGGAGATGCCAATTAAACTTTGAGAAAATGTTAGTGGTCTCCTTGGAAATGGCTCGAAGATTTCCTATTATTTCCTGTATGAATTGAATGCGGTAATTGTTTAGCTTTTTTTTTTGTTATCGGTTATATTGTTCGCTATGTAGTGACATATTGTTCTATGTGATACAGGTGTATTAGGTATATAAGTAATAAAGGAAGTATCTCTACAGTGGCTGCCTTTCAGGCCTCTCAACCCGCCCGATGTTTATTCTTTTTATGTCCCAGTGAACATGAATATAAACGTATTTCAAAAATGAATGTTGATTTTGTGCTTGTAATACATTGAAATTACACTAGTGATCAACAAAATTGATTGTAATACAGTAACAAGCATGTGAAATGATACTCACGTTGTATTATTAGTTTAAATTCCTTAGAAAACAAATCTTATTCTAATATATTACCAGCACAAAATCTGTATTCATTTCGGTCTTGGCTGACACCAATTTTTTGAAATAAGTGTAAATGTTATTATATAATTGTCAATGAAATACCTAATTCTCTGTTTCGAAATTTTGATATTTTCACAGATGAAAGTAACGTAAAGAATTGATTTGATAAACAAGAATTGAATTGTGGTTTTGTAAAACCAGTGTGGTTTAGAAATTAACTCACCGTTTGCAATAAATTCGCCTTAACACTCCGTAAACAAGCTGACACTGTATTTTGAATATTTCTTTTTCATGTAGTGCATAATAAACTCGCAAATATATTTTCGAATTGTGTTAAAAGTTTAAAAAGTAAAATGTTACGACGGGAAGGCACGCAAAACACTGGAACTGACGTCATAATCCTTTTAGCCGCCATATGGGGTATCAAATTTCATAACAATTCGGACTGCTATGGTTACAAAGCTTTACAGAAACTTCTTTTGTCAAAAAAAGTTTTCGTTCCTTTTTCATTATAATAAACAGAATATTAGATGATCACTCGTGAGAGATCATTTCAACACTCGAAGATAAAATTCGTTTTTCCGTAAGCCAGGTTGGCGGCTCTTGGGGAAGAGGAGAGGGGATTGGGGAAAGAGAGGGGAGGGGGGGGGATTGTGGGGAGAAAGAGGGAAGGAATAGCCTGCAGACAAACCCCATTTTTTTTATTCAAACTACGTCCACCAGATTGTCGACGTGGTTTTTGATTGGCTAAGATCGAAGAATCACTCATCACGTAATAATAATAATAATAATGAAATGATATTTATGTAGACACGATATTATATTTACAGCATTGCTGATGTGGTCGTGTGTATGAAACTATAATATTAGATTGTTAAATATATATATGTAAGACTAGAATAAATAGATAAACAAATGAACAAACAAGCGAGAAACAAACAAACAAAATGAATAAAAATTATAGATTATAGATTTTTTTTTTTTTTTTTTTTTGCGGAATAAATATATTAAAGTCCATTTTGATCAGTCCTTAGTTCAAGTTATTTTTTAGTTGGTTGGTTCCATAGAAGGGTGCCAAGTCGTCCAACTGAGTCAAGGTCAAGGTGCGAGACGCACATTCACGATATGGTGCCATTTTATAGTGATTAGTCATCTTGAAAACTTCTGAAATATTGCAGTCAGGATGCATTATTATTAATTTTTTACGATTTGTCTCTGACTTTACAACTTGGAAAAATAGACGTTTCGGTCCATCATCACGGACATTCATCAGTGATGGTGGTTGTGGTTGTGGCACGCGCATTTGAATGTTGAGTGCGCGCGCCGGTGCTCGCGCTCGGATCATTCACGAGAGTTCGATATATTTCTGGAATCTTGATACTGCCATTTTTTGACTTGGGGTCTTTCAATGAGTACCAGAAATAATCGTTTGTGGTTGTTTTTTTCGTTGTCGATGATTTTAACATCCTTGAAATTAATCTAATGGCCTGTTGTTGGTTTGCAAACCAGAGATCGCTTATGCAAGAAGGGCGTGGTATATTAAATCGACTGCCACAATTGCGATTTTGCATATTACGGCCAGACAGAAAGATCTTTAACAACAAGAATAAAGGAACATAAGAGAGCCGTCTGTAATGCTACCTCTGTATCCAAAGTGGCTGAACATTCCAATTCGACAGGGAACATCAGCCAGCGCGGGAGCTCCGCTATTGGAATTTACGCATTTTGATTTGTTGGGGCATGCGCATTATGAGAGCTCACATCACGCGCTTTTGCATGTTGATCAAATATGTCAATTTGTATTTTGTAGAAAATTGCTTTCTGTACTATATACAGTTAAAACGAATCGAGGGTTGTCGGCCAGAACACCCGAGAAGTGTTGACGAATGCTTCTACTTTTCTTGTGTTCTGTAAATCCACGCGTTTATAGCTGTACACAACAATAATGATATATAGTATCTATGTAGCGCCTGTCCAATTCTGCTCTAGGTGTTTTACAAAACCAAAACAACAACTTACATAGAAACACAATGAGGTTTCTGGAAGCTTGGTACACATTGAAAGACCCCAAGTCAAAAATGAAAAATGACAGTCTGATACTTTCAAGTTTTTAAGGTCAGAGACAAAACGTAAAAAAAATAATAACAATGAGGTGGTACACTGATATCTTACAAGGGCGCCTCTGGCTGCCGCTTCACAGTCCATACCCCAAACATAAAAATTTACAATTTAAGGTAGTCCCGGATACTTGGATTTCTTCAATGAATTTTTTTATAAATCCTGTCTTTTATAGATCATTGTAAGGCAAGTCAAAAAACGAAAAAAAATTGTGTTCACCGTATTGGTTATAGAGTTATAAGATATAGTAAAAGTAGGTATTTTTTTTCGGTCCGGTATCCTGTGATTCGCGCGCTGTGCACGTGATTAGCTAGCGAGCGGGCCAGTTTTTCACGATCTGCCCGGTCCGCGGTATCCTGTTCGTTGGTACCATTTCTTCCCAGCGATATTAATTTTTGAAAAATTTGAAAAATCTTCTTTAATAGGTAATTGTTAATTATGGTAATATTTATCGATCAAAATAGTAGGTGATCTAGAATTCTGAATTCACCAAATGACACTGACAGAATGTGATAACCGACTGAGAGAAAATTAAAAGCTACGTGGCGAGCATTGTTTTTGCAAACATTTTGACAAGCAAAAGTTGAGAAAATCAAATCAATATTGCAAAAACTCACGAGAGAATACACAAAGTTTTTTTTAATTTTCTAAAGAATATAAAGCTCGTTCACATACCTCAATAGTAGTTGAAAAATATAATTGTAGTTTTTATCATTCCTTGTAAACATAGTTAATAGATTATTAACACTATGTTGTAAACAACACGGCGGTGAATTGAGCTATCTTTTGATGAGATATGTCGTTGCTTTTCAGTCACTTTTAAAATGCTATAAATTCACGAGAAGTTTATGTACAAAGTCTACAACGTTTTTGAAGTAAGGAAGTGTTCTTGTCTTTCTTTTTCTGCACACAAAAGGATAAACAATCTTGAAAAAGGTCGATTTGCTTGATTCAAAGTCCTGTCAGCGATCCTAATGCTTTCTTCTTTCATCTTCTTCATAAATTACGACACAGACAAACTAATTCCTTCAACAGTTGTCGGTGACTTCGACTAAATTTCTTATTTCTTATCATTTATCGAAAAATAAGCTTCAGTAGGCTTTTTTCTTGATGCAAACGTCCACAAGAACGACGGATTTCAACTCGTTTCAACATCCATCTTGGTTCACTCAGTGTTCGTGTTAGCTAAAATCCTTTGTAAAACTTGTTTTTTGTTTCTTGACTTACTTTGATGTTGAGATATAAACAAAACCCTTTCTATTTAAACGATATTTGATTTGGAATGATGGAGAAAGCTGCAGTAATTTAAAATATTTTGGCATTAAAATTTCTGTAAGTCACACTGAATGAAAACCGGTTTCTGACAACCCGCTCTTTTTCAGTAAAACTACTGGGAAGCCATTTGAAAGCAACGCACGTCGTAAAATATCAAAAACATTAATTAAATATAGAGAATAAAAAAAAAAAAGAAGTTATTTACCGGCTTGAGGTCGGTCCGTATAGTGAAAAACTGCCCTCGGTCTTGGATGTTTACATCCAAGACCTCGGGCAGTTTTTCACTATACGGACCTCCCAGCCGGTAAATAACATATTTGTATTTGCAATAATTTGCGGTGATTTGCTCAAAAGTACCTATTCAAAGCAGTCAGTTAGATTTTCCAAAAATTGCAAATAAATGATGGAAAACGAGATGCGCGAAATGGATGCGCAGTAGCAAGAGTCCGAAACTACCTTAACTATTACAATATATTCTATAAAAAGACAATGGTTTAAGCCTGAAAGGTTTATTTCGTCCAGACATGATTAAACAATTTAATTTCAAACACATTTCTACCACTTAATCTAAAAATTAAAAGAAGTATTATAAATGCAAAATCAAAGCTAACTACTGTTGCTTATAAAAATATGAATCAATTCTAGTTTGTCTTTTCCGATTAAGAACTACAGCATTAAACGTTGCAACTTAAGCAACAATCATATCAAGTCTAAGGGGCTGTTTATATGAGGGCGAGTTGTCCCTGACTAGCCGGGATAACTCTATTGTTTTATGTTCCCCTGGGGACACAAAACAATAGAGTTATCCCGGCTAGCAGGGACAACTCGACTTCATATATACAGCCCCTAAGCCGTAATGAATGCTGCGTTTTTGCTGTGTAAAGTATCCAGCTGATTGCACTTGTTTTCTAAGCAACCCGAGCTCAAACCAAACTGTGAGCATCAGCTCACCTCTTTGTTACTAAATCACATTCAATTGTGTTGATGACACGTTTGTAGATTGGACAATGATGATATGAGGAAACAGATTCTATTTGATGAACGTTCCATGAAATGGACCAAATTAGAAAAACAACTAGGGATGGATGGTCAACAGATCAGGCGAATGATGATGGATAAGACAAACTTTCTGTGTCTATTAGACCACATAGGCACACCCTTAAGGGGTTAACCCCCAGAAAAAAGGAAAAAAAGAAGAAGAAGAAGAAGAAGTTTGATTTAAATTTATTACAGGCACAAAACCATTTCGGTCTTGGCTTGATGCTTGTTTCTTTAACGGCGATAAAGGTTGTTTTTTTTTTCACTGGGACTTTCAAAAAAAATAAACATCGGGCGGGTTGAGTGGCCTGAAAGGCAGCCACTGTAGAGATACTTCCTTTATCAGTAATGTAACTAATACACCTGTATCACGTAGAACAATATATCACTACATAGCGAACAAAATAAGCGATCACGAACAAACGCTACACTATTACCGCATTCAATTTCATAAAAGATATAATAGGAAATCATCAAGCTATTTCCGAGGAAGCCAAAAACATTTCTCTAAGTTTAATTGGCATCTTCACATGTACTTTACGCTAAGAGGCTCACTTCATCGAAAAGGTTTACTTAACTCAACGAGAGTTTTCTTTAATGGGATAATATCTAAAAGAAGTTGATCCTATAAACTGCTAACTATTGACGCCATGGCTTGCAATGAGACCATTTCCTACGCTGTAGGGCCGTACGGTGGTGCAGTAAGCTGGTTTATTGTGGGCACTAGTGTTTGTCTTGGCTTTATTGCTATCGTAGGCAATCTGATGGTCCTTTTTGCTGTTTATTCAACACAAAACCTTCAAACTATATCGAACTACTTCCTCTGTTCGTTAGCGGTCGCTGATTTGTGTGTTGGCTGCCTCCATACTCCTTTTTATACAATTCTCATGGTGTTAGACGTGGCCAGCGATGGAGTGATACTCAAAGTCGATTTTTTCATATGGATACATATTCTGTTTGGATCTACTTTAAGTCTTTGCGCTGTGAGTGTAGACCGATATGTAGCTGTGAAATGGCCGCTTAAATACATGCGTGTTATGACTATTACACCGTGTATTACAACTATCACATTGATATGGACAGTTTCAACTCTATTTGCTTTCCCTGCAGTATTCATTGTAAACTTAAAGGCCTGGAGTGGATATATTGCAGCTTGCGCCTTAGTGACTTTGCTTGTACCGTTGCTTGCAGTTACAGTCTGCTACATAGAGATAGTCAAGATATCTCGCAGTCATATGACCAAAGTTGGAAGTTCTAGCATTGTCGATCTACATCAGCAAAGAAATCATTTGAAAAATAGAAAAGCTGTGACGACGTTTGCCATTGTTACTGTAGTTTTTCTTTTCGCCTTTACTCCGAACTTTTTCTTCGCTTTGTCGTTTTACTTCACCAAAACCTGTCGTGAAGAATATGACGTATTTCGGCGCTGGACTGTTTCTCTGTTTGTGATGTTTTCGAGTTCTTCTGCAAACCCTTTGATATATGGTTTTAGAAATAGAGAATTCAAGGTTGCGTTTAAAAGAATTTTTATTAATGTTTTTGGACGTAGAAACGAAATATCTCTACCTTCTAAAGATGGTTAAGAACATTTCACACTTCTGATTATATCATATGGAAAAAACATAATAAATATCGCTATTGATAGAGGTCATGGGGAATGTTGTGTGCCATCGTTGATATTTGTATATATTTGTAACTTTTGTGGTGTGTTTTGGGGATATTTAGTATTATGCGACATTTTTCAAAGGTCTCAAAACGCGGCGCATCGATACGACTTTCTATTTTTTTAAATAATCAATCTTTATTCAGGAAATGCCTACGAAACATATGTGTTTTACAGTAGGTCCCTACAAAGATGCATTTAAACGCCACATTACGTTAACACTATAACGAATTGTTTATAATGACTGGTTCTTTTCCTCATCTCTGTGCAAATGTTATCCTCCTCCGCAGATGATTATTGTATAGAAGCATTTCTAAAAGCGACTTTCATTTGTAAATTTTGTAATCAATCATTCTACATATCGAGTCGTTCATATTATTTTAATTGACGGACGACCAAATGATAGATCAAACTTCGGGGGGTCGCACTTCAAAGATATTAATGGCAGTAAAAAAAAAGGTCAATAATTGTTTTATTATACATTTTAGAGAAAATTGAAAAACTGATAATTATAAAAAGGAAAAACTGAGCAGAATCAAACAAGAGCCGCAGATAAATAAAAATCGATTTTTTTTTTAATATTTTCCCCTCAAGAAATTGAGAATTTTAGATTTTTGAATATACAAACCAACACTTGACTCAAGTATTTTACAAATAACCATGGCAAATAAATCTCAAATTTAAATCTAAGATAACATCATTAACTTTAAGGTATTTTACAATAATTATGTGTCTAAAATAATTCAGAATGCTCAATTTATAGTCAAGCAAAAAACGTCTAATTTCCGTGGTTTACCGGGGAAATAAACCACGCGAAAAAAAAAAAAAGAAAATCAATGGCCTTGGCAGCTGATTTTCGGTCATTTTGAGTGTTCTCGCCGATAAACCACGGAAATTTGTCGTTTATTGCTTTTAAAAAGAAAACTAGACATTGCTTCACCTCAAGCAGATGATATTAATCCAATATATCCACATATAGGTGGCTGGTTTCAATTGAAGACCGTTTTGACACTTTTTAATCAAGCTAGACTCAACGCTAAATTTGGACGAAATGAAATCGCCAGGATAGGCAGGTGATCAGGCTTTAACCAAACAAACTCGTCGCCGTTGCTCTTAGTTGAGTGAATATAATGCTTTGATGAGTACTTAAAATATTGACTGCAGCTATATGAAAAGGCAGGTTTTTGCAATCTTATTTATTTAATATGTGTTAAACTTTGTCAGTTGGATGTCATTCGCTTGGTTTGTATGGTTTGGATATGTAAACTTCAACTTTTAAAAATGACTTCACTTTCTTGATTGAACAGTTATCTTACGTTATCCCTTGACATCAATAACTTAATTAGGCTGCTTTTTTTGTACATTTTATTTGCTGTGTTTGTAAAGTCTACGCGTATTTTTTGACTCCAGCGTAGTGCAAAGTACTCTTTCTGTTTATAAAAAAAACTGTCAAATGTCAAACGTTTTGATGTTTTTCGTTCTTTTTCAACAATAAAGATGAGTTTCTCATAACTACATATTCTAGTTGTGTTATACATTGAGTGCTTTTGTTGTTTTTGTTCAATTTATTTATATCAATTTTTAAACAACCGGCAAAAAATATTTTTGCCGGATGCCATTTTGAAAAGTCAACAAAAAGCAAAAAGGCTAACTTTTTCGCTATTCCTTCAAAAAAAGTGAGTTTATCGATGAAAAAAACACGGTTTTGAACCAACCACTGCGCACTTTAGAATCAAACTATGTTATAATCATTTATAATCTAATGGTCCGGCCCTTAACTTAAAACGGCTTGCCACCAATATATTAGCAATCTGCTCACTCAATATAAACCAGCTAGATCGACATCATCGCAGTTTTTACTGGAGGTTCCAAAATATATAAAATATAGAATTAAATCACTTTTTTAACGTCTCAATTGCATTTAGCAAGCAGACACAAAGGGAGACTGAAACTAAGACTCACTACCTCTACGTTTTAAATATTTTAGCAAATTCTGCTTCCGTCGTTTTTAAATAGTCTTCTAGTTGATATTAGACTCAGTTCCAATCTTCGACACAAATGCTCAATACCCAATGCAATGCTGTGCTCCCTGAAGGTGTTTCTTTCTCAGGAATACCGACATTGTCCAGGGGTTGGGGATGGAGGGGAGAATATGGTTGTGAAATGGATAGTATCAAGCATTTACATCGAGTGTCAACTATTTATGTCAAAGATTATAGATTAGCTGCAGTAGAACTCCTTTTAAATCTAAGACTATTCAAAATACTTAAGAATACGAACACAGTAAGCCTTTTCTCCTTAAGTCTCATTAAGGTTAGATAATGAAGGCAGAGTTGTTTGGTATGTTCTTGTATTCTGTAAATACTTTAAATAAAGTTCATCAATCAATCTATAGCTATGTAACATTAAATGTTTGTATAATTAAAAAAAGAACGCTCTGAAAATATGTAAAATAGTTTTAGAGATTCCGTGTATAGGACTAACTGTATAGTTTTTAGTAGTACTTGAGTCCACTTCAGATCCTCTGATAAAATGACACTGACAACGACTTGAGCTAAGGAGACAACTTTAAAAGTTTTTCATCCACTAAAACTATACCATTAGCTTGATATCCTAAGGGCCTTTTTAAACGAGCCCGACGTGTTTGACCAACACTGTTGCTTCAATATGTTGGGCCCGTTCAAACACCCTGTTGGGTGATATTGGAAGAAATATCATACAATATTTCTTTTGTTCTCGTGTTCGACAAACCGTATTGCAACAATGGTGGTCCATCATGTTGGGCCCGTTTAAAGAGGCCATAACGTTTACACAATTTTATCTTAAAACAGTGTTGGTCAAACACGTCGGGCTCGTTTAAAAAGGCCCTTAGGATATCAAGCTAATGGTATAGTTTTAGTGGATGAAAAACTTAAAGTTGTCTCCTTAGCTCAAGTCGTTGTCAGTGTCATTGTATCAGAGGATCTTAAGTGGACCCAAGTACTACAAAATATCTCGTTTTGACCATTTCCGTTACCTTTTGAATATATTCTTTTTAGCTAGCTATAGATTATACTAAAATGAGGGTCTCAAAGAGGGGGTACGTTTTTCATGTTAACAGTTGACAGGTTATTTTAATTTAGCTGCTTTGCATTATTATTATTTCACAACCAGTTAAGAGCTTGCAGGTGAATTATGACACCTATTTTTGTGATATATTTTATAAAATGTGAAAATAAATATTTAAAAGGCGTACGTGATCATATAAGAGTTTGAATTATGAAATTAACAATGAAGGCTTCCTGCTTGATTTTGACTATTTTCACGAAAATGCTGCGCGATTTTTCATAACCAATAATGTCAAAAAATTAAAAGGAAGAAAAATTAAGGAAAAATTGTTGCCTGAAAGACTCGAACTTATGTGGGATGTCAGTATATAAATAACACAAGACTAACAAAAGGGATTTGGTAGAAGAAAAGTATGGCATTTAAATGGTTTTCAATTGGCAAATAAATTACTACCGAATACGGTAGTGGCCATTATTTTTTTTATTTTTTTTTTTGCTGACATTTTTACCCTTGTGATGTCGATTTTTCAATTTTCACATATTTTGTAAAACCTACTAATAAGAATAAAAAGAAAATGAGAAATGGGAGATATTGCAAGATTGCAAACTTTCAAAATTTGGTTACTTTTTATTAATGAAATCATCTGTTTGGGTCCCTAGTGATAATGTCTCAGTGACTACACTCGATAACTAAAAAAAAAAAAATTGAAAAATAATGATTTTTGTATTATACATTGTATTAACTATCTAGACTCTGATTGGCAAAGAGTACATTATTTGTATAATCAGACAACCTATTCTCGGTTTTCACCTACCACGTGACCATATTGAAATTCCTTAAATTGTCACTTAAACTGTAAACAATCACTGAACTCATAAGGCACATACTTTGTTTAGCAGTTTTAGCAAATATGAGGTCAGAAGAATAAATATTGGCAGAGTTATAGTCAAGCTATTACTAAAGATTTTTACGTAAGAAATGTATGGCAAAAGCATTTCCGGTTGTGTTGATTATATGATTAACCAGATCTTTTCTGCTATACAAATAGCAATTTAGACCACAGCAGCTTGAAGCAAGATGACCAATGTATAGTTTGCCAAACTTTAAGTGTAAATGGACTTATTGTGACCGAATATGGAGCTAGTGAATATGCGCCTTGATTACAGTGAAATGTATGGCGCCGCCACGTTGGTGTACAGCTTGTGTGCACCAACATGGCGTCGAAATTACAATTTAACTCAAACCAAAACGCTTTAGAGGTGAAAAGTTTAATCAAGAAACAATTTCGTTTATGTACCAGGCAAAAAGGGGACATTTGTGCCTAATTTACATCTTTTTACGGCTCTAGAAAACGCGTGACAAAGTTGCGTGACGTGAATTTCGATTCCAATATCTCGAAAACGAAACAACAAAAAACAACCAAACTTTCAGGAACAATATCTTTCAAACACATCCTCAAAATATTAGAGGACCAGCCTTCTGCGATTTATTGTTTAGATTTTAGCATTTTGATGACGTCACACGAAAACCGAGAATACAGAGCCAATTATTTTTCGCTAATCTGAGGGTTGCTCCTACAATACATTTTTCGCCAAAATATATCAATTTATTGTCGACTTTCGTTGTTTTCTTGCTAAATAAACTGGCTTTCGTGAAATAGCTTTGGTTAGTTAATTTTATCCAAAACAATGCATAACAAAACAATTATTGGTTTCGGTTTTTGTGATATCAAAATAATCAAGGTACATTTACCTCGACCCAGATTAGTCTGGATATCACACAAATCTCATCAAATAATAGCCTGCAAAACAGACGTTCTTTTGGGGTTTTCGGAAAAATCGGGTTTTGGGCCTCCTGTGTCGAACGGGTATCACGGGTATCACGAAGACAAAGGAGCCCCAAAATCCGATTTTTCCGAAAAACCCAAAAGAACGGCTGTTTTGCAGGCTAATCAAATAATTGTTTCTATTTTACTTCATGTTTATCAACAAACGCGCCGGTGTAAGCGTTTCAATTTTTTTTGTTTTATTATCAGTTTTATTCACATCCAGGTGGGAGAATTATTGTTAAATGTACCGTGTTACTAAGCTATACTCAATTTATTTTAAAAAATCAATATAGTTTCCAGGAAGACTGAAGTCAGTCCAAAAAATAACGACATATCCTTTAATTTCACTCAAGTTACTAAAGATCTACAAAGGCGATCTAACTAGCTATTTTTACAGTCCTGTAAAAGTACTAGCTGCTAAAAAGAGCTGGTAAAAAGTTCTGCAGCATGATAATTTGTTTCTTTAATTAAAAAAAACTTAATTGAAGATGGTTATCCGATGAGAACCACAATATTATATAGAAAACTGAAACATCCTGGGTGAAACAGGTTAACAACAAACGGCTTTTTGAATTATAGAGCGAAAACACTAGAACCATGAAATAAAAACAAAATAGTTACTAACTAATAGTTTTTATTTAGTGACTATTTAGTCAGTATCACACAACCAGAAACATCAAATACAAAAGGAAACATACCTCATTACAACTTTACTTGTCTTTTATAGTAACTAATAGTCGCTAAATAAGAACTGTTACACACTAACAATTTGATTTTGTTTCATGGTTCTAGTGTTTTCGCTCTATTCTCGTTCATTATACAAATACATGCCCGAATTAACATTTGAAAGCTGAAATGTTCATAAGTTAATATTAAAAATGCCGCGTTATTTTAGCGTTATATTGATGTTTGACTTTTTCATTCAACTACAAACAAATATAAATAGGTTTTGTCTAAATTACAATGTGATAATCATTTAGCGGCGAGTACTGTTGTCATTTTTATTTACAAAAATTGATTAAATTTTGTATTTCATTAAATAACAGACCAGCTAACAATGATATTTAAATACGTACTTCAGATAACACTTCAGATTAAAATGAAAAAATGTTTTAAGAGTCGAAGTTGTTAATATAAGATGTCGACCTTAAACTGCTCTCACTATAATGACATTTTCAAAGACCTTTTGAAGGACAAAGTCAGTTTGGGATGTTTCATCGCTGTTAATGTATTGATTAGTCTGATAGCTTTTACGGGCAACTTGTCGTTGTTGTTGGCAGTAAGAAGAACAATATCTCTACAAACTATATCCAACTTCTTCATCGCTTCTCTATCGGCGGCTGATCTTCTGGTTGGTGGTATTTACATACCTGCCAGTGTCCTGATTCATTCATTATCACCGAAGATTCTCAACCATATATTTCTCTTCGTATTTAGCTTCAGTGTGGTTCAATCATTGACGGCGTCTACTTTAAGTGTTTGTGCCATCAGTATTGACCGTTTGGTGGCAATAATACGGCCTCTAAAATACCCTTATATAATTACATCTAAAGTGCTTCATATCACTGTTGGGTCAATTTGGTTTATTTCTTTTATGGCAGTAGTACCATCTGTTATTATTGATCGTCAATCAGTTTGGAAATTCTGGACTACATTTCTCATGTTAACGCTAATCCTCCCTTTGTCGGTCATTGTATTCTGCTACTACAAAATAACTAAAATTTGCAAAAAACAACTCAAGAAGACTTCTATTTCGTTCAGACAGCGGAATCGATATATTTGGGCGATCAAGAGCCATAAAGCTGCAAAGACGTTTATGATTATATTTATTTCGTTTGTAGTTTGTTTTTCTCCCAATGCTATTGCAGCAATGGTTTATGCTCTTAAACATGATGACTGTATAACTGTTTCTGAAGCAGACACTTATGTATGGACAGCAAATATTGCATTTATCAACTCGGCTTTGAATCCTATCATCTATGGAATAAGAAACAGATCTCTACGAAAGGGAATGACTAGGCAGCTAACGCGTTTATTAGTTTGCAAAGGATAGTGCATTGTTATATATTCCCAAATGCGTGGACTAGTGGTGAGGGCGCTGGCCTTTCCCCACTGTGACCTGAGTTCGATTCCCAGTTCAAGTGAACATGCAGAGTTTGTTTGTTGTGTTGTTCTCTCTCATGCATCCGTAAAATGAACATGTGAGTTGAGTGTAGTGTTACAGGTTTCGTTTGACTGTTGAAAGTTCAATGCCGTGTGCGTGCCTTGCCGCGACCGTGATGTTTCTAGACTGATTTTGACTTGCCTTGACTGCGTTCGTACCGTGACCTTTCATACGAAACACAAGTCTTCAAATATGTCAATATTGTGCATGATTCTACTGATTTTGTTTTCTCTTTAATCATCTTTCTTACAATTGTATATGTAGATTAGAAATGCGCCATAGAAATAAATGAAATTATTATTATTATTTATTATAGTCATACGAAATATGTGTGAGTGTGGACGGGGAACGCACCTCAGATTGAACTTGGTTTCCCTTTGTCCCTTTCTAGGATTTTTTTTTCTGTAGAGTCATTAAGCAAACGTATCCTATCCCGAACCAGCATTTAATATTTAAAAAAAAAACTGAATAGTCTTCTTTTTAATTAAACGATAGGTAATAGAATGAAAATTGTAACAACAACAAAATTTTACTTCTGACGTTTCGAGCTTTAGCCCATCGTCGGAGTAAAAGAATTAGACTAAGAGAGATGCCAAGTATAAATATAAAGCGAGGAAAGTGCTCTTTTTAGCTTACTTACAGTGCAACTCACCCCTAATACAATACTTTCAGTATCGATTCTACATTACGTAAATAGTTGAATAGTGAAATATTTCTTGATTTGAGTGATGCGTCTTTAAGTTATACGGGTTTATACACCCAATATGTTAATGGCTGCGACGTAGGGCCAGGCTTCAGTATATATACAAACTTTAACAAACATTATTAAAAAGACATCTCAATTATACACGTCGTTTATACAAAGTAAAATTATTTTTGTGTGTAATTTTGACCAGTGTTTAGTATTATGAATAAAAGAAGTACACGCAAATGCCTGATATGACGTCACAGTCATTAACATATTGAAACCCGATTTTTATTTTGTTTGTTTTCTCTTTCAAGTTTTCGTTGTAATGCAATAAATAATAATTAATTAATTTATAATATAATTAATTTATAATGCAATTAATTTGTCTCACTGTTGCTCCTAGAAGTATACATATCATTATATTCATATTTGTATTCCAATTATGTTTTGGAATTATTATAGGCATTCATATTTAATGAATGATTATGTGTATTTCGCATTGCACTTCGTTTTGTATATTAATATATAATATTTAAAAAAATACATTTACTGCAGGCCTGCCTAGACTAGTTACTTTTTACTATTTGCATTATTGTTAATTAAAAGGTAGCCGGTCCTTTGCATTGAAGCGAGACGAACGTTGAATTTGCAATGAATAGAATAGAATAGAATAGAATAGAATAGAATAGAATAGAATAGAATAGAATAGAATAGAATAGAATAGAATAGAATAGAATAGAATAGAATAGAATAGAATAGAATAGAATAGAATAGAATAGAATAGAATAGAATAGAATAGAATAGAATAGAATAGAATAGAATAGAATAGAATAGAATAGAATAGAATAGAATAGAATAGAATAGAATAGAATAGAATAGAATAGAATAGAATAGAATAGAATAGAATAGAATAGAATAGAATAGAATAGAATAGAATAGAATAGAATAGAATAGAATAGGACTACTGTTATCATATATTATTGAATAAAATCTTATTTGACTATACTCTCTAAGCATGCGATTCCTGTGTTTGATCTTTCTCTTTTACCTCTGCCTTAGCAAGATGTGTGATAGTTTTGGCAAGTTTCACTGCTGGTTCTTTGCACCAACAAGCTCTTAAAGCTTTAAACAAGTCCGCAAGTTTACTCGTTCTGCAATTATTCGACCAGTACGTCAGGACTTCGGACGACGATTTTAAATCGTTAAGCAATTCTTCGCTCAGTCCTAGCTTTCTTCCAAACTCTACATGTTTGATTGAGATTTCCTTGGAAATATCTTTGATTGTTTGCCTTACTTCGTCAGGGATGTTGTCTAGAGTAGATAAATCAACAAGATTGTGACCTGTAAAAGAGAAATATTTAAAAATAATAATTGTTTTAATTAATGCAATGTTTCATTTACGCGGACCATTTCTTCAATGATTTAAATTTTAGCCGGAATATCAGCTGAACTTGGCTTGAACGTGTGTTTGACAGCTCAATTTGTTTTGCTGGTCAGCAGCTTTTGGTGTTAGAATATATACTGTACGAGACATTCGTGGAGCAAATAATGTTGCTTTTTATTGAGCTGGTCCTAAATACATTTACAAAAATGGCCTTTTACCATAAAACACCGTTCAAAGCCTATAATGGGAGAAAAACTATAGACTGAAACCAAAGAATATTGACGAAATCATGCACGTTTTGCTGACGGCTATCAGTTCAGTGACGGAGTCAACACAAAGGTCAGTTTTCTTTAGTTTATTTTGTTCGGAAAAACATAACATCATCCAATTGAATGCATCTAGAGTAACTTACCCATAAAATGTTGTTTTTACTTGCTAAAATTAGTCTATCATGATGTATAGTGTGCGAACGGATTGTTGTATTTTTACTGATCATCGAGTGACAATTCGATCTTTAACAGCATGCGTGTGAGATTGCTAAACTCTTCTCAAAAACATGCTTGATAGCATTTAAAGTGAAAATAAAGTCTTAGACTGTCCAGAGTCAAGTTAAACTATGAAATAATGACCATTTCATTCAAAGTTTATACCGAAATGTCGACATTCGTATTTTGACTTAATATGTCAAAACTCGAAAATATGAAATTTTCGTCGACCTATAGTATGCCAAAAACCTGCTGGCCGCAAAATGTTTTTGTATTTAATGAAAGACCAATCTTTCATCTTTCTACCATAATAATTTTATAGCCGTGCGATGATCTACTTTTGAGTTGTGATTTTTTATATTTGATCATATTTTAGCTAACTGCGAAACCTCATTTTTTGCGTGTCGTAAAGTTATTTTTTTTCTAATTAAATAAATGTTTTCAAAATTTTGAGAGTGCCCCATTATTGGCGAGATATACATCTATTAATATCTGAAAGGAATAAGTTTTAAACGAAATGTTCATAGAGATACAGAGGTCAAAACATCAGTCAAATTTCAATAACAAGAAGTGGCCAAAAGCCTAATTTTGGCCTTCAACTTGACCCCCCTGAAACTAAGCGAAAATTTAACGAGACTCATTATGAACCCGTTTTTCAAAGTACCCATATGAAAGGCATTCTACACACAAAGTTTCAAAGAATTCTATTTTTCAATCGTCGGGGGTCATGAGGTTCTTACAGAGACAGTCTCTTAACTTCAATAAAAAGAAAAAGCCAGAGAACATCAAAATTTACCATGTATAATCCTGGTTTCGCCTCCATCTTCAAAAATAATAATGATGATGATAATAGAAGTGATAATGATAACGATAACGATAAGCGGATGATAAAAATAATGGTTAATGTGATGTTAATGATTATCGGGCTTAATCAGTCGTATTCATAATATTAGTGTTAATATTACAGTGCTGCTAATTCAACCGGGACCACCTCGAGTTTATTAGCCAATCACGTTTGAGCTTAAGAACAAAAGATATCTACTTTGTCTCCTTATCAGCCAATCAAATTATAGGCGCGAATTGACTTGACGGATCGTCTATGTCTGGTTCTTTTGTTCTTAAGCTCAAACGTGATTGGCTAATAAACTCGGGGTGGCCCGGTTGAATTAGCAGCACTGTAATGTAAGTGATAACTATAATTATGATAACAAGGATAATAATAATCATAATAATAATAATAATGGTAATGATAACGATAATGATAATATTAAACAGTAAATGATAAACAAAAATCGTTTTCAAATTCTCACCATATTGTAGCATCATCAACAGATCTGCAAAGTGCCTATTGGTTTTGAAACATTCTAATTCACCAAGTTTTTTCTCTACTTGATCGAAAGGTACTTGTGGTAGCAACGATAAAAAATTTTCTACCCCGTCATTTGTATACCACCCTCCCATATATCCATCAATTGTATCCTTCAATTTGTCGTAGCCGGTAAAACAAGGTGTGAGTCCACCGACTATTTCTTCTGGTAACTCTCTTAAAGGTGTGAATTCGATACCACAATACTCCACCCAGATAGTCTACAAACAAACAAAAAAGAAAATATGATAAAATATAATTATATTATAATGATGCTTATGATTTTTGCTATAATAATGATATTGGTGATGACTATGATATTGATGTTGATGAAGATGTTGAAGACATTAATGGAGAATTAAGAATTTGATGATGGTGGTGGTGATGATTATGATGATGATTGTGGTGGTGGTGGTGGTGATGATAGTGGTGTTGTTGACTTAGAAAATGACGATATTTTGTTTCTGTGGAAGAGAGACCAGTCAGCGAACATATCCAATAGTCATTTGAATTAATCACCCTATTTTGACTAAGTGTGTGAGAGGCTAGTTAGTCTAGAGCAATAGTTACTTACCGCATTTTTACCACCATCAAAGACATTGTTCCCAGGTTTTTCTGATGGCAAGACAATTTCTTCAGCTTTTTTTAATGGTAATACACATAATTTATGGTCGCATTTCTTTGGGTCACGAGAGAAGGTGAGTTTTACCTTTCGGAGTGCCGTATTCATTTCAAACACTTTTTGACAAGGTGCTTGTTCAAAGAACCTATATATGAATAGAAAAGAAATAAATTGATTAACGTTTTGATGATAGTAAACGAAATTGCCATGAAATAAAAACTACTAGGAAGAAAATTGATTTTGGTTTTATTTCGTGGTTATAGTTTTTTCATTCTTCTTGATTACAGTGCGAATCAAAAAACCGTGAGCACCCAGATATATTTTAGAAATCTTTTATTGTTTGTTGAACAACTCAGAAACAACTAAATCACCGCAAGAAGTTTGACTGATGTGTAGTATGAAGAACATTTTGTGGTTAGAGTTTTTTGTGAGTTGATCAACGAACAATAATCGGTTTCTAAAATATTTTTGGGTACCCACGGTTTGTCGCTGCGCACTGTATCATTTAACAGGTGGTAGTGGTTTGACGTTTCTAACTTACTGAAGGAAGAAATCTTTTGTCAAATGTTTCTCCTCGATACCTTCCACGAAGGGATAAGCTTTTTCTTTCTCTCGCATCTCTTCGCTTGCGGTTATTGTCTCCAAACACTTATATCCTATAACAAATGCAACACATGTATTGTTACAAAGCTTGTTTGAGTAGAATGCATGACAACAAGTCAACTGTGGCTGTGTTGGAGGGGAAAGGCAGGGTCTTGATAAGTGATGTGGTATCAGAGATCACATGCTTAAAGGCAGGGTCGTGATAAGTGATGTGGTATCAGAGATCACATGCTTAAAGGCAGGGTCGTGATAAGTGATGTGGTATCAGAGATCACATGCTTAAAGGCAGGGTCGTGATAAGTGATGTGGTATCAGAGATCACATGCTTAAAGGCAGGGTCGTGATAAGTGATGTGGTATCAGAGATCACATGCTTAAAGGCAGGGTCGTGATAAGTGATGTGGTATCAGAGATCACATGCTTAAAGGCAGGGTCTTGATAAGGGATGTGGGATCAGGGATCACATGCTTTGGATCAGGGATCATATATTCCGAATCAGTTCTAGTCAGGGATCACAGATCAGGGATCAGGATCCTATGAGTTAACTCAGGTATCAGAATTTTGGGGGGATCGGGGATCAACATACTCGAGCTTTTGGGATCAGGGATAAAATTTTTGTGTAAAAAATCGGGATCACGTTATTTGGGAAGCCCTAGTGACCTATTTCTTATTGTCTTATTTGTCTAAAAATGTTTCTTCCCTCTCGCTCTCACTTCGTAAAACATTGTCTTCGTTAGTGCTACAGTTAACTACAAAGTTTTGAATGAAGTTTTTGTCTTTGAATACGTATCCAATTTATTTACCCTCAATGTCCGAATTCATTTTGTTGTGTTGGCCATGGTTGTCACGCCATTTAACACTCGTCGTTCAACCATTCAGATTATGCACCTATCAATGTCTTGCTCCAACGGGGGGGAGTGCGGGCATACCCAGGGGCTTTTGACATATCTTAAGATATTTCATATCTTTTTGTCAATAGCCCGTATCCTGGGGACGTCAAATTCATATACTTACTCATATATTTACTGTTGTGGACACATAATTATTGTCAAAAAGTATAAGGCAGCCCCAGGTACGGGCAAAGTTTATATTCAATAGCCCATCATTGCCCGCACTCCCCCTGTTAGGGCAAAACATTGATAGGTGTATTACGCTCTGAAAGTAGCGCATTTGCCTATCTGATAAGTGATAGCTTTATAATCAAGATGGACACTCCTGGTTGTGCATATGAACTTCTGATGTCATAAGTTAAGTTTGTTTATGTGTTGTTTTCATATGAATGTTTCTTCAAAGAAAGTTGCTGTTCGTGCCCTTTTGCACATCTAGCATAACCAACCATATTTGTAATTAAAATACAACGAAATTCACATATATGTAAATATCTCGATAAAAATACAATAGCATAAAACAATGCTGCTCGTTTTTTTTTAAAATACTTATAATTGAGCTAAAACAAAAACAAAATAAATGGCTCGAAGACACAAGAGTTTTCTTGTTTTCTTTCCTTCGCAAAAATCAAATGATAGCGTGGTGGGTCTGAGTCTTCTTAGCCACTTTTAACCCTTTCTGTACTGTCTACTAACGCCTAGCTAGTACTTACCCATTTTCTCGTCTAAATATTTTGTCAATTCTTGTTGCTTAGTGATAGCAACACATGTTAGTTTAACCTCGAACTTTGAGCTGTCACTGGATTGTTTCTGTTGGTAACCAGCAAAACTAACTTGGCAAGGAAACCTAACCAAATACTTGTACAGATCGTATGCTTTATATAAGACATCATTGGGTGACCTCCACAGCCAATACCTGTACATGGAAATCATTACAAAGATTAGATTAAGAAAAGGCAAATCACGCCAAAAGATCACATGACCATATACACCTATAGTGCGAATCAGAAAATTGTGGGCATCAAGAAATATTTCAGGAAAAGAAGTTCGGCTGATCGTAAACATAATAAAATAATATAATATAATAATAGCTCTGTTGACGTCTCAATATTCTAGTTGTACACAGTGCGTCCTACTAATCGGGGAGACTCACTCACACTCACTACCTCTAGGTTTAATATTTTGCACATAGCTTAGCTCACATGTTAATTTATTGCTGATAAAGGAAAAAAGAAAAACCCGGAGAAAAACCCTAGTGGCATAGGAGAGAAGAACACATCAAACAAACTCAATTCACATATAATCCATGCCTGAGCCGGGGCTCGAACCTGAACCACAGCGAAGTGACCACAGTACGTGAAGCTTTACATTCTTGCTTCTTTTATTTTTTTCATTCATGATTTGATAACTCACCCACAGAATTGTTTTACTTGTAGTTCAACGCTATTGCCATGTTGTTTAAGTTCAGCACCTTTAGTGATATCCTCCCAAAGAAACGGAGGGTTCTTCGTATCATCTAATCGCAACAGGCGAACTTCATCAGCTTCTGATTGTGACAACATTGGTACATTAATGCACACAGGTTTTGAGAAGACTACACCTTTGAAGCCACTGAACAGTAACACTGGACAAGGGACTGCGTACTCAGTATTGCTGATTCGGTGATCAGGAATACGTAGAACCTGTAGTGAGCGATAATCATATCGGACTGTTTAATAATATTGATAATGACACAATGGAGATAATATTGATGATGATGGTGATGAAAAATAAAATTACGACCGAATTAATGACAGATGATAATTGTGGTGATGAAGATTGTGATGATGAATAATGATAGATGATGATGATGATTGTGATGATGTTGATTGTGATGATGCTGATGCTGATTGTGATGATGCTGATGCTGATTGTGATGATGCTGATGCTGATTGTGATGATGCTGATGCTGATCGTAATGGTGAAGATTGTGAGTCTCTAATTTTCATATCTCTCATAATGATGAAAGTCTATATCTGTTTGTACGAAATTTCACGTAAGAGTAAAGACTATTTTGCAGTCTACCTGACAATTTATTTATTGCGTGACACATAAACTACAATGAGAAGCCATAAGTGATAAGTGACATGGTTCAGATCGGCCAGATCGCTCTGTTCAAGCCGTTGTTGATATTTGATAAATGATTTGAAATCTACAACATAATGATGATTGTGATGATACTGATTGTGATGATGTTGATTGTGATGATGAAAAATGTGACGATAGTACGTTGTGATGATGAAGATTGTAATGATGAAAAATAATAGATCAATGGTGATTGTCATGATGCTGATTGTCATGATGCTGATGCTAATTGTGATATGGCGATGAAGATTGTGATGATTGTGATGATGAAGTTTGTGATCATGATGAAAAATGATAGATCAATGGTGATTATGATGATGCTGATTGTGATGATGATAGTTGTGGTGATGAACATTGTGATGATGAATTATGATGGATGATAATGATGATTGTGATGATGAATAATGATATTCCATGATGATGATGGTGGTGGTGATGGAGAAGATTGTGACGATGAAAACAAAACTAATGACAGGTTATGATGATGATAAAAACAAAGTGTATAACCTTTAGTGCTCCTTTAATCGTTCTATTGACAGCTCCTTCAGGAAAACGAACCGTGACGTGATGGTCCACCGACGACCTGACCACACATCCACTGACAGGGACTTCAAATGTATCTGCGAATAGCCTGGTAACTACTGCTACAGCAGTCAACTTGGTCAGCTGTACTTCGACATATTGCGTTCTGATGTTTTCGGGGGATGGCGAGGCTTGTTGTAACTCTAACAACGTAAAGAAACATACAACATGGAACTCTAACAACGTAAAGAAACATATAACATGTAACTCTAACAACGTAAAGAAACATACAACATGTAGCTCTATAATAACGTAAAGAAACATACAACATGTAACTCTAACAACGTAAAGAAAAGTACAACATGTAACTCTAATAACGTAAAGAAACATACAACATGTAACTCTAACTACGTAAAGAAACATACAACATGTAGCTCTAATAACGTAAAAAAACATACAACATGTAACTCTAACAACGTAAAGAAACATACAACATGTAACTCTAACAACGTAAAGAAACATATAACATGTAACTCTAACAACGTAAAGAAACATATAACATGTAACTCTAACAACGTAAAGAAACATATAACATGTAGCTCTAACAACGTAAAGAAACATACAACATGTAACTCTAACAACGTAAAGAAACATACAACATGTAACTCTAACAACGTAAAGAAACATACAACATGTAACTCTAACAACGTCAAGAAACATACAACATGTAACTCTAACAACGTAAAGAAACATACAACGTATAATTAGTATAGTAAATGTACATAGAATAAGATATATGAAATTACCCAAGTATAAATAGACACAACTACAACCTTGGAAAGTTTTGAAACTCTTATAATCATCCAATGGTTGAGTATGACTAATATACTAAATTCCATCAGTGAACCCACGCATAAATGCTCATATTGACAATTAATAACTGATGTATTTCAGTATGATGTCACGTCTCTGATGGAGTATATTAATTTAGTCACACTCAACCGTTAGTTCATTATAAGATTTTCCATTTATACTTTGATCTTTGTTTTCTAATTGCTCAGGGGATAATACAATTTTTGTTTTGAAAAATCGACATCACAGGAGGAGAATGACAGCACAAAATTGAAAAAAAACTCGACACTACAATATTCGATTTACACTAATTTTCTGGCAACGCGCGAATTCAAAATTATTTAATTGCCATGTTTTTCTTTTACCCGATCTATTTTTTAGCCTTTGTGTTAAATATACTAATATCCGATGGTACACATAAGTGTGAGGCTTTCAACAACGATTTTCCAATAATTATTAGCGTTTATTTGACATTATTAGGTATGAAAAAAAGCGCGGCATTTTCGTGAAAATGGTCAACATTCACCACACTTTATCCCGAAATCAAGCAAAATGACCCCAATTTTTATTTCATATTTTAAACTCTTATATGATTAAGTTTTCTTATGCAAAAAAAAATGACATCACAACTTCAATTGCCCGCGAACGTCTTTAAGGAGGGAATGCCGTCAAGGAAGAGAGAAGGAAAAGATGGAAATGGTATTAATAAACGGGCAACAATAATAAATAATAAAAAGAAGAATGTCCATTACCTTCCTTTTCTTGCCATACTTGACTTTCCTCATTCAAGACTTTAACTATAGTCTCATATCCTTTTTTCTCACTTGGCCCACAATGCAACATCGTTAGAACAAATGGCAACGCTAATTGTAAAGAGTTCGGTCCCAGTCTCACGACCGAACTTACTAAGTGTTCATTTGAATTAGCCGGGGAGGGGAGAGTCGGTTTTGTTTCGTATTTAATTCTTGTAGGCTCGGAGACACAATT
The DNA here is from genome assembly GCA_949775045.1 of Metridium senile. Classification (NCBI taxonomy): domain Eukaryota; kingdom Metazoa; phylum Cnidaria; class Anthozoa; order Actiniaria; family Metridiidae; genus Metridium; species Metridium senile. The sequence continues at coordinate 14,650,452 of OX459101.1, read as the reverse complement.
TGGAGGAAAGGAAAGAACGAAGCCGTTGATGGAATGATTGTACGTGCCGCCTTGCTGGGTGCTAAGGAAAGTAATCAAAAGAATAATGAACATAAAATGAACAATAGCAAAACGAAATAAATATTGAAACCAAAGTGCTCTCAACATACATTTAAAAACATAACATTTTACTAAAGACCCACGTTCACTTATTGGCATGCTTTGCGTTATTTATATTGATTTGAGTGATGTAATTCATTCGCAGTCAGTCGTACGATTTAGTAAAATTAAAGCATAAATACCCACTTACATCGTAAAATATTACAAAATGCCTGATTGGCAAATTTCAGTCTTTCGCGCGGTGTATGCTGGTAAGTGACAATGGTTCTTTAATTAGTTTTAACTAGTACATCTATTTCATGCATTTATCTTGTTGAAAATCCCATTTTAAGTTAAACTTTTTGTCCTGAAGGAATGTTCGTCGTCCAATATAACTACGGCCAATAATAAAACAAAATAAAAAAAGAGAAACATTTAATCAAGAGAAAATACTTACACGTTAATATTGAACTCTCCATCAAATGGAAAACCAGCGTCTAAGGGTAAAACGTCTTCTTTGAAGATGAATTCTGCGAGTAAATGAATCAGTATCATCTTTGGTTATGGCTGCTATAAAATCCTTTATCATACATCTAATTGCAAGAACGTTGTCCTGACTTTTGTAATTTAGTGGGAAAGGAATTGATTAAAAGACAAAAGAAGATTACTCATTTTTTTGTAATTTCTTTCTTACTAAATTACAAATGTTCTTTTTTCATATTACAAAATTCTTGCAATTAGGTTTATAATTAATATACAGTGTGTTATATGGATTTATACAAGATTTTTAAATCAGCTAAGACGTCAACGTATGTAATTACGTAATTCGTAGGTATGCAGGGCGTAATTTACGCAATAAGTTACTCGTCTTGTAACGCATGTTATTCGTATCACACATAGGTAAATAAAACCACGTAAATAAATTACATAATTCAGGTTAAAACACGTAACGCACGTATTTAAGTAAACCCGTAGAGTTTAACGCACTTACACAGGTAACATCAAACTTTAGTGAATTGTAGTAACACGCGTGTCTCCTGTGGCCTACGTAAGCGTAAGAGCTAGCCTTCGTAATTAGTTATACACGAAAGACGAAGTGTAAATAATTAATAACTACACACATAGGACGTATTGTTTGTACCTGACTACACACGAAGTAACGTACGGAATTTTAAAACCGTTTATACAGCCGTAAGACGTAATGAGTATGCTTAAGTGGCACTCTCTCTAAGAACGGTCCGGTGACTTCATCTTTGGAAAATAGTTTTCCTTTATTTTTTGTGTGTTGAAAGGCATTTGGGTATAAGTCTCCAATGTGGATTTTTTTTTTTGAAAAAAATTTTTTTTGGCTTCGCTGCACGACCAAACACATTTTGCCCGTGTCGTCGCTTATTTGAGTCGATTTCGAACTTGAATTTTTGCACTTTTTAGAGTAGCACTGTGTCAAAACAACAAAGTTTTTCAAAATTTCGAACAAACTTCCAAGATAACATATATTTCGAGTACTCTCTGGCATAAAATCAGAGCATTTCACTAAAATGTGAATAAATACCATGAATATATATGGACCATGGTTTTAAGCTATTTCTTGAGAACCAAAAATGAACGAAATTCGATAAATAAAATCTCAAAAGTGGGACCTAAAAACAAACTTAAAACTACTTGAATGTCTCGAGTTATACTTATTTTCACAATATATAAAATAATATTCGCGGGTATCTTTCTACAGTTAATGCAAGTAAAGATTTCCCGAAGCAACCGATCAATGATTTTTGCATAATTTACACTAATTAACGCCTAACTTCACAAACGCTAAAATCAACACAAAAATCATCTATATATATATATTTTTTTTTAATAAAATAGGCTAACGTTAACTGGGAAATACATATCCTAGAGATACTATTAAAATTGTCGTGCATTTTGTCGAATAGCATGTGCAGTTTATTTGTTTTAGATTATTGAAGCGTATTCAATCAAACTGATAGACAAAGTGACTGTCACGCAACTTGTATACTTTCAAAACATTAATTATTCCTTTTATTGACATTATTCCTTTTAATGACAAATAAATATATTGTTTTTCCAGAATTTAATGTTTAAATTAAAGAGCATGTCTTTTGGCTTATAATTAGAATAAATTTGTATAATTTTTTTTTATACTTTATTTGTAAACGGCTAACGTGACATGCGTGACATCAAGATTAAAATTGATTTTTGTTGAACTTTATTTTTTCTAACAAACGCGTTAAGATATAATTACTTTATTTGAAGTTATCTTGAAATAGCTATATGTAGTTTTTGCTTAAATCACGACATGTTTTAGATGATATATATTATATTTTTAATTGTATGATTGAATATGCGGGACAAAGTTCTCACGGTGTGTTTTTGTCGCGGCGCGGTGCTTTGATTGATTTTAACAGGTACATTCATTAAACATTCCATACCTTAAAATGTCAGAAGTGCTTCTAAGCCTCGTCTTGTCAAAGCTTTTCAGATCATTTTCTTAGTTTGTTACAGTACGGTTAAGGTAGTGTACTGTCATGTAGAGGTCTTACCTTTTTGCAGAGTAGTACTGTTAGGAATGTAAACGAACAAGGCAACGCTAGGTTGCTATGGGTTTTTTTTCTTCTGGACTGTTTTCCGAGCGTGCTGAGATATTTAGGTAAAACGATCTTGGGTATTGCTAGGATGCATTGTTGGAACGACTTTAGCCGAATTTGGTAAATTTCTAAGAGAGCAATTTCAAATGAAACGCGTTTTTATTTTGGATAGATATTTTAAGGATTTTTCACAGTCATTATATAAATTATCTCTCGAAAATGATAAATCGGCTAGCTTTTGATATCCATTATCACGCGAATATTGAAGAAGGATTATTGTGCCTCGTATTTTCGAGTCTTCCATTGAAATAAACTACTTCGATTACTTGGTATGTTACGTGAAGTTAAAGCGCAATTTTCAATATTTCGCAACAAACTGGTTTAACGCGAAGCTTTTTATAATAAAATTGAAAATTATGCGCATTCCTTTATCATGTCAGTAAAATTAAAGATAAATTAACGTTACTTCAGTTGCAGCCAGGAGGTAATGTGTAAGACGCATGCGTCTATGGGTGGCCTAGCGGTGGGAGCGCTGGTCTCTCACCGCTGTGGTCCAGGTTCTAGTCCCGGCTCGGGCATGGATCAAATGTGAGTTGAGTTTGTTTGATGTGTTCTTCTCTCCTATGCCACAAGGGTTTTTCTCCGGGTTATCCGGTTTTCCTCCCTCCGCAAAAATGAACATGTGAGTTGAATTGTGTGCAAAATAATTAACCTAGTAGGTAGTGAGTGTGTGTCTGAGGTAGGCACACGTGTCCAGCTAGAACGATTGAGACGTTAAAAAAGTGATTTATTTCATTTCGTTTCATTTTATTTTATTTTATTTGATTTGATTTGATTTGATTTGATTTGATTTGATTTGATTTGATTTGATTTGATTTGATTTGATTTGATTTGATTTGATTTGATTTAATTTGATTTGATTTGATTTGATTTGATTTGATTTGATTTGATTTGATTTGATTTGATTTGATTTGATTTGATTTGATTTGATTTGATTTGATTTGATTTGATTTGATTTGATTTTATTTTATTTTATAACTGACGTAAGTAGGGCCAAATGTTGTCGTTACGTCCTGGGGAGGGTGAATGAATACAATACCAAAGCCGGATCCGGAAGATGTAAATCAGGCCATTAATAAAAGTCAATAAAAGTCAGCTCTTTTTTCATTCATTCTTTCATTCATTCTTATATTCTTTGATTCATTCCTTCATTCATAAATTCATTCATACCATCTATCTATCGTATCCTCATAATCATATATAAGCATTTATGAATGTGTCTCATGCATTCAAAGTTAATTTGGTAATTCTTTTAAACTCATTCAATTTAATCCAAAAACATTCACATTTGTTTTCGTAAAAACGGATGGCTTCGAAAAAAGTTTAATTCTTTTAATACGACATTATTTGAACATATCTACAATAAAAAGAAATAGGTTTTGCACATTTGAATCGTTAAGATATGTCTTCAAAATCTTTTTATACGTTTTTTTGAATGAAGTAATAGTTTTATTATGCATCATCTTATGCGAATCAACTAAAAATCAATTGTTATATCTGTCACGCGTAACAGGATGATCTATTACAAACATAGTTTGAAATAACATTATACAACTTATTCTAAGCCTAAAGACTGTTTATGCTTAAAAAAACTAATTTCTTGGAATAGGAATATTTTTGTCAAAGGAATAATATTTTTTTGAAAGCATACAAGTTGAATTGCGTGACAGTCACTTTAGCTATCAATTTGATTGAAAACGCTCAATAATCAAAAACAAATAAACTCGACAAAATGCATGACAATTTTAATAGTGCCTCTAGGATATGTATTTCCCAGTTAACTTTAGCCTATTTTATTAAAAATATATATATATTTAGATGATTTTTGTGTTGATTTTAGCGTTTGTGAAGTTAGGCGTTAATTAGTGTAAATTATGCAAAAATCATTGATCGGTTGCTTCGGGAAATCTTTACTTGCATTAATTGTAGAAAGATACCCGCGAATATTATTTTATATATTGTGGAAATAAGTATAACTCGAGACATTCAAGTAGTTTTAAGTTTGTTTTTAGGTCCCACTTTTGAGATTTTATTTATCGAATTTCGTTCATTTTTGGTTCTCAAGAAATAACTTAAAACCATGGTCCATATATATTCATGGTATTTATTCACATTTTAGTGAAATGCTCTGATTTTATGCCAGAGAGTACTCGAAATATATGTTATCTTGGAAGTTTGTTCGAAATTTTGAAAAACTTTGCTGTTTTGACACAGTGCTACTCTGAAAAGTGCAAAAATTCAAGTTCGAAATCGACTCAAATTAGCGACGACACGGGCAAAATGTGTTTGGTCGTGTAGCGAATTAAGCCAAAAAAATTTTTTTTCAAAAAACAAATCCACATTGGAGACTTATACCCAAATGCCTTTCACCACACAAAAAATAAAGGAGAACTATTTTCCAAAGATGAAGTCACCGGACCGTTCTTAGAGAGAGTGCCACTTAAGCCGTGCGTTCCTACGAACACCAACACAAAACGTTAGACGTAACATACGTAAGACCCCAGGATATTTGCTTATTGTAATGTACCTTGTTTGGATTCCAGTCCTTTTCTTTTCCGTTCTGTATCTTTATCTATCTAGAAAGTAAAATAGAACTGAATAAATACATGCAAAAAAGCATTGCATTTGAATTTTTTCATGTTATTATTTTCTGAACCCTCAACTGCTTCAAAACCTCTTATAATCAAGCAGTGAGTTCAAATACACAGTGTTAATAATAAATCTTAGTTCTAATCTATTCGCTCATGGGATGTTAAAAATACTCAGTGTTCACAGTTCGAGCCCGGGTTCGAGTGTCCTCACTAGATATAAAATACATTTAATAGAATTAAATTTGTAACACCGTATAAAGAAATATATGTTAACTTGACTTTACTGTAATATAAATCACTGTATTAGTTAAATTGTATTAGAGTGCAAACATTATACCCGTGAAACAAGTAGCACTAATTAGTACTAAATAGTGCTAATTAAACAATAGAAAACAATAGAATTAGCATAAAATATCACTATTTAGTATTATTTATGTTTCACGCTTTTAATGTTGGTACTTTAGTAATATATATCAACTGCCAAGAGCCGAAAACACAATGCTTTGTATGGGGGAAAATTCTATCTCAACAGCTATTTGACTGACTCAGATTTGCTGTGTGAGCGTCTGTTTTGATTGTCTATCAAAATTGTGAAACAGTGAAAATTCATTTTCGTGACGTCATCACTTTAGGCCTCTATTTTTTTTCTTCTAATTTTATGCCAGGGTTCAAATGCAGTTGTTCCTTGACGTAAAAACTCTAAACAAATAGACCGAATCGAAATATGGTGTACCCTTTTTGTTCTTGACTTTCTAGCCTGGTGTTCACGTTTGAAAACAATTGAGTTTTCACATGTATGCGAGGCTGGGCAGTCAAGAAGAATTGTTATTCAAATTGGCCGCCATTTTTCGATAGCATCTCATTTCTCACCTCTCTTAGTTGTTTTATCCTAGCTGCGTATTCTTGAAGCTTTTTCTTCTCATTACACTTCTTGCACATTTGTTCTAGTCGGTCACAAACATTCCCTTTCATTACACTATGGTTCTCTATTGGTAGCTGTTCTTCCATTTTAAACGCATCTTCATAGCTCAGTAAAGCAGCGCGAGTGTCTTTTCTCCATTCATTTATGACTCCCATGAGATAAAAAATTCTTACTGTTTCAGGGTGATTACCAAGAATTTTGTTTCTTAGTTCGTAGCATAGTTTAGCACAGCCCAATGCTTCGTCGTATCTTTCAAGCGCGATAAGGACATTTGCCAAGTTTCTGTTAAAAGTTGCAGTGCTGAGTGTATCATCTAAACCGAGGTCCTCATTCAATTTAACGGCTTTCTTCAAGGTTGAAACTGCTTTTTCATAATTTTGCTTTGCTTTAGTGCTATTATTCTTGCCCAAAAGCACGCGTTTAAATGAAAACTTCTTGTTCTCCTGGTCCCCAAGCTTCTGATAAACTTGGGAGAGCTGGTTATAGAATGTAGGAATTTCTATGTGTTGTTCACTATCTTTGGTCAGTCTTAACGTCATCTCTAGTGCCTGCGTGTAAAACCCTTCTGCAGTTTCAGGTTGTCCATATTCCATGTAGCAGTTACCAATGCCGTTTAGCGTTCTGACAGTCATGATATGGTCCCCATAGATATCGTTATGAATTGTCAAAGCAATATGATATTCCTGACGAGCCTTCTCGATCAGTTCAGACTTTGTCTTCATGTCTTTTTTAGAAACACTTTTCATGTAGTTTAACTTTCCCTTACAGTAAAACAGTAGGCCTTTAACAGAAGTAAATTCAGGATTTGTAGGATTCTTAGGGCCGGATGTCTGGTTGAAGCATATTTCAGCGTTATGCAGTATTCTCTCTGATGGCGCCGTCCCTTCCATGTCGGCTAGCTGAATAGATTCCCAGCATCTCATATGAGCACTAGTTAGTAAGTCTCCTTGAAAACGAATTAGAGAAGAAGAAGAATTGACATGTTATGTAATTGATATAAGATAGAGTACAAACACTAAAAGTGTGCAATACTTTGCACTATTTACCACTAAATAGTGTTGATTAAACAATAGAGAACAAAATAATTTGCATAATTTAACAGTATTTAGTGGTATTTATGTTGCACACTTTTAGTGTTTGTACTCTACAATTATGAATACTGATAATAATAAAAATATACAAATATAATTATACATATGATAATTATACTTTGTTTATATTATTTATTGTTATTAATTAATTATGACGATTTTTGCAATGGTAGGTAGTGGTAATGACAAGTTGACGATAAGGAATTAGGATAATTATAATTATAGATTGTTGATGGTGATAATGCTATTGCTTATGATAATGATGATGATAGTTTTGATGATTATGATAATGATATCGGCGATGATGATGATGAAGATAATAATATTGATAATGATGAGTTGTTGATAAAGATAGTGTTGGTGTACTGATTATGGTGAAGGTAAAAATGAATAAAAAATAAACGCATGGATGAATGATTGTATGAATGAATTTAATAAATAAACGAATGAATGAATAAATGAATGAATGAATGAATGAATGAATGAATGGATGGATGAATGAATGGATGGATGGATGGATGGATGGATGGATAAATGAATGAATGAATGAATGGATGAATTAATTAATTAATTAATTAATTAATTAATTAATTAATTAATTAATTAATGGACAAATGAATGAATGGACAAATGAATGAATGAATGAATGAATGAACTAATTAATTAAATTAAAAATTAAAAAAGAATCGAAGAATCAATGAATCAATGGATACAGTACTTAGTACTGCATTTTTTAATTTAAACAATAATACAGAAAAACTAGGATACAGTACTTACTACAGTATTGTATTCGTTAATTGTAAATAATAATGTACTGTACATGTTTATCATTAAAATAGAAATATTATAGAAAAGAATCAACGATTAAATAAATGAATGAATGAATGAATGGATATAAAATAAATGACTGAGGTGTTGGTTAGTGATGAGAATGTGATACAAATATGTATGATATATTAACTAGGGCTGTCCACAAGTTGCTCCAAAAAGTCAAAAAAGTTGCTCATAATTTCCCAAAAAGTTGCTCAAAAAAACAAAAAGTTGCTTAAAAGTTGCTCAAAATTCTAAAAGTTGCTCAAAAGTTGCTCGAAAAGTTTTGACGTTTCTTATCAATTTGATGATTTCATAGCATAGGATTCCGTCAGCTTTAATAAGATAATATGTTAACATAAATTTAGAATATTTTCTTGGTATTTGCAAAAAAGTTTGTTTTGATTTTACAACCGCTGACAACCTGGATCGTATTTACAAATTGCCGCAGGAAGACCACTGCTTCACAAAGTGTATTTAAATACTGTAACGCCTATTGTCAAACAGTATTTGAATCATTAATTGGAGTAACAAAACATATTCTTTTCTTATTGTGGCAGTTAATTGGTTTAAATTCATGTAAAAATTAAAAAAAAGAGCAAAAGTTGCTCGAAAGTGAAAAAGTTGCTCGAAATTGGAAAAGTTGCTCGAAATCGGAAAAGTTGCCCAAAAGTTGCCGAGTAACTTGTGGACAGTCCTAATATTAACAATCTCATGTATAACTACATGGTAGTAAGAATGGTTCAATTATTAATTTATACAAAAACAATCAACTTGAAGATTGTACTGTGTAAAATAAGAATAGACAATAAATATACAGTAAAGGAAATATGGGTTTTGATATCAATTAACACTGATTAGTTCTGAGCGTACCTTTTCGTTCTAGAGCATCTGCCCAGGCAGCGAAAAATACTTTCCTTTCGTTGATACTCTTTAAACTTTCCAGTAGCATTGTAATACGGCAAATCGTTTCGTGATGAGGCAATGGAATAAGTTGTTCCAAAATTTCTCCTTTGGTAAATGTCAATAGAAGTGCAACATCAAAATTCAATTTGTTTTTCTGTATTTTCAAAAACGTTCCTGTAAAGTCTTGGACAAGTGTGTTAGATAGTGTAAGCATTTTTCCAACATAGTGCTGGCCAAACTTCATCTCTGCTCTACTGTACGCCTCCTCGTAGTTTGTGAACTTTACATTCAGGTATGATGATACAAATTCTTTAAACAAACTGTGAACGTCGTATTTTGTTTTCCCGTCGCCAGTTTCTACTTTTTGAACCAATCGATGCTTGGTGAGGTACTCAAGATCTAGCAAAGCATCATACTCTGATTTCAATTCAGCTATTTTTGTAGCTGCAGAAGCAGAGAATGGCCTTCGGAAAGCGCAAACTTTTACAGCAAGTTCCCTAAGGTTGTCAGTAGAGATGGATTGGAATACAGCTCCAGTTATAAAATAGTTCTCAGGTACTCCCTGTTCTTTCTGTGTCTCAATTCTGTGTAAAAGTACATCTGGCGTGATGAATCCATTTCTTAAAATGTGTTCTGCTCCTTCAAGGAGGTAGGGAATTTTCCGGCAGTATTCAGCAACCTTGGACAGTGCAGTGACTTCATCAACCTTAAACTCTTCACCATATAAATCACGCTTTGATCCTCTACAAATGAAGTCGTTACAGGTTGAAATCGGTAGTGGTTTAACACAATGATTCCTAATTGAATTAACGGATATACCAGGCAATGACGTGAGGATAATTTTAAGCATTCCATTTTTGCACGCTTCGGATTCGGTTATGGCATTAAGGAAGCTATCAAATTCATCTCTATGACTTTCAATGATTTCTGTTTCGACATTATCAAAGATTAGTATAATTTTTGACTCCATGCACTTGGTTTTCAAATACTCCAATATTCGAACCCTTTCGACTTCAAGGAGATTATTTGCTTCTTGCATTTCATGAGCGTTCTTAAATAAAGAAGTCAAGCCAAACTGAGAAAGAATAGAAACATATGTAGTGCCAATATCGTTCAACCCTCTTAAATCAAATGTAAACTCTTCCCATAAATCTGCCGTAAACTCTTTCGCAACTTCTTTAGCAATTGTAGTCTTTCCAACTCCTGAAATCCCGTACAAATTCATTCCATGTATATTTTGGTCAGATAGTAACTTGAGGAGCTCTTGTTTTTCATCATTGCGACCAAGAAAAGCATCCTTCTTAGGAGGCAGTGAACGACGTTGTAAGTCATCGAGGGAAGATATTATTTGATTCTTGTTCTGACATTTCTCCGCCGCAATCTTTAGTATAGAATTATCAACTTGAGTGACTTTTCCACTCCTGAACAGTTCTTCAAATGTTCGTGATAAATTCACCTCTTTGGAAGTTGGGGTAATTTGAAGTCGTTTCTTGAAATCAGAATCAATAAGTTCTGCTTCCTTTTTGCTACAGTTCTTATCAAATTCCCTGAATTGTTCATTTAAAAGAGGTGGTATGGCGAGCTTCACATCTGGCGGCATGGTAGACTAAAACAGCGACAAGAACACCACGAGATTGACTTTGAATTAATTACAACAACACGCCATTTGTTACCGATTCAGTACAAGAAAACGTGAATCTTTTTGAACACCAGAAGTCCTTTCGATGAGGCACACATCTCGTGTTAAAACACAAAGGTTAGAACTCTCCGTTCAGTTATAAGAAGCTCATAGTCTTCACGTCGGCAAACCAACGCTATTTCGTCAGAAAACGAATCTTATTTGCATATAAACAATTGGGTTTCGCCTGAGAGCGTATACAGTGCTCTCAAAGGTCAGACAGTTACAATGATAGACATGATACACCATCTTGAGTTTGTTATTGCTTGGCAGGGTTGCTAGCATAGTGTCGATTTAAGGGCAATTCGTCTATGAATAAGTGAATGTTTTATTTACTTATTTTGATCACATGCTTTATATATATATATATCATTTTTTTAGAAATGCTACTATAGCCGATCTCAAGATGGTTGGCGGTTTTGAGATTTCCTTTGTCTATTACATATATTCCTAGTCTCCCTCGTAGCCGTTCTTAGTGTCGTCACGCAACGTTCTCTCCCCACAAACGACACTAAGAACGGCTGCAAGGGATAATATATTCCCAGCCTACTTAATTGATATTTCCGATAATTGATGCTATTCGATATTGATCAATACTAATCGATATTAATCAATCGATTTATATTAGAAAACGATGAGTAATCGATGACCAAGACCGTTGCGTGAAAGTACCTCAAAACCTCTAAAATGAACCATTGGGCTCACCGAATACACTAAGTTCTCGTAATAAATCTTATTTCAAATCTATTTGTTATTTCAAATTTTAACTTGTAAAAGGAGCTGAGTCTTTTTAGGTTTTTTTAGGTCAATGTTTTTGGTATTTCGTTTCGGTTTTTTAAGGTTGTGAAGTAATTTGAAATCTATATTTTCTAAACTGGCGGTGTTCACCGCATTTTTTAAGTACTATTTAAAAAACGAGCAGCAGTGTTTTATCAGGTATAAAATCCCGAGGGCGAATCCCTTTATTCCTGATAAAACACGTGCTGCGAGTTTTTTGAATGACTTAAAAAACTCATTAGTAATTCATGACCATTTTGTCCAATATCGATGAAACAAAAGAAAACGGAAGGTTCTTTGCATTTGGAAATTGATCTACAGTAATAAAAGAGGAATGCTAACAAACTTGAATGATAACAAACTTGATGACATTTTGTTGCAAACTTCATCGATTGTTTGAGTAGCATAATGGCTTAAAGCGTAACCTGAGTATCAGGCCCCGAGGAGCGGAGGGGGAGGGGAGGGGCTGGGCGAGGAGAAGAAAGAAAGAGGGCCTGACTTCATTACATATCGGAACTCGGGTTACGCGTCCAGAATCTGGACGAACTCTTCATTGGTCGAAAAACAATAGGGATATAATACCGGAAGTCAAATAACAAATCTATCACTTATCCAACATCAGTGAACTGTAATAACGTTATCTCGATCGTCCGCAGGCTGTATAAACAAAGCAGCTAATAACAAGCAGCACAGACTATCCGCTATTTGGTGTAAGCTCTTGGTTAAACTGTATGAATTCTGTTTTTTAAAGCCAAAACGAAACCTAACAACGATAATATTTTTTTTGAAGTGTTAATGGATTTGTGACAAGGGTCAATGATTCTTGCATTCAGTCGAACGTTTTCCACAATTTTTGCCGTGGTTTTACTTGAACGACCTTTATAAAATGTTAGCCAAAATAGAGGTAACTTTTTTCTACTGCTGATAGGCTCCTCGCAGATTTGGATCCTTGTTTTGTATTTTGCCATATAGACCACACAGCATGTATGCCACAGTGCTTCATGTGGAGATGCTTCTATAAATAAAATGACAAGCCGCCCCCTATAAACCGGAAACATTTTTTATTGGCTAATATTGTGGAGGCGCGTCATTAGCTCAGAAAGGGGCGGAATGAGTTTCAAATAGGAATGGAGTCAGGCTCTCCTTTTCTTTCCTCTCCCCCTCTCCCCTTTCCCTCCCTTTCCCCCCTGAGCCTGAAACTCAGGTTACTTAAAGCGCGGATACAACCAAGCAGAAGGTCTCGGTTCGAATCCTGGCATTGTCAATCACAGACGTTTTTTCGCCAAAAATCTAAAAGAAAATTATTTCTAAGTCTGATGTTTACTCGTCAGTAGATATGAGGGGAAGGTAATATCTGAATTATGGACATGAAGCATTATACACATGTGCCATTATATAATGCTTCATGTTCATTTGCATTCCATTGTTCTTCTATTCTACACAATCATTCCCTTGGGCTGCATTCAAATCCCTCCGCGTTTCAAACGTAGATTATGCGGTATAGAATGCTTTCCTCGTGACCAGAGAGGAGCATCGGATTGAATAAAATGGTCATGAATTATTAATGAGTTTTTTAATTGCATTAAATCTAGAAACTAGTAACCAGTCCCTTTCCTTGCCCCTCTTCATTTACATTGACATTGCCAATCAAAGCATCCGCCATCTTGAAAACAAGATATACCAATCGTCTCTCTGCTTTCCCCTCTCCCTTGACTCTTTGCGCGGATACGAAGACACTACTGGGGTCGACGAGTAGGAACTTAGTATTCAAATCTATCTTCAGCCTTCGTGCAACATTGGTCTATGGGGAGGGGGAGGAGTTTTTTGAAGCAGTTCTTACTCAAAATAACTATTTTTCATTAATTTTGACTAAGATCGAAGTTTAGCCATGAGGATTTATTGGTGGTCGTTTGCTCAAGCTAATCCGCTTATAACAAATCTTTTTTGTGTCCTCATAGCGCTATTCATGGTACCCGCAATTGGGTTACAATATATCACCAGCAGTAGCTAGTCACAACAAGACCCTAAACTGACTTTACTGACGAAATATGTCCATTTGTATTTTTAAATACAAAATACTTAAATACTTAAATTCTTAAAAGTATTTTATAAGTAACGCTCTTATAGATGGTATACTGGCACACTGTTCCAATTTATAAAGCCGGACATTTATTAGCCAATCAAGAGTTGCATATTTCTTTCAATACTTCTGATCGTAATAAAATCAGTAAAGCCAGAGACAAAATATTTTATAGTTGCACAGATGACTGTTTAGATTAATTATTCTATTGTACTTTCTCTCCTCTTACATTTTCTATCACTTTTTGACTGGTTCGTCACTTTTCCCCGTTTCTTATTTATACTTAGTATCTCTCTGGTCTAACCCTTTTACTACGACGAAAGGCTAAAGCTCGAAACGTCAGTAAAATTAAGTCAACATATTTTACGATGTTACGGTGTTACTGGTTTCTGCTTTTAGGTTTTAGGTTTTAGGTTTCAACTTTTCAGTTTTCGCCGTTTGACTTTTCGGTTTTTGTTTTTCACTTTTCGGTTTATGTTTTTTCTTACTTTTTAATTTTCACATTTTGTTTTTTGTTTTTCACTCTTCGGTTCTACTTTTAGTTTTTGTTTTTTAATTATTATTATTTTTTATTATTTTTGTTTTAGACAAGTCAAAAACAAAATCTTTGAGCTTATACCATGAGCCTTTGCACGTTGAAGCAAAACAAATATAGCAGCATGTCAGCTTTTCGGTGATAATAATTCATTTGCAAAAAAAAATTAAATTATTAAAAATAACAAGGATTTATATGACTTGCAAGCAAGCTTGAAGGCTATATAAACGTCTGCAATCTTTTATGTTTTCATCAAAGCATTAATTTTAAAGATATTGAGCTAATACTAAATCATGTTTGTTCTGACATTCTCTTTGGGCAAAAGGCTTTTTCTTTACTCTCTCAGACACTTTCATTACACATGAATGGCTAAAAGAGGACATCTCAAGGGCTATACGATATCTAATATATGTTTGGAAACAAAGGAGGCTATTAGTTTGATGTCTTAGGTCTCGTCTACACGAATCCGATCCGGCTGAGACCGCATAGAAATATTTGCGTCCACACGAATCCGCGTATCCGGAGGATTCAAGTAAAAGTATGCGGTCTCGGTGACCGGATTTAATGGATTCGTGCGGACGATAGACCTATTCGCATCAAAAAGTATGCGGTTTCAAAAGTATCCGGATCCGTGTAAACAATGGAAACAATGGCACTGCAAACCAAAGTTGGCGTTCAAGATAAATGTTCGATGCTATGTAACGGTTATGTAAGTAGTGTTTGATTAACTATTATAAATTTTATTTACAAACAATTGAGTACAAAGGAATAAATACTAATGATGATGAATAATATTACAAAAGATAATATAAAGATAAAAGTAAAGAACATAACTTATGCAAAAGTGTATGTGGCTATGAAAAAAACATAATACTTGAGTCAACAGCCACCGTATTTATACTATTAACATCAATTTTATCAACCAGGATTGTACAAAGCCTGAATAAGTTATTCGGATAATATTAGAGAGAGAAATAGAGCTTTTTTCGTTTTGTTATTACAGAAATTTAATTTCAATTTTTTAACAATACCAACCTATATTAAACACTTTAGCTCTATTTCTCTGTTTACGCTTGGAAGTTATGAAATATGCTTTTATATAAATATCTTATATCACAACATTATCATTTTGTTTTTATGCTATGTAGAAGATGCCGAGTAGCTACAACATAGTGTAGTGTATTCCCAAAAGACACAATAAAATTGGTTTCTAAGCCGCAAAATATACTTGATCACATGACAAATATATTTTACAAAAGTAGGCAGCCTATTTATATAACTTCAATGCATATTTATATAGCTTTTTTTTAATAAATACTAATTATTATATAGTTATATATAGTTATAATGTAAATAGTATATATTAGGTGGCTGTTCATTTGGAAGTGTTAACTATTTCCACTTTTATACTCTACTTCCCGGGTTTACTTCAAGTAAGGTAGTCGAACCTATTATCGCGCACATCCTATTATCGTGCTTTTCGTAAAAAAAAATAATATATATCTTCTATTCTGCGTAAAAGTTTATTGAAAAAAGTGGACCAAAAAAGTTGATTGCAACAGAATAAGAAGCCGTAATTGTTTTAATTAATTTTGAAGCAGTTTTTTAGAAGATATATACTATTTTTTACGAAAAGCAATATAATAGCATGTGCGCAATAATAGGTACGACTACCTTATATTTGTAGTGTCTTGATTTACTATTTTGTGCCCAATTGTGTGCTACAAATAGAATTTATCACTTCATCACTTATCAAGTATTGTGAATGTAAAACAAATAGTTACCCGATAATATCCCTCAGCGGCGGGCATTATAACGTCACGTGATCGCCCCTCGACCAATAAGAGCGGGCTGAGGAAAATTTGTTGCTGAATTAGAATGCGTATTATTACAAAGCGTGACAAGACGCACGAGCTTCAGCGGTAGATATATGGTCTAATATCCCGAGATAGCGAACTAATGAGAGAGCGCGTTCTTATGAGGATGTATATATATTGCGTATATACTAATTTGTATTATTTACCCTTTCCGAGAATGTTTGTCCCCCGTGTAAAGCACACAAGCTTGTGGTACAAAGGATCATGGATCAGTTCAGAAACTAAATGTGTATTCAGAACGCCTTTCTTGTGGTTTGATAGGTCAAAACGGACATTTCTCAACAACATATTGACAAGTGTAGCAATGTGGCCATGAAATCCCTGCGTTCTAATAAAGTATACATAGGTTACCCATAAGCCCCTGCGCAACTAGCTTGTTGGCTTTTCACTTCATGGGTGACAAAGTTTCTCGGAAAGGGTGTATACACCTAATTAGCAAAACTTGATAGCCGGGTTTTCATGTACCGTTAAGATTTTTTAGTTTTTGTAAATTTTTAAATTTATGTCCTTTCAGTGGACATCATTAAACTATAACAACAGACACATGTGTTTATAATTTTGTTTGTTTATTCAATCTGTATATGGAGTCTTGTCATATCGTTTTCAAAGACGTTGATCTGAAAAAGGTTATATTCATTATTAATTGTAACATAATAAATATTATTATTATTATTATTATTATTATTATTATTATTATTATTATTATTATTATTATTATTATTATTATTATTGTATTGTAAATAAGGCGTTTAGATTTGTTGGTTCTTTATTCAAACGTTTTCGACTACATAGTAAAAGAACCACTGAGGACGTAAACAAATCTCTGGCCGTGACCACCCTCAGTGACTGCCTCACTCTCATACAAGCGCATTTGAATACATAGATATTTACGCTATATAAATGTCAAATCATTATTATTATTATTATTATTATAGTCATCATCAGGAAATGGTATAAATTACATGAAATGATCTTGTTTTAAAGGTTCATGTTATTGTTTCGAAGTACGCAAGGAAGAACACTCAAACCCTATGTACATCGCAAAGCTTTTCCCTTTGGGAATAACATGAGCCTTTAAAACAAGATCATTTCATGTAATTTATACCATTTCCTGATGATGAACTATGTAGTCGAAAACGTATGAATAAAGAACCAACAAATCTAAACGCCTTATTTTCTACATCGAAGAGAGCGACAATTATGACATTATTATTATTATTAATGATATACTTACCATCACAAATCTGTGGCTCCTTTGTTGATCCTGGGCGTTTATTTTTGTGATGGCAGGCGATGCTTGTATGTCCTAAGATGTGTACAGCTAGCAGAGAACACATTGAGAAAAAATACAATCATTAATTTAACACTTGATTTATGACCAGCTGGGCATGACTGTGGTTGATTTTGTCCAGAAAAATAGCAAAACAAAATACAGCAGAATGAGTGATGACTGAACACACTTCACTTGGACTTTTTAAAATACTCACGAATATCGTCGAATACCTAAAGTATGCAGGTATTCAAGTGTATATATACAAGACTATATTTGACTATAGTGGCAATGAACCTTTGACTGACGTTTATGACCATTGTAGGCAAGCGAGACTTTAAATTAAAATTAATTTAAAATATCGAATACCTGCACCATCGGCGAAATTAACTTTTGACTGAACGATTGTGGTAACTGAATTTTTTTTATTTTCATCCGTTTTCTAACAAACTTATATTTCCTTGCTTAGAAAACCTGTCTTATATATATTATGCTGGTTACCTTTAACACAACCAAGACAAGTCAGCTCACATTGTGCCTTTGATTGAAAGTTGTTAGAATTGCCATTACAACCTCCATAACAAAACACCTCACAGTTTCCGGTAACCGGGTTAAAGTAGTATCTTGGAACATTTCCATTCCCTGTACCAACGCATTTTGGTAAACGACATATTGGGTTGGTTGGTGGAGGAGCTGAAAAGGAAAATAGCATGCAAGAAGAATTTTAATTATGAAATTATGAAATAAAAAAAATGAGATTATAAAAGCATTGAAAAATAATATAAAACACAAATTAAATCCCTTTTTCTTAAGCTAGTCGATCTGTCTGTGACATAAGACCAGCACCGCCGGTGTTCTGAGAGCCACCACATGCAGCTTGCATGATATTTATGCTAGATGCTGATTAGCTCTTAATGGTGCTAGTTCTCACACTCGACAAGCTCTTATTCATAACAAAATACCACCCGATGTGGTCCGTCAAAGCGAGGCTACTAGATCCCAGTTTTTTTGCCGTTACCAGTCACGCTCTAAAACAATTGACCAAAAATGTTTGGGCTGAGAATTAAAGAACGATATCTTAAAGTTAACAACGTTGGAGCCCGCTTTTTAACAAATCGTGTAAATGGGATGCTGTCAAAGAATTTGTTGAAAAAAATATTAATTCACAAATACTGCCAACATTTACCAATAATGTATTATAACAAGTTAATCCAAAAATGATCCCGCACAATGTCAAATTTAAATTCATATTATGACTTAGTTATCTCTGGTTGCATATCATGTCTGCGTTGTTTATATAAATTGTACTTATTTCAAGTGATACTTACTGACACAAGGATCTATCGGTGGCTCGACTACTTTGTCCAGGCAAATAAGTTCACATTCGCCTTTTGACTCGAAGTTATTTCCATTGCCTTTCATACCACCATAAACAAATTTCTCACAGGAATTTGATGTTTGGTTGAAATAATAGCGCACAAAATGCGCAAAACCAGGTCCTGAGTTTTTTGGTTCATAGCACCGGGCTTTTGGATCAGATCGCCCTTCTACAGCAAGACCTATAAAATAACATATAATCCTAAGTTACAATCTTTGTTAAAAGGCACTTGCCACGTATTTTATTGATTGTTATGAGATGGAGTTTTCCTTGCTGTACTCTTGTGTACAATCTTGATATGGTTATTTTTGGCAATTCTTCAACCTTCATGCTACATTGATTTTGAGGAGGGGAGGATTTTAGAGACCAATACTCGTTATGGGGAAGTTTTTACACTAAAAATATTATTCTGTCATTACTGTTGTCTTATATGTTTTTTTAACCATGATGATTAAACGGTGGTCGTTGGCTCCAGCTTATCCGCTTATAACAGGTCTTTTTGCGTCCTGCTAGCGCTGGTCATGGTACCAGCAATTGGGTTAAAATATATTACCAGCAGTAGCTAGCAGAGTCACAACAAGACCCTAAACTGACTTCGCTGACGAAATATGTCCATTTGTATTTAAGTATCAGTTTTATAAGTAACTGAAGCTCTTAGAGGATAACTATATACATCCTTTCCGAGAACATTTGTCACCCGTGAAAAGCACACAAACTAGTAGCGCAAAGGATCATGCATCAGTTCAGAAACTAAATGTGAAATCGGAACGCCTTTTTGTTGTTTGATAAGTCAAAATGGACATTTCTCAATAAAAGATTGACAAGTGTAGCAATGTGGCCATGAAATCCCTGTGTCCTAATAACCCATAATAAACTGCGCTACTTGTAGCCTTTCACTTCACGGGTGACAAAGTTTCTCAGAAAGGGTGTATATACTCGCGTATTTTACAAATGGAAGCCGAATATTTAATAGCCATTCAAGAGTTGCATATTTCTTTCAATATTCTTCTGATATGTTATTCTGTAGTAGCAATATTAAGTCTGTGAACAAGCCTGTGATTCGTGAAAAGCAAAACATTCTAGCCGTGATCTGTCTAATAATCTTCACCTGTGACCCGTGATTTACAGATTTTCAAATTCGTGATTTCCGTGATTAAGGAATTAGCGCTCAGTGAAAACGTGACATGACAGCTTGTCATAACGGTTGTGTAAAATAAGACCTATAAGTAGGTAATATAACTAGTACTAAAGTATTAGTATCCCTATACATGACGACGCGCTGCATGCCTTAGCTATTATAGTAAACTGTCTTATAATTCTTTACCACTTTTGATTAAATTTTGCACAAACAAATGATAACACTGAGTATTCAAATATAGTTCCTTCTTCTCCTTAGTCATTCAATTGAACTATTTGTTAGTAAGCATATAAGAAACGACTAGTATACACTAAATAGCACTAGTTTATACAAAATCTTTACAGATGATTTTTTAATAAACTTTTATCGTTTTTCTAATGCAATTGTTTAGTTTACTGCGAATGTCATCATCGCAATAAGAACTCAGCTAAATCCTCTTGTTGCTTAAAAAGCTTAGCTCTTTTTAGAACTAACTGGTATTATTTGTTTTGTGGGTTAAGTATAAACACTCTAGTCAAATAAACACATTAGAAAACAAAAGCATTTGAAGACTAAGTGTCAAGTCCCCTTTATTAACTTTGTTTTCTTATCATGTTTATGAGAATTATGAAGTAGTGTATCATATATTCTAGGGGCTAGTGCTAGCACTCTCATTAAAAAACAAACGAAACTTGCACTTACTTGTAGCCAAGACCATAACGACCAAAAGGTGAAGAGCCATGTTGAACAGTTCTGAAATGTAATGACTGTAAAATCGTGTTGTTATATTATGTCTGTCACCAGTATCAACCTGTCATGATACCACAATAGGGTATGTCATCCACGTGTAAAACAAAAGATATGGAATTGACTTTTTTAACCAAAGCTACATTACACAATATTGGTTGTGCTGGTACTTAACCTAGCACATCATAATTCTTAAAAAGCATCTAAAATAGTTATCAATAGAATAGAGAGATAATAAAGAACAGAACAAAAAAGAATAAAAACAGATACGAAGCTAAGTACAATAGAAGCGAAATAGAATAAAACAAATGTGAGACAAATAGTTAACTAGTTACTGGTGGAAGCTTTTCGTCAACACGTGAATACATTGATCTAGTACTCTGGCATTTTGATATACTAACTTATAAACTCATGATTCACACTTCATTTTACACATATATGTGCACTTTTAAAGTACAAATATACTGTTTTCGTTGTTGAAATCCAAGTGGAACTGATTGTGTTTTATTATCTATCAGTATATAAACTATGTAAATATAATTAAAAATGAATGTCAAATTGAAGTACATGATATCATATCCATTTTTGTATTTTTGTATTTTGTATTTTTATTTTAAGCGCTTAGAACAGACTTGAATAAGCGCTATATAAGCTATATATTATCATTATTACTATATACCGGCACATGAGTTCAAGAATATAGTTTTAAGAATAAGCTGCTTATTGATCACAGTTATTATAGCGGTAATCGCGAGCAGCGACACTAGAGCGGATTTCGTATGACTGTACAACGTACGGTTCCGTGCCGTGACCGTGCCGTAATTTGTATAAGAAGATTCGAAGTTTCTGCCGTGACCGTGTCGTGCTTTCACGGCCGTGCCGTGTCCGTGCCGTAGTTTCAATAAAAACATTCGAAAAAACTGCCGTAGCCAATCCGTAGCGTTTTGTTAGGCACACGAACTCTCTAAATTTAGTTTGTACCATGCCATGCCGTGTCCGTGCTGTTTGCACAGTCATACGAAATCCGCTCTATTCCTGACGGTATCCCTGTGTACTTATGGACCAACCAGTCAGTAAAATTGTCGATTCGTTCGACGGTTGGCTAGCTTGGCGGTGATTTCTTGCAACGACAGTACATTCGTCCAGCGGCTTATCTAATACGTGGTACATCTCACGTCTCTACTCTCGTGGCATTTTCTTGCTCAACACCTGTTGTAGGACGTATAGGCAGAGACCATCAAGTGGATTTCGCATGATGAAATTACAACAACCTTCACATATGCTAAGGTACTGTTACCGCGTACAAATACAACATGTTTATCGCAATTTGCTTATTTTTGACTCGAATGATAAGGGTTGTCGATCGTGAATTTAAGAAATAAGAACATTTAACTCGTTTTCGTCGCAGGGCTCTTACGTTTCAAGAGTTACTCCTGCCGATAGAACAAGACTATTCTCCTGATGTAGACTAGCAGAATCAGTCGAAACGTTGTGTTCCAAGAAAACCTACGATATTAAATAGCGGTCCGTACAAATGAATAATTGTAAAGCGCATTGAGACATATGTGAAATGAGCTATATAACCACACATTACATTACATTACATTACATTACATTTATGAAACAAAAGAATGACATTTTCCGAAATGTTTCTTTGTTTTCAGTTTGTTCTAGAGGGGGAAGCAACTGGTGGTAAGGAAGGAGATATTGCAATAGATGACGTCATGCTGTATGATGGATCATGTCAAACTATTATTACTCAACAAAGTAAATAGAACCGTTTTGTTGTAAATGAAATGTTATTTCGTCAATGGTAACGTATATGAAAATATAATGATTTATTTTTTATTCATCGTAGCTTCCCCTTCTTGTGATTATGAGCACGACTCCTGTGGCTGGACGTTCAGAGGTAGTGGCTGGTATAGAATGTGGTATCATGGTAGAAAACCAAGCAGTTTAGTCTCCCCGTTTATCAACCAAAACGAATCTGAATGGGGATGCTTTATGTTTTGGTATAGGATTTACAGACAAACAATAAAACAAGATTCAATCAATGTTTCCATGGCGAGCTTGGGAAAAAACGAGCCACTGATGGTTATTGAACAACTAGTTAATAATAAATGGCAGTTCGTGCAGCTACCGCTACCACAAGGGAAAACGTTTAAAGTAAGATGGTTTGTAATTTATAAAATACCCGCACCACTAATCTGGGAGAGTAGGTCATGAAGCCATTTATATCGTTTAAGAAGTCAAACCTCGACGTCACGAATAAAGCCTGCTTTGCCTAACAACCCCGTAGGCCGCTGGCAACGCAGGATATCATTAATAAAAATACCAGGTATGGCCGGCACGCCGACACCAAAGCAGATTATCCGGTTAAGCGGGGGCCCTGGCTGGTAGAGGTTTTAACTGCAGCTCTGGGGAATTTTTGGACCACAAACGTTTTCAATGTCCGCTAAGTTTAGACAGGGGTCTATTTTTTAATGTCCGGTTTATAGGGAATATCGGTATATCGGGGAAGACTAATAGGAGCGTGTACAGTCCCTTCTTTTCAACATTTCATTAACAATTTAGATTAAATGCTGTTTTTAGGTTAGGATATCCTTCAGTGCCATGCGCTTCTTCGCCATACACGATATATCATTCACCAAGGATACTTGCCAGCCAATCCCGTGGAATGAAACAAGTAAAGGTATGAATCGAAACCACGCCCTTGTGAATGCAATTTATCCCAATATATCAGAAAATAATAATGATTGTAAGTTCTACGTTTTTATTACCGGTCAAACTTTCAAACTAATGAACTACTGCATGGTGAACCTTAGTGGTGAGTAAGGATTAGATTGTATTAAGCGTTCTGATAACCAGTCAAACACTCTAACCACTGATCTGCTGCAAACTCTAGTGGTGAGCAAGGACTAGATGGCATTTAGCTAAACAAAAACTAAAAAAAAAAACCTCTTTCTGGTTTAAATGTTTTAAGTCATATGCATTATCGTGTTTATACTTATTTCATAAGGTATCCTCTGTAAAAATACCAATAATGAATGGTGCAGCTGGAAGGTGAATTCAACACTGAATAACATGAACAACACGTGGGTGATGACGTCACAGCCAGTGCTGTATAGCTACTACAAAGAACACAACATCACCAAACCTACAGGTAATCATTGAATCATCATATACACCTGTCCACCAATCAAGCAATTAATCAATCGTTCATTTAATAATTCAAGCAATTAACCAAGGAATCACAGTCAGTCATCACCCAATCATCAGTCATTCATCGGTCAGTCAGCTATTTGTTCATTGATTCCATCAATCATTCAAATAATCAATCAAACGTTCATTAAATAATTTGATAAATTAACCAATCAATTAGAGTCAGTCACTTGTCAGTCAGCCATTTATTCTTCATGCATTCATTCAATTAAACAATCAATCATTCAATCAATCAATCAGTCTATCGATTAATCCATTTTCAAGCTTCATGTATCAAGCACCGATGTGCTGTTTTTGAAACTATTTAGGAATTCTAAACAGAGCATGAAAACCTTATGCAACTAAAGAATAGAAAACATTTAACCTTACTCTGAATCGAGGAATTCCTGTGCAAATACGCCATATATGTCAAATAAGTGAAACTTGAGTATTCAACTTCGTTTAGTTTGATTCAATGTATGTGATCAAACCCTTTAAAAGTACTTTACTAATGTATAAATTGTTCTATTTTAGAAGATGAAATAACATCACATGAATACGAGATCATCTTAAAGTCAGATATTTCCCAAACTCTCTCTGGGTTCAAGGCCGTGTCCCTGCTTACCCTGTGTTGGTGGTTGAAGACATCGAACCAAGGTTTCAGGGTGCAATACTCGGATGACCTCGAAATGAACACAAATATTGGTGGCATCAAAATAACCATCAGTGATCAGATCAAAGCAAAAATTATGAATGCCGTTCTGTAAGTTTTTATTGAGAACCATTAATACCCCAGGAGGGAGGAGGTGTTGGACCCGTGTCCAAAAAAGGCATTGATG
The DNA here is from genome assembly GCA_949775045.1 of Metridium senile. Lineage (NCBI taxonomy): Eukaryota > Metazoa > Cnidaria > Anthozoa > Actiniaria > Metridiidae > Metridium > Metridium senile. Next base: position 14,625,889 of record OX459101.1, on the reverse strand, counting down.
CTCTATACCTTTAATGGGTTGATATCGGTGACTTGGTAAAAATTTAAAATACATGAAAATACTCACATGCATTAAGTTTGTTATATGTTATAAGTTTGAATTCTTAAAAATGTCATATTTCAATACACCACCAGCTTGATGGCTTGCTTAAGCCCCGAACGACAACGATTTTTGAAATAAGACCAGTGTATATGGAAGTACCCCCCCCCCCTCCCTCCCTCCCTCCCTCCCTTCCTCCCTCCCTCTCTCTCTCTCTCTCTCTCTCTCTCTCTCTCTCTCTCTCTCTCTCTCTCTCTCTCTCTCTCTCTTCTACCCTGGAAAACAATGCATGCAATGATGAATCGGCGTATGCGACCATTTATATTATTTCATTTATCTTACAAAGGACAACAGCGGTCAAATCACTGTTCAACAATAATTGGCATTTCTATTGTTTTACGTGGAGTGGTTCTAAACAAGAGGTACGGTTTTATCTCGATGGAGTATCCAGTGGTGTGTCATCACAGCCAAGGCAGTCCAGATCTTCCATTGCAGGTAGGTCAGAGCCTTAGATGACATAGTAACAACTACATATCGCATAACAGCCGCACAACACATATTAATATCACTTATTTTAATAACACATAACGTCATGTAACATTACGCCATATAACATCATAGAGCGAAATTCGTATGACTGTGAAAACGGTACGGTTACCGCACGGCACGTCTACGGCAGGAAATTCGAACGCTTTTATAGAAATTACGGCAGTGACACGGTTACGGCACGGCACGTCCGTTTCACAGTCATACGAAAACTGCTCTATCACACTACATCACGTCACATCACATCATATCACATCGCGTATTGAATAACATATGACACCACACCACACCACACCACACCGCACTACACCAATTTTGACCAAACCACTTTTATATAAGCCAATATCAATACCATTGATTCATATAAAAAATAATATATATATATATATAAGTAAGAACTTTATAAGCCAATCATTCAAACTATTAGAATATTGAAATACAATAAATTCTCAAAATGTAATAAAACATGAATTACAATGCTTAATGTTTTTTATTCTCTTAATTTTGTATCGCATTATTATATATAGGAGGAGGAAAATTGACTCTCAGTATTCCATCCCATGTATCATCTCAAGGTAATTGGGGATACCTCAGCTTGTTCAATGTATGGTCAACTATCCTGACCCCTAAGAGGTTTAAGATGTTGTCACTTGGTTGTGGAGAAGAACGAGGAAATATAATACCGTGGAATATGATATTAACAGAGGTAGATCCAGAGAACCGTTATCGACAGGTATCCACTTGTGAGGATGTGAAAGGTAGGATATAGCACTATTTATACACTTAACATCGTGTCACTCGTACGCTTGTTAATCGTTCTTTATATTTTCTCTCGTGCGTCTCTAACGCCATAGGCGCATGACTTTGTGTTGTCTTATTGATAAGTGTTTCAACATCAAATATGGATGGTTATACTATTCTCACTGATCATCTACTCCCAAGGGAGATGGTTAATGATATGCAAGACTATATAAACAATGCATTTGGTGTTAGCTCATTCTTAGTTGCCCAAACTAGCGAGACAAACAACATCAAACTGGATAGTAGGATGAAAGGGGCAGATGGATGTTAAGGGGAACAATCCTGTGGTGTTGAGAAAGAAAGTCCACTCGAGTATTTTTCCCCCACCCTCCCGCCCACTTTTTCCTACTTATATTGCCTCGGGACTTTGTCCCTCCGGATCTATTTCCATTGTTTAGTCTAGAACAATGGAGTCCTATTCTTCCCATATCTTAATCATCGACCGAGGGACAATGGCCAGTGAGAATGTATTACTATATATGGTAGAGCGTACGAACGACAACTTGGATTCAAATAGGAGAAACATTGATATTGGTACTTGGCCTCTCATCAAAGACATCATCAAGGCAAAACAAAATCAACAATTCAATATTAAAATTTATTTACACATCATTTTCGTATTTCTTATAGGCGATCGAATGGTTCTTAAGGGCAACACTACAAGTTTCTTAATAAGTCGAGTCAATTCCAGATCGTATAGTAGCGCAAGAGTCTGCTTTATCTTTCGATATGTGATGTACGGTGCTGATGTTGATTCATTGAATATATTTGTAAGATATGACAGCCAGGGAGACTTGATACCTATATGGGTGGAAAAGGATAATAATAGCAATGAATGGAGGTATGCCCAGGTAGAGGTGACAGCAATGGCCACTTTCCAGGTAAAGTATTTTGAAATAACTGGAGTCTGTGGTAAACCCAAAGCTCGTTTGAAATTTCTTCTTGCTTTTGTCCAAAGTCTTGATTTCTAGCCAACCATTTTGTTCAAAAAGAGCCGATGTTCTAGAAAAACAAACACCTTCAAGACCGACTTTAAAACAGACGTTTAACCACTCAAATGATTTCATAGCAATACCAGATAAGAAAAAACATTTCTAAATTCGTTTTACACGAGAAAGTTGTTAAGGTGCAAATTTGAAAACAGAACAAAAGTGGAGGTGGTGCAGTATTACGTTTATGCATGTTCAATTAGCTATATAAGTACATGATTAATATCAATACTAAGATTGAAATAAGTTGTGCTTTTACCAGGTCTACTTTCGAGGTAAAGTAAAAGGAAGGCTTGGTTACATAGCAGTTGGGACTACTTACTTTAACGAAGGCCTTTGTGAAAACTATAAGACAAAATTCAGAGGTAACACAAGTATATGATCATCATCTTGATTTTCATTATCATCGTCAATTTATCATATTTGACATCATCATCATTGTCATCTTAGACTGCAAAACAGTCCTTACTTTTTCGCGAAAAATCCGAAGAGTGAAAATAAGCGAATTTACACTCGAATTTACACTCGATAGAACCTCATCTCTGAAGTCTATCATCATCTTCATTATTCTTATTATTTTCATCATCATCATCATCACCAACATCATTATCAATATTTATTTTCATCATATCATAATGCATCATTAATGATAATAATAATATAATTCTTAGCGCACTACATAATCTCAGTGCTCTTACAATAATATGGAGAAAAAAGAAGTAGCGAATAGGAAATATAAATGATTACAATAACAAAATGGAAAATAATGATGATGAGAATAATAATACAAGGAAAAAGGAAAACCCTAGGAATTAAAAAGTAATGTCTTTAGTTTTAATTTAAATGACTCTGTGGAAGGTACGTTCTTAATTTCCACTGGTAGTTTATCCCACATTAATATTAGTAGCATCAACTCCATTATCCCTGTAGTTGTTACTGTCTTTGTAGCTCTTTATCTTCTCTGTATTTTTAACATCGATGTTTCTTTGATGTTGCAGTTGTCAGCAAGAACATTACTGCACCAGGATACATCACATCTCCCTTTTATCCGGGATACTACATACGGGATATTGAATACCGTTGGAACATCAAGGCTCCCAAAAATAACGTACTTCGTATAACGTTTCTAGATTTTTCATTGGAGAGCGATATCAAGTGCTCTCAGGAATATGTGCAGGTGTATGATGGGATAGAAAGCACTGGTGCATCTCTGGGAAGGTTTTGTGGCTTTGTTTATCCGCAGTTTACAAAGACATCAACTAATGAGATGACTCTGATATTTCATTCGACTATCAATGGTGCCAGACGAACAGGGTTCAAGGCCAGGTTACAATTTATACAAGGTTTGTTGTCTAGGGTTGGCTCCAGTATTAATCAGCATTAACATCATCATTACTAATATCACCAGCATCACTCTTATGATAATCATATCGTTATCATTATCACAATGATTACAATTATACATTATTATTGATTGTTATCATCATCATTATCATTATCATCATTATCTCCATTTTAACATAAATCCAACCAATTCTAAATTGAATTATGACAAGAAAAGTTAATGTTTATCCTTTTTCGGCAAATCTTTTCAAAATGTTTTGTAATATTAAATTTACTATTTATTTTGTAGACCAATCAAAGATCAATGGTAAAAAGTGCCATCGTCGTAAGGGTAAGTAACATTTGTCTTATTATATAACATACAGTGTTCTAAATTGATTATCACACGTGTCCGATGTTGATATTTCCATTTAGTACGCGTGTCTATGTTTTTAACGTTTTGAAATAATGTCTTGATTTAAAAGATTGTATGTTATATAATAAGCGGGATAATTTATGGACGCTTGGAGATATAACATTTATCTTTTTGTGTTTAATCACGATATCAAAGTTGAACACTCGAAGATAATTTTCAATTTGCTTATTCTTCTTCTTCGTCTTTTGCTTTTTTTCTCCTTCTCTTTTTCCTTTTTTTTCTTCTTCTTCTCCTTCGTCTTCTTTTTCTTCTTCCTCTTCTTCTCCTTCTCCTTTTTCTCCTACATTTCGTCCTTCTACTCTCCCCCCCCCCCCTCCTCCTGTCCTCTTCTCCTTCTTTTTCTTCTTCTTTTACTTCTTCTTCTCCTTCGTCTTCTCTTTCTTGTCCTCTTACACTTCTTCTTTTTCTTCTTCTTCTCCTCTTAATCTTCTTTTTCTTCTTCTTCTTCTTTTTCTACTCCTTCCCCCTTCCTCCTCCTCCTCTACTCCTCTTCTTCTTCTTCTTCCTTTTCTGCTTCTCCTTCTTCTTTTACTTATACGTACTTCTTCTTCTTCTTCTCCTTCTTCGTCTCTCTCCCTATCCTATTTTTAGTTTTCGTGTTTTCCTTTTTACTTAACATGTTTAATTGTTCTAGGCTGCCCGTCAAGCTGCAAATGCATAATAGTCCAAAAGAAGAACGACCAAAACAAAGAACAAATTCTGATACAAGGAAAGCTGTATTCAGTTCCAGAAAATATGCCAGCATCAACATTTGCCTTGTAAGTAGCCATTTTTTAGCGTTTTAGCTTTCCATGTTTATAAAGCTTGTATTTGTCTTTCCATCCATTCGTTTACTTATTCATTCATTATTGAACCATCAATATATTCACTTATTCCATGATTCATTCATCCATCCATCCATCCATCCATCCATCCATCCATCCATCCATCCATCCATCCATCCATTCACTCACTCACTCACTCACTCACTCACTCATTCATTCATTCATTCATCCATCCATCCATCCATACATACATTCATTCATTCATTCATTCATTCATTCATTCATTCATTCATCCATTCATCCATTCATTCATTCATTCATTCATTCACTTATTCATCCATTCATTTAATCATCCATCTATTCATCCATTAATTGATTTATCTTTGCTTGGTGACTCACATTGGTTAATTATTTGGTTATGACTTTTCTCTTTTCAACAGGGACATGTTTAAGATTTTTAATTGTAAATTGGGAAAGGGATGGAAACTGTATTGTTACAGAAAAATGTAACAAAGTTGCGATTAAAGAGATATTGTTTTTTCCAGAATGTTTGGCAATGGTAAGGTTAATATGTTGAAAGCCTTTTCTTTTAATGATTTACCAAGTCTTATATACGTGTAAGTAATAGCGTTTGCATCAGTTTTCAATATTCTAAATTTTAGAATATTGAAAGTTATTTTAAAAAGTCATCCGTCGTCAATCAATAGACCTGTTTCACCTCGGTACTATTTGCAAAAGGCGCATTTGCTTACTGGTATCAATTCAGAGTAAAAATTAAATTCAAATGAGTTATTGTTAAGCGATAACATTCTTGCTTCGCAAATCAAATCGAGTGTTAGCCTTATCCTGTGCCAGTGCACCTTTAATTGTTAAATAGAACAGAGGTGATAGACAACGTGAAAGCGGAGTGTTAATCGCTAGGAGTGTCGGCATTGATTATTAAGCCTACCGTCTTACACCGCTTATATGGTCCAACGTTCGACTTGGACATGGTCTATGTGAGTGTTTGATGTGCTGTTATATCCTGCTTGTAACGAGGGTCACAGTTCGTTCTCCGATTTCCCTCTCTTGCCAACAATGTACATGCGAGGCGAGTGTTGTGAATATTGAATGTTGTGGTAGGTGATGTGAGAGTCCTAATGGGGAATGATGATTTTAAATTATACGATTTATGTATTATTAAAACATTGAAATATCTTTTAACTGTTTTCAGTGATCTCGCTCATAATTTTGTCGTTTCAATTGACGACGACGCTTTTGTCAATGCAACATCTATAGAAACACTGTAAGTAATGCATTTTCCACTTGAACGATCTTTCACACTCAAGATTCTCAACAGATGAAATCAGAATAAAATAGCTAGATGTTTATCATAGCCCATGGAAACTCTAATAAGTTCAGGACACAAAAACGTTGCTATACTTTCACAGTGGAAACAGATTCTTACAAAACTTGACATTATTTTGGTCCCAAAAAATCCCTGCCATCAATAAAACCTCCAGGAATTAAATAGGAACACCCGCTAAACCACCACATATCTTACTTGGTCCCAGCGCTCTCCGGTATAGGGGGTATCAAGGTGTGCTAATTGAAAGAATGTAATGCATGGAAGAGTTATTTTTACTTACCAGCGTGAAAGAATAGTCAATGTAATAGTTAGTAAAAGACTCCTTATTTCCTTTTGTTCTTTATCAACTGGTACAAACTAAATTTGTTAAAAATATATATTTTAGTTTTTGTTTTGTTTTGTTTTTAGGAGACTGAATTCTAACTTTATTACGTTTTCTCGAAATCCACCGAAGAAACCATTTCGCCATCTGAGAGAACTCATAACATTGTAAGTTAAGCTCATTGCAGTCAATCTTCTTTTCTTTATTCATTTAACATAACCTGTTTGTTTAATAAGGGACCTTGGAAACAATCTCCTAACAACACTACCAGAAGACGTCTTTTTTGGTTTATCGAATCCCCAAGTTTTGTAAGTATGAGCAATGTAACAAAATCTAACTGCTTTACTCCCGAAGAAAATTGCCGTTTTCTTTCGATTTGATCATTTTTGTTATGATGTAAATAAATTATTTTTTTAACGTTTCACTGATCATAAAGCCAGAGGCAAGTATGATATTAATTGTATAGCACACTTACTATATATAGCTGGCCTACATTAAATTGATTTTTGGTATGAATGCATCAGTAACAAGACTCATAACTGCGTAATCTCGGGATTCTCTTTGATGTGCAAAATAATTTTAATGTATACACCTAATTTCAAAAACGTTGCCATACAAATAGAACATTTGTACTTTTGGAATACATTAAAAAGACAAAGGAAGATCACAGAAGATCAACACGAAAACTTACGTTTGACAAACTTATTATAACACTAAAACATTAGTTAAGGTAGTTAACGTTCCGGACTATTGCTACTGCGCATCCATTTCGCGCATCTCGTTTTCCATCATTTATTTGCGTTTTTTTGAAAATTTATCTAAATAATATTTTAATTTGAATCCTTATCTATAACTATTTCATGCAACTTTGGAGGTAAAATGGGACATTTTTCGAAACATGCTCAGATTTTCACTACCTGACAAGGTCGCTGTTTTGTCTCAAAACAACAAATTTACAAACTTTGTAAAAATGAATAGATAAAATATAATTTTGACGTCTTTAGTCGTAAAACTAATACAAAATAGGTTTTAGGGTTTCTGGAGATGACAAGGATAATTTGACAAGTTTTAAGCAGATGTTTAAAGTACTAGAACCCAGTCCCGCGCGGACCGTTGCCGTGTTTTGTTTTTTTTTTGACAAAAAAATGGATTCGGTCGCTTATAACTCGCCTATTAGTACTTTTATCTTTTTATTCAAGACTGCATTTACTACTCTTACGATTTAGAATAAAAAATAAAATATTCATTGATTTAATTTTCTGAAATTTTACAAATGCTACAACTCTATACACATATAGGGTGCATAATTGGCGTAGAATTGTGCTTCTATGGTTCACTTATACCCATATTTTGAAATGATTCAATGATTTTTATGACAGCAAATGGTAGATAGCCCTTAGATCTATCGTTTGATATAATCTTATGCTTTTCCTAGTAGAATACGTTCGCATTCTTTTGACTGCTTTGAATAGGTACTTTTGAGCAAATCACCGCAAATTATTGCAAATACCTACTTTTACTATATATTATAACTCTATAACCAATACGGTGACCCCAATTTTTTGACTTGCCTAACAATGATCTATAAATGACAGGATTTATAAAAAAATTCATTGGAGAAATCCAAGTATCCGGAACTACCTTAAAGGTTTATTATCATTATTGGAGTGTTTAGGTTAAATCATACACAGAATAACATGTGTTTTATTACGTGATTTGAATCGAAGTACTGTTGTGTTTGTGTTTCGGCCAAAACTGATCGCTTGTCGGCAATAAACTCGGCGAAAACTTACATTTGTCAAACTTATTATAACACTAATACATTAGTTAAAGGTTTATTATCATTATTTGAGTGTTTAGGTTTAATCATACACAGAATATCATGTGTTTTATTACGTGATTTGAATGGAAATACTGTTGTGTATGTGTTTCGTTGCTAAGCGCTTTTCCTTTCGACATAAACTTTCGTAACTCGCAAATAAACTCGGCGAAAACTGACATTTGTCCAACGTATTATAACACTAATACATTATTGAAAGGTTTATTATCATTATTGGAGTGTTTAGGTTAAATCATACACAGAATAACATGTGTTTTATTACGTGATTTGAATCGAAGTACTGTTTCGGCCCGGCGGGGTTCTTAATTAAAGCGCTTTCAAAACTGATCGCTTCTAGGCAATAAATTCAGCGAAAAGTTACATTTGTCAAACTTATTATCACACTAATACATTAGTTAATGGTTTATTATCATTATTGGAGTGTGTTTCATTTAAGTAAACACCGAATTACCGTAATAAATCAGTTTATTTTGTATATTTGTGTGTATAAGGGACATTGACCATACTGCTCTTGCGTGGCATTTTGGCGATGAAGATGAAGACGAAAAATAAAGGCGAAACCTATACTCGGATTCCACAGGAATCCCGAGTAATAACTGTTTTGATTTCATTTCAGGGGTCTCCGCTCTAATCGAATAACCAAGATTCCGCAAAGATTATTCTACAACACAAGAAATCTGACGCACTTGTAAGTTTTTTGTTGCTTTATTGCCTGATCTAAATTATGACAAGTTTTTGTCTGGTATGCAAGCGTCTTTATGAACTGCCATTGAAACAGCCCCTCATTTTACGTTGTGAAGAGTTTGTCATTGTGAAAAGTGTGTGTAGTTGTTTAGACAAGTTGTCGTTCTTAAGAGCATGGTCGTTCTGTAGAGTTGGTCATTGTGTAGAGGTGGTCATTGTGTAGAGGTGGTCTTTGTGTACAGGTGGTCATTGTGTAGAGGTGGTCATTGTGTAGAGGTGGTCTTTGTGTAGAGGTGGTCATTGTGTAGAGGTGGTCTTTGCGTAGAGGTGGTCATTGTGGACAGGTGGTCATTGTGGACAGGTGGTCATTGTGTACAGGTGGTCATTGTTTAGATGTGTTCGTTGTGTAGAAGTGGTCGTTGTCGTTGTGTGGATGGGTGGTCCTTGCGTAGAGTTGGCCATTGTGTAGTCGGGTGGTCATTGTATACAGGTGGTCATTGTTTAGAGGTGGTCGTTGTATAGAAGTTGTCGTTGTCGTTGTGTGGATGAGTGGTCCTTGCGTAGAGTTGTCATTGTCAGTGCTCGTCCTGTACTAGACGGGTGATTATTGTGTAAAGGCTATCTATGTTGCGTTTTAAAGCAATTGGTTTGTTTAAGATGATGCATTTCAAGACGTCGCCGGTCGTTGCAAGCAGGTCGTGGTATAGAGGTTTTCCTTTTGTAGTGGTGGCTCATGCTTAATAGATAATTCACCATCATTATCATGTGCACGTGACCAGCTTTGGGGCATGCCATTAGAAAACGATATTCGAAGTTCGTTTTTGTTTGGTTCAGAAGAAGTTTGTGTTAGAAGTCGGTCGTTGTTAAGTTGTCGCAGTGTATAGAGCGTGTGTTACGCCACAAAATGTAATAACTCGCACAAAATGTAAGACTGACACAGAATGTAATACAAATTGACACAAAATGTAATAACGACGCAAAATGTAATACACTGACACAAAATGTAATAACTTTATTAACGCAAAATGTTATACATTTTCACACAAAATGTAATAACCTTCCTCAGTGTCTTCAGAACACTGAAACTTAACTGCGTGATCATCCCTTATGTCATCTCTAAAACATATCTTACGTAATTGTGACGGCACCCAACTTTTTAAAACCTTTACAGAGCGTTTTTTTTTTGGACTTACTGTTGTCACTTTTCTATATGTCTATTGCAGACATTCGTGTCCGTTGGATCATTAGGATGAAGTCCAATGCTTGGGTGAAACTTGTTTTCTATGGTTATGTTTGGTACGGAGTTAAACAATGAGATAACAATAAGACTCTTTTAAACCAAGCTATAATACTAGCAAAATGACATTTGAAATGACAAAACTGACATGTCTGATGTTGTCAATTTTTTTTTTGTGTTGCTTACTAAAATCTTAACACCAAAAGGAGAGTTTTTCCATTTGCGCGCTTAAAATTATACGCTTTTTGAGTTGTATTTTTAAAACAAAACAAAATAGTTTATACTTAGCAATATTTTATAAACTTTTTATATTTTTACGAAAAAATGAGGCTTTTTAATATTGTTTTCTATCGTTTTAACTATCTCTTGTTAAAAAAGCTCGTAACTCATAATAGTGTTTGTCAACTTAAAATAGACATTGACTCGGCGAGATCTTCTTACCTCGAATGAAATAGACCTCTTTACCTCCGTATGCAAATTGCCCACTGTTCTTTTTATGATGAACGTGTTATATCATTTACATGTGAAAGAAACAATTACCAAGGGTAGCATCACGTGATCTTAAATGGGACAACAAACAAGGAAGGTAAAGAGGTCTATTCAGTTTGTACGCCACAATTACGCAAGAGATGTTTTAGAGATGACATAAGGGATGATCACGTAGTTTAGTTTTGTTCTGAAGGCACTGATCAAGGTTATTACATTTTGTGTCAAATTGTATTACATTTTGCGTTAATAGAGTTATTACATTTTGTGTCAGTTTGTACACAGGGACCCCTAATCAATCAAAAATTATGGGTAAAATAGATGAAAAACGCGCGCGCATGCAATTGTTCATCGCTTGGGCTTCCTGTGTCGACTACTGCTCGTTATATCTGTTGGGCTTTCTGTGGCAGCCGTTGCTTGGTAACTTGTCCACCCCTTGTGATAATATATATGTGACAAGGGATGAAACTCCCATTACGAATTTATATAAAAACGCTTATTTCAAGTGGAAAAATTGCTTCTAGTGGATATAAAACGACACATACATGTTGAAAGAGGGAAAAACATACCATGTATTAACTTTTTATAAAATACATTTCATGAAAACATTTTTTTTTTCGAAATATCAATTTTACGAACTGCAGTGCAACGTGGAGGTACCGGAAGTCAGGTTTTAGATAGTGAAACATTATCAAATGTCTTCACAACTATTTCGGAAAGGTGACTTTGCTCCAGCGGTGTGTCGGATTTAGCAAGACTTACCGTTTGATGTCTTCAAAGTTGTTTATATTGTCCATCGGACATCATCTTGTTCACATTTGGCAGAAAAAAATCTCACTTCCGGTACCTCCACGTTGCACTGCACATATTTTGAGTATTTGATAGTTTCATCCCTTGTCACATATTACTAAACTAGCTAGAGAGATTTGCGGAGAAAAGCTACGCGAGAAAAGTTTTTGAATTTTGCCATTCGTCAGCCATTCGTCACCAAGCAACGGCGGCCACAGGAAACCCACCAGATATCATGAGCAGTAGTCGACACAGAAAGCCCGAACGAAGAACAATTGCATGCGCGCGCGTTTTTCGTCTATTTTATTAATAACTATTGATTGATTAGGGGTCCCTGTGGTTTGTATTACATTTTGCGTCGTTATTACATTTTGTGTCACTTTGTATTACATTCTGTGTAAGTCTTACATTATGTGCGAGTTATTACATTTTGTGGCGTAACAGCGTGAGATCGTCAAAACTCGAATGAATAAATCATTAAATAAATTTGTTCTGTATTTCTTGCCAGATATCTTCAAGACAATCTTATAACAACATTACCAGATTATGGTTTCAAGTATCTTTCCGATCTAAAACTACTGTAAGTATTACATTGTAATAAATAAATAATAGTAATAATAATAATAATAATGATGATAATAATAATAATAATGATGATGATGATGATGATGATGATGATGATGATGATGATGATGATGATGATGATGATGATGATGATGATGATGATAATAATAATAATACCAAGAAAAGTTGGAGGTAGAGGATTGAAATCAGTTGAAGACGCAGTAAGAGAAGAAGAACTTGCATTAAATGATTACATCAAGAAGAACAAAACTCTGCATGACATGCTCAAGGATACAACCGGCATCATCAAAGAAACTACAGAAACAAAGAAAGAATACCACCTTCGTAAAGAGAATGAAAGAATGCAGAGCTACAAAAGCAAGCCTCTTCATGGGCACTACTTCAGAACTTGCGAAGAGAAGATAGACACAGAAAGCAGTTACTTGTGGATGACGAGAGGAGATTTGAAAATTGAGACAGAGGGGTTCCTAACAGCGGCGCAAGATCAAGCATTACCAGTAAACGCTCTCAAGAGTATTTATAATGCCAATCAATCGACACTTTGTCGACTTTGCAAGGAAAGAACTGAAACAGTAGAGCACCTAATACCTGGATGTAAGACTTTGGCTGCCGGGGAATATAAAGAGAGACATGATGGTGTCGCTAAGAACATACATTGGCACCTATGTGAAAAGCATGGAATTCCGAGTACGGAAAAGTGGTGGGACCATTCACCACAACCAGTAACAGAAAACGACCAAGTTAAAATACTGTGGGACTTTAATGTGTACACGTATAGAAAAATAACAGCAAGAAGACCTGATATTATAGTTATCAACAAAACAGAAAAAAAGGTCCAACTAATTGATATTGCTGTACCAGCGGACCACAGGGTTAATGAGAAAGAAAAGGAGAAGATCGACAAGTACCAAGATCTAAGAATAGAGTTAGAAAGGCTTTGGAAAAAGAAAACAATGACAATACCAATTGTTATATATAGGTTCGTTAGGGGCCATTTCAAAGCAATTCAAAAACCACTTGAATAGGCTAGATTTAGAAAAGATCAGCATCATAGACATTCAGAAATCTGTACTTCTAGGGAAAGCTCACATATTAGAAAAGTGCTTCAGCTCTCAGGATCGGGTTAGATCTTGGGCTGAAATAAGCTACCAGCAACATTTATTGTAAATGATTGTTTGTGATATAAAGGAAATAATAATAATAATAATAATAATAATAATAATAATAATAATAATAATAATAATAATAATAATAATAATAATAATAATAATAATAATAATAATAATAATAATATAAGGCTAATATAGATATAATACAATCATTAATTAATTAAATAATTAATTAATGTTTGCATATTGTCACATATCTAGAACTTAGAAAACTGACTATTCCTGTGTAATTTTGGATGTTGAGTTCAAATTTGTGGGTTATTACTCCTCAAAATGAATTCCAGGGGGGTTATTTCAATTTCTAATTTTCTTCGGGCTTAGCCAAACGTTATTTTTCACTCTAGTAGTCCTTCATTTGTTATTGTCAGAAGTTCATAACCAGAAGTGTCCATCTTCATTGTTAACCTATACCCTATCGTAAAGATGTATAAGTTATTTTTAGATTTGCACGCTCAGCCAATCATGGCGAGGAAATGTGAAACTCAATGTCTGATTGGTTAGGCACTTTTAGCGTGACAGGCGAAGCAACGAAATGGCGTCGCCGGTGACGGCGAATGTCAGTGTAAAAAGGGAGAAATTGCTCCGTTGTTAAGCAGAAAAAGCAAAACAAAATATACCGGCTAAAGAGGCTGATAGTTTGCAAGTAGCAGTAGCAAAATAAAAGTTTGAAGGCATTTCCAAATCACTACAAGAACGGGACGATTGGCCTGATTATCTCAGTGCGAATGTAGTCACAACTGCACAAAACGAGGCATCGTTTCTTGTAATAGAGCACAAATTTAGCTGGAACGATGTCGCTGGTCCGTTTAAACCTGTTAATAAGCTAATTTATAAGTTATTAGTAAGTGGTGAGGTAGGTCAAACTAAAACTTCAATTTCAACCCTAAAAAAGTTGTTTTTCGCGTAAAAAACGACACACATAGACAATATAACATTCAAAGAACAGCATGCCACAAAGTTTGTATTTTATTCCAATTATGAAGTGAACATACTGAAGAATAAAGTGAAGACACTGAAACTGTTGTAATTCGAGTCTTTATTCACTAACATACAAGCATATTCAATGACGCAATTCAGAGCTTGGGCTGCCTGTGGTTTAGCTACAGAAAAGTTAAGCAAGAACCATGTCCTTTGTAGAGGTCTAGGAGATACACACTACAAGAACATAGAAAGCCAGTTGGGTTATTTCCCCAAATCACTAAAGATCGTTCGTTCTCCCAACGAAATAGTTTGCAGTCAGAGATGCGAAATATGGTACGCCGTCCCAATGCAAAGCCAAAGCTGAAGCGACCAGCTGATGATTGCATTCAAAGCGTTTCTGTCTCCTGCTTCCATGAAAAGGGAATCGAGAGCTTCGTTAGATTATATTCTTTCACTTTAACTTTTCATTTCGGTTGATATACTCTAACGGTATCAAAAGCCGACGTGTATTTTGGTAGGCTTTGCAACGAGTTCTTCTCGTTTGTTGTTGTGCAATGTATTTCCCTCGCGATTGTTCAGATTTCACACCTACCCGTGAATTCCTGTCTATCACGCGTAAACTTGCAACGGCGGACAATCGGGTTTTATTCAAACGTTGCAAGTTTACGCTTGATAGACAGGAATTCACGGGTAGCTGTCAAATCTGATCAATGGCAAGGGAAATACATTGGAAAACATTAAAATTGAAAGTTAAAATTGAAAGTTGAAAATTGGTGGTCAGGTCGTAAAAAAAACTCAATCGAGCCACCTAAGATCTAAGGTATTTTAAGGTATTTTAAAAAGACGAAATTCAGTAATACATTCATGACGTAAGTGTTATAAAATTGTGAATTTCTGCGGCGCTGAAAGACTTCAAATTAAGATCGACTATTTGTTCTCTTTTTTTACTATTTTTTTCAGGTTTGAACAATCCAAATATCTGGCCCATGACACACATAGTTCCGCCTTCTTGTTGACTTTTTTAATTTCTTTTTAACGGATGATTTCGATACATTTTATTCTGAGATTAGTTGCTATTAGCGAAATCAACGATGGAATCTTGTCCGAACACTGCTTGTAAATATCGAGTCCACGTTCATCTTGGCATTCAACAATTTTCTCGTTCAGACTCGAACACAGAGCTTACGTTATCCACCATATCACATAATTTCTTTTTCTCAACCTGCAATCTCTTATTTTGTCGTCGCTTTCTCCGCTCCTTCGTCATCATCAACTTCTTCGTCTGAACTATCTGAGCTATCTGAAAATGTTTCCGTTTCACTCTCACTTCTTTCTTCAGACGTAGAAAAGTCGTCTTCGTTTGTACTTCTGTTCTCTACAACATTTGGACTATGAATATTATTTGTGAACTTTCAACACCGGACACCATTTTTTGACTGTCACGCCATCTCACCCTCGTCAATTCAACCAATCAGATTACGCGCTAAAAATAACTTATACATCTTTACGATAGGGTATAGGCTAACAATGAAGATGGACACTTCTGGTTATGAACTTCTGTTATTGTATAATCCCAAACGGTAAGATGAATACTGGCCTAGATTGTTTCGCAATCAACTTAATCAAAGCACCACGCGACGGAATGTTTATCCTAGTAGTAAAAGATCAAAGAAAATTAATGACATGAGATACCAAGAACAGCGTTGTATAAAGAACGGAGTCTTATGAGTAATATAACAGATACAATTTTTTAAAAGGATTGACCTTTAAAGTGTTATTTTTTTAATTACTATCAGGCATTATGACAATTAAAATTTGTTTTGTAGATCG
This sequence comes from Metridium senile, assembly GCA_949775045.1. NCBI lineage: Eukaryota > Metazoa > Cnidaria > Anthozoa > Actiniaria > Metridiidae > Metridium > Metridium senile. The sequence goes on along the minus strand of OX459101.1, from coordinate 14,609,780 downwards.
AGTCACAAGCGGTAGGAGACTACTGGTTTCTGAACGTGAAATGTTTGTTAGTAATGCAAATTAAATCACTTATACTCACATGTATTTATATGTCCATATATATTTGATAGTTACATGCACGATCCTATGATGAATAAACCCGAATAGACGGTCTTTTTTACTCCTTTTCTTTTGTAAATATCAACTGTCAACCGAGTAAGCCGCCATCTTTGTACAAGTCTACTCGTGGGGTGTCGATGTTTTCAATAGCCTCGCTTTTATGTTAACTCTACAATGTCACGCAATATTTGTACGTTTGCTCGGGATTTTTTTTAAAATCGTTTTTAATCTTCCAACTGATTTAATAGTAGAAAAGGTAAAGTTCACGGTAAATTAGTAAACAAAGCGATTAATAGAAAATTAAACATATTAGTAATGCATTTAGTAATACTTTATTCTATTTTGTCCTCATGGTTTAAAGTTTATAATTGTTGAACCTTTAATGGAAAAGACGTTTCGGAACATTCTTTTTAAAATCTCCTTATATATCCTCTATATTAGCCTTAGCGATATTAGCTTGTAATAATAATTATAAGAATAATAAGAATAAGAATAAGAAAAATAAGAATAAGAATAAGAAGAAGAAGAAGAAGAAGAAGAATAAGAATAAGAAGAATAAGAATAACAAGCAGAGATAACATGCGTGAGACATGTGCACGACTTAACGAACTGTTAAACAAAGGCATATAATTCAGACACGCAGTTTACATGAAACCAATACATGAGTCTATTTAATTATTATTCAAAATACATCTGATACCAGACTACTGGTATAGAGTTCTCCATGAAATACACACTGGAAGACTATATATTTCGTATGACTATGTGAAGCTCACGGTGATTTGACTGTTTTGCGTGAACTGGGAAACAAACATAGTGTGATTCATGAAAATTCAGTGCCGTGTGCGTGCACGTGCCCTGTGATTGATGTTTCTAGAATAATTGGACGTGTCTTGCCGTGCATTAACCGCGCTCGTGCCGCGCACTTCATAGTCATGCGAATATTGCTCTACTACAGTGCTAACTTGTTGCCAGCGTCTATAATTGAAGTATTTGTTTTTATAGGAATTTGGGTAGCAACAGAATCACAGAGTTGCGAAAAGATACGTTTGAAGGTCTATCCTCTTTGAGACATCTGTAAGTCATTGATGGTGTAAATGTTTTTACTTGTCTTTCAAGTAATGAAATATTTTGCTCTATAAAAAATTTTTTTTTGATGGTTGGATAATAAATTTAACAAATTGCACATGTTTTGAGTTGTCTGTCCTCTTATTCACACACTCTTGATAAAGTTTTTAACATTTTATAACGTCAAGAGTGTGTCAATAAGAGGACAGAAAACGAAAACTCCATGTGCAATTTTTTGTTTTTTACAACACAATAAATAACTTAATAGACACTTTGATGTGTAATATGGCTGGATATTTTACTAGTTCACTTGCATTTTGACTCGCCCAAAGGCTCGTCAAAATACAGCGTTTCACTCGTAAATTATTACACATCAAACTGTCTAATAAGATATATGTATTTTGTTTCGGATAGAATGCACTAAATTATAACTATTATTTGTTTTTGTTTAGACAATATAGCATAACCCAAAGTGTAATTCGGTCTTGGAATGCACTATTCAGTATCCAACGTTTTTTTTTTAAATAGCTGTAAAATAAAGGAATATAAATATTGCCAGGTAAATTCGGTGTTTAGGCTGTTGTATAAGATATATTTGAATAGCAAAACAATGGAGATCAACAAACAACAATCGGTTTTGATCTTTTTAAAGGAACCTGAGCAACAACAAGCTGACACACGTATCAGTGGATGCTTTCGCAGACCTTAACAATTTGGAGTATCTGTGAGTATCTTACTTTGCATAATAAAGTCTGTACAATAAATAAGTGATTGCAATAAGTCAATGGGTTAAGCTCTAAGGCCTTGGAGTATGAAACACGTTTGTCATCTACCATAATGACAACAGTTTAACATCTTAGCCCCTGATGAGTTATGTTAAACTGGGTTTACCATTACACTATATCGATCTATTCGTGTATTAGACCACATATGAGCTCATATCACAAATCACCTACAAACACACAAAATGCATCCCTCTACCCTAGCAATAGAGTCCGATTACCCTCTATTATTTAAACAATTCTCTTAGAGAGTTGTTTTTTATCAACCAAAAGTTTCAAAAGTATTACTGTTCTAAATAAATAGAACAAAGAAGGGAAGGAAGTAAGAGAGAGAAAGTGACAAAAAAGCTAGAGGGTGAGAAAGAAAAAAACAACAAAGAAATGGAGAAGGAGGGAAGGAAAGAAGAAGTGCAAAAAAATAAAAGAGAAAGAAAGAATAAAATGAATTAAAAAAGAACAAGAAAAGAGCAAAGCAACAGAGCTATAAATATAAAATAAATGACATATATGGACAATTTATTTAAATTGGAACTCACTGATCATTAAAGTAATCTATGGAGCAAAATATTATAGTATACGTTTCACCTTGAATCGCAAAGCGCAGTTTTTGGACAGTATTTCAATTAAACTGTTATTCAACACCACAATTACCTCCAAATAACCCCCAGTGTATTGCTTAATTTTTCATGGCCCACCCCCTTTCTCATTTTTTCCGTCCCAAAAATAACAGTTTAATTGAAATACTGTCAAAAAACTGCGCTTTGCGATTCAAGGTGAAACGTATACTATAATATTTTGCTCCATAGATTAATGATGCTTTAATCGTTTTACTTTTTATTTCCAGAGAACTTGATAAATTTATGTTTTGCTGTTATGCTAAGAAAGCAATCGGAGGTCTTCAAGAATGCAAATCACCAACGAATGGTTTCTCCAGCTGTGACGACTTAATGAAGAACCAGGTTCTGAGAGTGTGTATCTGGATTCTTGGTTTAAGTGCTCTAATTGGTAATGCTTTTGTGATTGTTTGGAGAGTTGGCAAGAATCAAAAATATGGTCAAGTGCATTCAATGCTATTAACCAACCTTGCTGTAGCTGATTTCCTGATGGGTGTCTACCTCATCATTATTGCATCCATGGACATGAAATGGAAAGGAGAATACTTCAAACATGACATTGAATGGCGGTCAGGAATTGGTTGTCGTCTAACTGGAATGATATCAATGTTGTCCAGTGAAGTGTCAGTTGCTATGTTAGCAGTGGTCACGTGTGACCGTTTCATATGCATTGTCTTTCCTTTCTCCACCAAAAAAATCAAAAGACGTAAAGCAATGATTATCTGTGTCGTTACATGGATGGTATTCCTTGTGGCTTCAGTAATTCCTATATTTGGATTAGACTACTTCTCAACAGAACACGATGACTTTGGGTTCTATGGCAGATCATCTGTATGTCTACCTGTGCAACTATCACACGACAGACCCGCTGGATGGGAGTATTCGGTTGTATTTTTTGTAGTATTCAACTTTTTGGCGTTTTCGTTTATGCTTGGGGCATACATTGCTATTTATGTTAGTGTGAAGAAATCCGCTGTGGCAGTTCGCTCATTCAGACCATCCAATACAGTAAAACGAGAATCTGCGCTGGCAAGGAAAGCTATATTTATCATCACTACAGATTTTCTTTGCTGGATCCCTGTGATTATAATTAGTGTGCTGTCTTTAATTGGAGCGTTTGACGATCCTTCCAAACAAGTCTATGCCTGGATTGCAGTGTTTGTTCTTCCGTTGAATTCATCTATTAATCCGTTTCTCTACACGTTCTCAAGCATACAATTAAAAAAAAAGAACTCACAAGAAACCGCCAATAAAACAAATAAAACAAGAGTAACAAGTGAAACAAAATAGTGACAGTGATGTAATAAGCATAAATGCGTTCAAACTGAGTAAAGAATATAAAACTATATGTTTTAAGGATATAAAATCTTCCTCTACTCAGAAAGTAATGAAAAATCTACTCCTGATGTTGACAACCCAAAAGTACCGTTGTTTGAGTCGGATTTAAAGAACAATATTCAAATGGAATATTAGGGAACAATAACGATAATGCGACCACTTGACAACAATACATAAATCAATCTGGATATACCGTCAATAATGTGGCTGAATTACAACTGCAACAACAACAAAATGAACAGGTACAAGAATTGATTAAAAAACAAATAGAACAAACTGTAACACTTACCTTGTCTCAACCGAATACTCAGGCGCATCAAACAGAGCTACATAATATGGCTTCTGCTTATGTTGAAAAAATCACCAACACATCACCTTTTTATAAAGCTGAAGATGGTTCTGTGCTTCAAAGTCTGATATGCTGTAATACCAAGAGGCCCATCACAGATATTAACAGTTTATGAACACTCTCTTAGAGAAGGGACACGCACAACCAGTACCTCAAGATCACCTGCAAAATACTGAATTGCTAAAGTGGTATCTCATTCAGTAATTAAATCACAGAAAGTACGAGCTGTGTTTGACTGTGCTGCTGAATATATACCTCTCTTAACGACAATTTGATGCAAGGTCCTGGTCTGACGAACACGCTCATAGGAGTAATGACACGATTTAAAAACGAACAGACAGCTATCGATTTTGTACCAAGTAAAAGTAACTTCTAAGGTATGATATATTTTAATATTATCTATGTTGGCCGGATGGCCAATTGACTCAAACGCTGAAAGAATATCAGATTAAACAGTCATCACGCCACCAAGCTGTGTCAGCTTTGGACTTCGAAAGACTGCGGAAGACAATAGACTTGACTTTGATGAACAGGCAGTTAAAGCTGTCAAGAACAACTTTTACGTGGATAATTGCCTTGTGTCAGTAGAAAGTGAAGACAATGCAATTAAACTAATAGTCTCCTTCACAGTTCCCTGCGCCATATGTGAAAAGTAGTCGGGGAACTGTAAAAGAGTTGTACATACAAGATGTGGTTGGGATGACAATATTTCACCGGAACAGCAACCACGATGGCACTTCTGGTTAGAACAATTCCCTCAACCGGTTAATTGATGTTTAAAACCAAAGAATTCTCAACTACACAACTTTGATGATGCTTCCCAGACAGGAGCAGACAGCAACAACGAATTGTTAACAGTGATGGAGAAATCTACTGTACATTCCTTAAGGGAAAGTCGAGACATGCATCCCTGAAAGCAATTACTATTTCTCGTCTAGAACTTTAACCAACAATAGTCACCACAAGACTATAGTAACGTAATTCATAAGGAATTCAACATAACTATTGAAGAAACACACAGATAGCACGTGTGTGTGCTATGATACATTCTCAGCCAAGAAAAATTAACGATCCGCATCTTTGTGGCGAACAGAATTACTATCATATTGGATAGAATTACTATCATTTACAACGGATCACTACATTGTACCAAGCAGTGGTACAATGACACATCGACACAAGATAAAAAACAGCCGATGTCACATCAAGAGGCTTATCTGCAAACGAGTTAATCCACAAAAGGCGATGGATTCAACGGCCTGCCTTCTTATGGAAAGAAGAAAACGACTGGCCGGAACAACCTGACGTATCCAGAAAAGTTAAAGACGGTGATCATGAAGTTAAGACGACATCATAAGTCGCTGCATATATGACAAGTCCAACCCTATTGAACAGATAAGTGGACACTTTTCATCTTGGTATCGTCTGAAGAAATGTGTTGCATGGATATTACAATGCCGTACAAACCTCCTGCGTGAAGCAGCAAGACGTAAAGTCAGCCAAGCAAGTAAAATCACAGGCAGCCCAAGCTCTGAATTACGTCATTGAATATGCTTGTATATTGGTGAATAAAGACTCGAATTACAACAGTTTCAGTGTCTTCACTTTATTCTTCAGTATGTTCACTTCATAATTTGAATAAAATACAAACTTTGTGGCATGCTGTACTATGAATGTTATATTGTCTATGTGTGTCGTTGTTTACGCGAAAAACGACTTATTTAGGGGTGAAATTGAAGTTTTAGTTTGACCTACTTCACCACTTACTAATAAGAAGACAAGGCTGGACACACGCCACAAGGTCACCCTCGAACTCGGCGCCCAAAACGATACTTTCTCCAATCGAATTCCATCGATACTTCGGGTATAGACAGAGGGATAATTGAACTAAATCATGCCGAAATTTCATGAGAATACCTTTTGGCATGGCAGAGCAATCGTACGATATTTGCCAAATTTCGTCAAGAACTGAGGCTCGGTAAAATGAAGTCGGACACCGGATGTCCAACGGCTCTTGAAGCCTCGACCTGGAGATACGAAACCCATGCCCACGGAGGGACGGTACATTCGTGTCGGAGAGGTCATTTTCCCTGCAAGTTTGTTGTTTATGTGTCAAAACCTTTTCCTTCGATCGTTTGAATATATATTTGCTGCAATTAATAATATGGATGTTAGTATATATGACCAAAACAATAATTGTAATTCTTTAAATCGTAATGTACCGTCCCTCCGTGGGCATGGGTTTCGTATCTCCAGGTCGAGGCTTTAAGAGCCGTTGGACTCATTTTACCGAGCCTCAGTTCTTGACGAAATTTGGCAAATATCGTACGATTGCTCTGCCATGCCTAAAGGTATTCTCATGAAATTTCGGCATGATTTAGTTGAATTATCCCTCTGTCTATAACCGAAGTATCGATGGAATTCGATTGGAGAAAGTATCGTTTTGGGCGCCGAGTTCGAGGGTGACCTTGTGGCGTGTGTCCAGCCTTGTCTTCTTATTAGTAAGTGGTGAGGTAGGTCAAACTAAAACTTCAATTTCACCCCTAAATAAGTCGTTTTTCGCGTAAAAAACGACACACATAGACAATATAACATTCATAGAACAGCATGCCACAAAGTTTGTATTTTATTCAAATTATGAAGTAAACATACTGAAGAATAAAGTGAAGACACTGAAACTGTTGTAATTCGAGTCTTTATTCACCAATATACAAGCATATTCAATGACGTAATTCAGAGCTTGGGCTGCCTGTGGTAAAATCAACGAAATAGAAGCCTTCACCTATAACAGTAAAGGAATTACACTCAGCTGGACATGAGATAGTTCGTAAAGTACAGAAAAGAACCTTCCATTATGAGATGTGCATGTTATTCATCAAATCTAAAACCTTATTATCAGAAAAAATCAAGGTGAATCTGCAATCTCAATCCATAGTTAACAGATCGACCACTCCGTGTTGGAGGACGTTTACAAAATACACTCATTAGGAAAGTCAGAGAGTTATTCTGGAGAAGGTGGCTTAAGGAGTATCTACCATAGTTATAGCAAAGGCAGAAGTGGTTGAAACAGTAAGAAAACCTGATGATGTTGTATTAATAGTAGATAAAAAACTACCAATATCATCTTGGCCTCTAGGACGTGTAACAGAAGTGAACAGAAGCCAAGAGCTCTTTTCCTCTTCGACCTATTACCAAGATTGTAATGTTGGAATCAATCCAAGATCGTAAGAACATTAATTAATCAATCAATCAATTTATTAGAGTCATAACGTGGGATAAGGTCGCCCTTACATCCGGGCCAGAATCCCATGTAAAAAACGATTATATAAATATATTGAACTATACATATAGAAAATATAAACATGAAAATATAAATAGTACTTAAATAGATAAAACTATTTCATTTAGATTAAATTTATAGTGAATATGATAAATTGAGATAAACGTTTACAAATGTATAAATACAAACACAAACACAACAACAAAAAAAGAGAGAGAAGAATAATACTATAAAACTATATCAAATTAATAAGTAATATATCTCAAGCTAATTAACTCCTAATATCCTATGGTAAACTATAATTACATTTACAGCTAGCTCTTAAATTGCTTAAATCGTGTGCCTTCAGCTTCTTACGGAATTCACTTAATTCACTAGATTGCTTTATAAAATAAGGTAGCTGATTCCATAGATGTGATACCTTATAACTAAAGGAATTGTGAAAAAAAAAAAAGATTATAATATGAAGGCTGCACTAGTTGCTTCCTCCATCTCTTAAATTATATTTACTCTTACATTATTCAAAAAAATTAGAAATATATTTAGGACCTAATAACATTCTAACAACGCTAGTATTTTACGTCGATATATATTCACAGACGATTTGATCTTTTGATTATTGTGTAAATGTAGCTAGCAGCATTTAGGGGCCGGTATGTAAGTTTCAAATCGTAGGCAGCGGCCGCCTCTTGTAGGTTAGTTATTATGACGTCATTGTAACTATATAAATTAGAGGCACGTGCGTGCTTGTCATTTATAGAGAGTTTAAGCGGATTCACGTTTACGGAAACGCCAAACGTCAGATTGGCCTTTTAAATATTGCTTTAAAAGCTTCAAATAACTGCGCAAAAGATATCAATGAATAAAATGTGTATTAACAAACAACATAAGGACCTTGCCTTTACGCGGAGATGTCAAATGGTAAAGAATAAACGCAGACAAATCGTTTAGTTTTGACGTTTGGCGTAAACGTGAATCTTAATCTCTCTATTATAGGCGCACAATTGTTCGACTCTATATATCGCTGACTAAAAAGCTGACTAACCTATCTCGTAAACAAACGATTAATCTACGAATAAAAGAGCATCATTAACATCTACAATTGTAATCAGAAGAAACTCACTGCATTCATTTTCTGACTTATCAGACTATTTTTTAAATTGGGATTGAATGTGAGTTTTAATTTCAAGAAATATTTGTTGGGGTTTTGTTCCGTTTTTCTAAGAAAAATTTATTGTTTTTCTGATCTGTGTCTCATTGTTAAAACTTCAAGTTAAGGAGGCTCGGGTCAGTAATTTTCGCGCTCACCCAGCGACGTTTGAAAGGCCGTAGTTCCCGCGTCAGAGGGCATTTTGACAAGATTTTTTAACACATCTCTACATATAGAATAAAGTTTTTTTAAATGTTCTTTTTCATAAAATCTATAATATTTTAGCCGACAAATGATAACGTCGCCGAATTTCTATGTAGCCTATTTTGGGAAAAAATCGACCTAAACTTTTAAAACCACATAGCCTACTTTAAAGCTGTTACCTAGGTCAACAATCTGGCAAAGTTTAAAAAAAATTCATCTCACTGATTTTGAATAAAAACGGGACATTTTTTTTCAGTGCAAAAAATCATTGTTCTATAATATTTACCGATAACAACGGACTTTGAAAAGATAAATCAAAATCCTTCTAACCAGGTATTAACAGGACATTTTTCTACATTGTCTGTGAATTTCAACAAATTTAGTCCACGGGATGTTTTTTGGGAAAGGATATAAATCGGCAAAAGTTTGTCAGTTTTTGTGCAAAACTTCTAATTTTTACTTCTGAGCACGCTAACAAAAATATCTGAGATAGATTTTTTTTATTTTTTAGCTAACAAAAGTTCACCATATTTTCAAGTGCGCCTCTAAATTTTATAGTGATTGAAATATTTTGAGGCGGTCAAATAAAATTCTGAACGTGGGTATATTTGCCTTCCCTTTGCAGCGGCCGGTTTGTTTTTATTACACCTTCTTTTGCAGGCTTTTACGTCAGAACGCGGACTAACCAAGCGTGAAAATTTATTATAAGCTATTGGCCTTTTCCATATCGAGCAAGGGACTGGGTACGAGTGTGAAAAACTAATTTAATTATGGTTCCAGAAAAAATAACCCCGTCTCATGGGAGAGTAACCAAATATAAGCTTATTGACCAAGTTTCAGAACATTTGGCTAAATAGAAAACAAATTATGAGATCCAAACTCTGCCAAAATTACAGAGAAATGTATGGTGTCCTTCCAAAACGTCCTTCCAAACCATACATTCTTTGTATTTTCGAAAAAAAATAAAATACCATAGCTTCGTTGCAATTTGCATAAACTTGTTCAAACTTTCAATTCTTACTAATTTGTATTTGTTCTTTAGTGTGAAGGGGTTTATTTTTGAATTAAATTAATTTTGAGAAACTTGGTTCCAGTCCCTTGCTCGATATGAAAAAGGCTAATTGTATTTCTTATCGAGATATTTGGGAATTTTTTATATTTTTAAATACTAACAAATATGGATGGTTATACCATCTATTATGAAAGAGCATACGAACGACAACTTTGGGCCCTAAAACGCCTAAAATCGCATTAAATTTCCCAAAAGTGCTCCTTCTTTTCCCATTATTTTGCTTAAAACATCTAAATTTTCCTTAATGCCATCTTAACTCAAATTTTAAGACTTTTGTTTCAACCCATAAAGGTTAAATCGATTTTGATTAAATATGGAGTGTCTTTTGTTCTCGAAGGTTCTACCACAAACTTTGATACGAATTAGATCATCTTTAATTTAAATAGGGAAGATGACCTCTATAACGCAACCGAGTTAGTTTAACCCCTATCGAGATCAAAAAAACTCCTGCAAAGGAGTTAATAACTCTTTAAGCGTAGTTCAAACATCTGTAGTTAAACGGATTATTATGAACTCTATTCATCTAAGCTCCCTTTAATTTGTTAAATCAACACCCTAAAAATATCAGTGAAAAAAGGAGGAGCAATCAGCTGTATCAATTTTATAAACTAAAATCAATATATAGAACACTTTAATCGAGCTCGTGAATATTAAACTAGACGCCCTGATGGCAAAATACTGGGTTACCGGTACTGGATTGCTCAGATTTCCTAATTGATCTGATAGTTTTTTCAGCTATAAGTCAGAGTTGCTGATCTCTTGTTTCATTTAGTAATTATGTTCTCGGATTTGCTTGAGACGATTTGAAGCGAATTAATACGTATTTATTGTTGTTGTTGTTGTTGTTGTTGTTGTTGTTGTTGTTGTTGTTGTTTCTGTTGTTTTATTTGTATTATTTTTCATCCTTCCTCCTTTTCCCAATGGTCCGTCGTTCCGTTGGTCCGTTGATCCGCTGGTCCTGCATTGTAACTTTTACGGGGAGTCTTCGGTATGTGACAGCTAGTGAGTTCAAAAACTGTCCCAGTAACAGAATTATTATGTTGTTCTTGCAAAATAAACGCCAGAAAAAGAAAGGTAGATAGTAACTGAAGGAATGTGTGTTATATTTGAGGCGCTTTGGTCTGTTGGGAGTAGTTTTCGGGCGGGCCGATTTGAGCTCTTTATTTATTGTTGTCGCGAGCTCGAGGTTTTTTTAACACTGGTCACGTTGTCTGACATTCGTCCCGGACATTCGTAAACAAAGAAATATGACTATAATTTATATATACTCCAGATCACTGAGTTGAATTTATAGATAATAGGGTGGAGCGATGTAAATTTTGCTGGTATGTTTGTTGTTCTGTGCCAGAAGAGCACATAAATCGTAAATCACCAGTTTCGATCGCTAATCTGAAGCTTACGCATGTTATTGGTCCAAATCTCGCCTAATCTCGCCTAATCTCGCCTAATCTCGCCTGATCCCGCCTGATCCCGCCTAACCCCGCAAGGTTGAAAATCCCAAAATGTCCTAATCTCGCCTAATCTCGCTTAATCCCGCCTAATCTTGCTGCGAGGCCTAAGCTTGTAAGAACACATTCTTCTCGTCTTTTAATAGGAGTAAGTAAAGTGCTTTACTTGGAGCAGCATCTCTGTAGAACAGAATGTAACGATAGCGAATACCTTGGCAAAGCTCAGGTCAAAGAACACACCGATCGTTTTCAGCGGGAACAAGTTAAAAACTTGAAGGAAACACACTATTTATTGCCATTTTATTAATTGTCGAAGCACATGATTTTCACGTGATCTTCCCCTGTCAATTAAGCTAATGACAACGTCAATCACCGTCAAAGAAGGAAGGAATGTCTGATGAGGTGATGCATGTTAGTCATGTTCCATATTAGCGTTGTCATGGTGTCGAGGCTATAGTGAGGCCGCAAAGGCCATCGGGGTTCTATTGTTCTATTACCATTTTGTATATGGTCGGAAAAAGGGGAAAAAAAACCTATTTTATAACTGTGCTACCACAGGTAGCCCAGTAATTATGGTGAAAAAGAAAATATACATTATACAAAGAATGCTTTGAAACTAAACATATACACCGGCTTAGGCTGAAAATGTTCAGAACTGAAGAAAATCACCTAAAATTTCAAAAAGTCAGATTGATCTATAAATTGACTAAAATCGAGTGAAGATCCATATAAACACCAAAATCGTGTCAAAGTCCATAAAACTATAACAGAGTGCGACAAATTACCAGAAGAAAATCTCTAAAAAGTAGCTTCTGAAGTTAAACTATAACTTTCTTCTCTTAATGATGCTTTTGATCAGAAACAATCACATTTGATATTTTTTATTTATATTTAGAGAATTCTAGAAAACGTGATGCAGTTAATCGTTGATATATGTATGCTTGAAATTCATGTTTTGTGTGCTCAACAATCGGTACAAAGTAAGTAAATAATATTCAAAAAAGAATAACATCGATCACTTCAAAAATAACTTTGATGCTGTTTTAATTCATGAGACAATAAACGACAACGGTTGTGGGGTGAATGGGTAGGACATGAAGTATTCCAATAAGGTCATTTTGATTAGAAGAATCATATAATGCGCTAAGCTGCCCTGGCAGAGAGAGCTCGCGAATCTCTCCAAGGGGTTACAATCACAAAGGCCATGGCAACATAAAAGCCAAAGTGGGTGACAATCCTCACACATGGGGTAACAATCCCCAAAGCCTCCCCCTTTCCCGAATGGTGACAATCCCTCACATGGGAGAGGTCCTTATCCTACCCTATCCCAACTAAGACAAAGTGAGGTGACAATCCTCACACATAGGGTAACAATACCCAAAGCCTCCCCCTTTCCCAAAGGGTGACAATCCCTCGCATGGGAGTAGCCTGCAGAGAATTTAGGATCTTGGTCTTCCTGTGTTACTTTTTTGACCGCGCGAAATATGGAGCTTAGCCAAAAATGGAGTGGAGGGGGAGGGGGAAGGGAAAGAAGGGAACGCCTGCCCGCAGCCATTGTCTTTTTGTGGCACTCGTTCGTGGACAAACGAACGTCGCTGATTGGCTCGGCTTGAACTTGGGCTTGGGCACCTATCATTCATACATCAGTTCAGCTTGTGGTGTTCATGTATCGGTACTCTGCGAACAGAGACTACACTGAAGACTTGTGCTTTGGGGAATGTGATTTTAGATTAAGATTTATTTGAATGGCAAACTAGTTTTACATGGTTGCAAACAATGTCACTGTTTTATTGTGGCGATTTGAGGCCCATTTAATATTCGTACGGCCGGGTTTCAAGAGAAGCATAATCTTCCAACGAGTTCATGGAGTCTTCATATCGGCGTGAAATACGTTGTGTCAAGAGTTGCTGTGTTATCGTATGAAAGATTCTAGTTTATCTATCCGTTTGGCATGCAGTGATATTCAAAGTTTTGTGGCATTTCACGGAGAAAGAGAACTAACGACACTTGGCGGTTGGAGTGCATTACATCGTCGCTATATGACCTTGTCTGCTTGAAAGGTCGTTCTTTGAACCTCGAAACAACCCCTAAATAGGCAACGTTTCATGAACATATTTGCCATAATAACAATGCAGTGTATAAAGAACGTCTTGTCACGAATTCTTGCATGAAGAGAGACTCAAGCGCTTGTAATATTATATGAGGCTTTATTTTAAACCGATCTCTGTAACTCAAGTACATTAAGGCCTGGGACAGGCCTAATTTCAGATAAAACGAAATATTTTCGATTTTTTTCGTGAAAACAATCCAAAAGGCAAAAAAACTTTCAGATAACCTTGATTCCATTTAGTGGGATCTTTTTGTGTTGCTTTTGGGCAGAACCACTGATTACATGGTGGGTCACGTGACTTTTTGATATTCAAATTTTCAAATATTCCTCCGGTAGTGAGTTCAAGACTTATCGGAGAAGTAAATACTTAAAGTAATTTCTCTTCTGGATTGCTTTTCAAATGTGTCTTGGCTCGTTGAAAAAGTAAACTACTTTAAGGGGTTGTTATGCAAAAAAGGTCACGTGACTTCACATATGCCCATTTATCTCGTTACCTAAAAGTCAAAGGTCGTCAGCTAAGACAGTATCATATATTTATTAGTGAGAACTATCCTTTGTTGCCGGAAATTTTGTTTCAGCAGCTTTCTCCACCACCGGAGAGAGCTTTTTATGTTTAGTCATGTGACCTAGCCTGTGACGTCACTAATTATCAAAAAAGGCCATAGAAACGTTAAGGTCGTTGAGTTCCATCATATTACCAAAAATAAAATTTATCGAGAAACATTAAGGCAGTTAAAGGTTATTTTTTAGTTTTTAGTGAGTCCTCTTGTTATCCCAGGCCTTAATGTACTTGAGAATAATCACATCTTTTAAAAATAGGTTTGATTCTAATCCCATAATAGCAGATATCATTGTATTCCTCGATAACTTGGAAATGCGCACTTTAATAACAAATATTTTTGATTTATAGTCAGACAACAGTTACATGTTTGTTTATATCGGAAGTGGTCTTGCATTTCTTCTACTGTGATTGTGGTTACTCTTTGACAGCTGGAATGCCTTGTATATTTCAATGTGCTCTTTCCTATGATATGCTTAATTTTGTTATTAGACTAATTAAGAAAACTAATACCCAGTCCTCTGCTCGTTTAGGTAAAGGCCAATTAGGAGGCGTATTTCAAAATCACAGGGGCTGCGGGCAGGCGTTCCCTTCTCCTCTTCCCTTCCCCCACCCCCTTCGCTTCCTCTTTGCTCGCCCGTTCAACACAGGAAGCCCAAAACCCGATTTTCCCAAAAAACCCGAAAGAACGCCTGTTTTGCAGGCTACTACAGTCATATCTTGATTCGGTGATTACTCTGGCAGCACGGTTCATCCCATACTGGGCGATCAAACGGCCATATATGCGCGAAATAAAATGATCCAGCACGCAAATCTAACATTGAGCCTACATTTAGTATTCTCAGACCGAAAAATATAATTTGTTAAGACATACAGATACGCATTCGCTAGTGACATATTTGCGTTATTATGCAAATGGCGGTAAGTCTCTTCATTATTTTCTCCTTGCTTTATCGTTTGCTTTAGCGTTTGTAAATTTGACGGTTTGTTGAATCACTTGGCACCGTTAATTATAGCCATATTTTGAAACTTGGCAAACTTGTTGACATCTTGCTGTCAGCTTTCATCCAATCAAAGGCCTTCATAGACTTAAACCAATCAGAAGGCCGGGGTCACATAGCGACCCTCTGCTTCTGAATGGCTCGGCGAATTCAAAAGAATAGGCTCGTTTCGCTAGAGGGTTTCTCTTGAAAATAACCAACACAAACGTACAAATGATAAATATGCGAATACTAGATCAATAAACCCTCTAGTTTCTAGGGTATTGCAATATGGAATTCCAGTGTGATTCTAAACTGATTACGTAACCGCTTACGATCGCATTCGAGATTCGATCACGCAACTCCACGAACGCTAATCACATGCATGTAATATTAATAAAAACTTACAATTTCAACAAGTCTCAACATAATGCTTACATATTCGCTTAATAGCCAGTATTGCGCTGCCTGAGGAATATTATATAAACAGCTATGAGTATATATATATAAACACTAGTATTTAGAAATAAGCAGGGTTGGGGTCAGGCTATGGGGAATACACTGCATGTATTTGTGGGATGAAGTGCTCCCATACTTTGCTCCATAGCATGCCATAGACTCTGTTAGCACTAGCTTTGCATATTTTCTTGACATCAATGGTTATCACCATGGTAACCATAGATAGGAAAGTGTAGGATAAAGACCTCTCCCATGTTAGCCTGCAAAACAGGCGTTCCCTTCTTTGCCTTCCCCCTCCCCCTACACTCCATTTTTGGCTAAGCTCCATATTTCGCGCGGTCAAAAAAGTAACACAGGAATACCAAGATCCTAAATTCTCCAAAAAGCCAAAAGAACGCCAGCTCTGCAGGCTATGACTGTAGTGGCCTTCTGCGATCCCTAGGATGGGACAAACTTTATTTAAGAATAAAGAAAATGAAACTTATAGCTCTTTTCAAAAGCCTACATCAGAACAGACAAAGTACCTAAAAGCTTTTTTGTTATTCTCACTTCAATTATAATCTTTTATATATTAGAGACAAAGTGAATAAATTAACTCTTCCTAAGCCATGCTCTGAGATTATGCTACGATTTTTCCAATTCAGTGGCGCCAACTTTGTGGAATAATCTACCCACTGAATCAAGATCCATTAATTCTCTGAACAAATTCAAAATGTTTATTGATAAATGTATACGTTAGTCTAATAGACTCGTAGTAACACGGCATATATATACACCTAATTCAAAAAAGGTTGACGGAGCGAACGGTGATTGGCGATTTGTCGGATTGGCGATTTTACGACCAAAAGAGTGACTGTGGGTAATACGAATTTCTTCTTATTCCATTTCTTCTTACCACCATCCGACATAGTTACTGCTTTAGTTCGATCTACGCACATAATATATCTGGATTGTAATTTAAGTAATTATTTAATTGCAACTAATATCAGTTATTTATTTAGTATTATTTATAGACATTTATATATGTAAGTAGTGCTGACCCAGCCTGTAATTCAGCGACTGCTGAAAGAGGCCTGAATAAACACATCTATCTATCTATCTATCTATTCTAAATTACCCAAACACCGTTCAGCGATGACCTTAGATGGGTATCTCGAAGGTTTCACTGAACAGTGAAGGCATTGTTTGGTTAATTTATAAACGAATGAGAAGGAATTCGTATTACCTATATAGTTCCTTTTGTTCGTGCAATCGCCAATCACCAATCGCCTGTTCTACAATCATGTGCAAAATACCTTGGGATATTCTCTGTTTTTTACATGTAAAAGTTTTGTATAAAATTTTCACGTTTCCCCCTCTCCCCCGCTTCAATGTTGAATTGTGGGAATGTGAAACGGTTTTCAATTGAAAGACCAATCAACATTGCCTAGGGGGGGAGGGGGTTTGTACATCAAAGTGATAGATTTTGCATACATTATTAAACGCAAACAAAAACGCCCATAAAAAATTTTGCACAATTTTGCACATGATTGTAGCTAGCAATCTGAGTTCAGTTCAGACTGTTGCAGCCATGCAGTCCTTTATTTTATGGGTAGATTTTGTCAATGATTAATTACTGTTTGTGAAAATAAAGGGAACTGTGAAAATATATATTAGTGCAAATATCGAGCATGTTGTGTCACGTGACAATTTTTTTTGTCTTTTTGGTGGAAAATGTTGTCGGCCTATACAATCTCTGCAAAAGCTACCTGCATACTTTGAAAATGCGACATTTGTCTTATACCGTAATACGCGTGCTTTTTGGGCTTAAATTTGTTGTTTAACCCACTCCCCCTCCCACACTACACAATGTTGGCCTGGTAGTCATCAAGGGATCATGTTAACTGAAAACCAACATTGAATGGAGGGGGAAGGGAGGATTATAGCGAAAATGTAAGGGTAAAGGTCAAAATAGAGAAAACTGTAAAAGTGTCTAGTCAGTTTTGCCAAGATTGTAGCCTGCGCGTGGAAGCGGAGAAGGAAAAACGGCGTATTTTCAGCAATCAATAAAGTGTAATTTCTATAGCACACTTTCACATTTTCACTCTTACAGATGTTTTAATATATATGGTAGGTAATATAATGAAATTTTTTTAACTTTACTGACGTTTCGAGCTTTAGCCCTTCGTAGCCCTTCGTCGGAGTAAAAAGTAAAAGCTGTTTTAATATTTTAGCACGGTCATAAGAAATAACTACTAGCTGATTTATGCATGTTTGGAAGGTTTTGATGCTCTGGCTTTTACTATCAATGAAGTCATGCTCAATCAAAAATATAGAGATTTGTTAGCCTGAAAAAACAGACGTTGTTTCGCTCCTCATACCTTTCGCGGAGGGACGAGGAGCGAAACAACGTCTGTTTTCTCAGGCTAGAGATTTATAGGTAATTTTCTGCTGAGGCCTTTTTGGTGTTTTGTCAAATCCTTATATATAAATCTTCCTGCAAATTTTTAAAAGTGTTTTTTTTCCAGACTTTCACAAGTTATTGTTATGGTGAATGCCTATATATATGATAACTTTTATTTTCTTGAAATATTAATTTAAAAAAATAAAAAAATATTATAATAATAAGTCGTCTATTGGTCTTCGAAAAGCCGTAATCAACAAATCTTTGAAAACCTGAAAAATAATCGTAATCTTATCAATCAGATGCGAAATCTCGTTCAATTATTCAATCAGTTCGAAAATAGAGTTTCATCAAATATAAACACTTATACTCTCTTGGTCTTCAGTACATCGGTATAGTACAAGCAATGAATTTACCTTAAAATGTTTTTCGAAAATCTTGGCTGCGGGTTCCCTGTGATACGCTCCAGGCCCCTGCAGGGCTTGTCACGTGACACGCATGACGTTTTGTAAACGTGCAACTCTCTGGGTCACTCTCTGGACGTTCGTGGGTTAGAGAAGGAGGAAGGCGTTCCGCCTCATAAACTGAGTATTTACTCACACATTGGCGTTTCTATTCAGTATTTGAGGTAAGGATATGTGTTTTAAATATTTAGGCTTCTATGTACGGGGCAATAAGGCAGAAAACAAGAGAGAAAAAGCTTTATCGATGTGGTCAAAATGGCGCCAAAGTGTCAACTTTCGGAGTCGTATAAAACCACCCCTCAAATGTGCCATGTTTCACTCTCTAGAAAAATTTCAAACCATATTATTAATCGGTTGTATACCTTTATTGTTTTTGGGATAATGTATACGTTTTTTCGTGATTTTTTCAAGTCGAGTTTGGGATCAATATGACATGGCACTCGTAGTCCGTTTGTGGAGCGCATGTGGCCGACGTATAAGTCTGTTTAAAGCTGAAGACCACATCATTTTGAACATTTAAGTGTTTTATGCACAGTTTATTTTGCCATAGAGTGTTATTTTTGTTCGGTTATAGCTATTCATTTGTCCTAGTGTAAATCCCGGCGTAGTCGATCGATCAAATCAATGATCGGAAAATTATCCAAATCGATGAATCGAAAATCACGACCGATGGACACAAAAAGTCATGGATTGGTAAAAATCAGCCATGGATTGTTATCGACTTCTAAAATTATGAAACGCTTAATTAATTTAAGCTATTTATAATTGTTTAGATATTGAAGATTATTTAAGCAAAATTTCAGCTCTTAAAACTCATTTTTACAATCGCAGTGGCTATTCGTACGTCACCCGTACCCGGACTTGTGTTTGCTATTGGTACGTGAGTCAAAATTATTTAGATTTTCACAGTGATTCTGTATTATTTCAGTAAAGAAGATACGATATATTCGTTTAGATGGAGTAAGCGATTATCGTTAGCTATATTAAACTGATTTAGAGTAATTTTACGAGTCTGTACATAGTAGGCAAACGACTCATTTCGCGACACTTGAATTTTCTTCAACTCGATCGTAAACACCTGTAAATGTCACGCACTTAATAGATTATTAAATAATTAGGTTCGATGACATTAATTACAACTTTAATAGTATACAATAAGAAAGCGTGAAAAAGATATATTTGTAGAATCATTGTGAAAATCTAAATAATTTTGACTCACGTATTAATAGCAAACCAAAGTCCGAGTACGGGAGTCTTTGAATCGCTTTGCTGTACTTTAATAATTCGTCGAATTGATAAATAAATAATAGTTCTTCAAACTCGGTCCGAAACAAATATCTTGTTCACGCTTTGTTATTGTATACAATATTAATACTATTAAAGTTGTTTCATCGAAGCCCTAATATAAGTGCGTGACATTACGATCGAGTTGAAGAAAATTCTAAGTGTCGCGAAATGAGTCGTTTGCCTACTATGTACAGACTCGTAAAATTACTCTAAATCAGTTTATTATAGCTAACGATAATCGCTTACTCCATCTAAACGAATATATCGTATCTTCTTTACTGAAATAATACAGAATCACTGTGAAAATCTAAATAATTTTGACTCACGTACCAATAGCAAACACAAGTCCGGGTACGGGTGACGTACGAATAGCCACTGCGTTTTACAATTTCGAGCCATTTTCGTCTAAGTACCCCTTTAAATTGGCTTATTTATATGCAAGTTTATATACGGCTTGTTTACTAAATATAACCAAAAGTACTACAGCCATTATTTATGGTCTATTGTGAAATCTATTGCTGTATATCTTTGTTTTGGTGTTTCGGTGAATAGTAACACCCCGTTTCAACAGCCCAAAACACGCCAGGAACAATTTATAATCTGCAATTTTAAACTATATAAACACGAGAAACCATAGTGTAAAGTATTGTTCCGATAGTCCAAAGGAAAGTATTAAAAATTAACGGTTATTTTCCGTCCGCCATTGTTTTGCTTGTATCATGAATCCGGCTCAAGAGGATTGGGTCGAGTCAGGAAATGACATCATACCCGCAACACATAACAAACACTCGTGGCTAATATACATGTAAATCTGCTTGGAAAGTTGAAAAACTTATGTTTTAACCGAAACATGTCTTGGTGCTGCGATGTGTATGGCTTCAGGAGTGTTGTAGACAAAGTATCTAGTATTTCTGTGTACATTTCGTCCTTAAAACTGAGGCTGATTCAGACAAATAGAAGAGATTTTTGCGCGCCCAACGAGCAAACTTTATCCTTCGGGATTATTTGGGGTTTGTTCAAAACATTTTGGATAAAAATAAGTCTGTAAGGCTATACATTTTAGAGGACAACAACAAAGGCTTGTAACGGGGGCAATCCCAACAATTTGGGTTTTTGAACAGACCGATACACAGCAGTGTTGAGGCGTCAGGTAAGCGAAATATTATTCGAACTGACCAAGCCATGTTCAATCAAGATCGTTGATTTCACTTCTTCTTTTTCGAATTAATATGAAATAAGTGTTGCAGCAAAAAAAATATTTAAGACTTTGAGACATTCACTTTGGTTATATGCTATGAATTGGATTGTTGTTTTATTGAAATATTTTGGCTCGTTTTTTTGTAAATATATTATTCCGCAAACAGACATTTGAGCGAAGTGTATTCATGCACTCGGAGTACCTATTCTCGGGCGCTGAACCTATTCTCAGGCAACCGAAACTTATTCTCGGGCGACCAAAAAAAATCCCGAAATAACATATTAAATACTTACAATTAACGCAAAGACCGTTCTATTTACTTTTTATGTTCAATTTACTTTTTATTCTTCGTGACATGGTTTTTAAAGCTATTGTTTTCAACGTTTTGTGTTCATCCGTGAGTTGGTATCTTGCAACGTACTTTCGGTACTTCGTTCAACAACAACACAATACGATAGTTTGAAAACTGATAATTGAAAACTGAGTTTGAAATCACCTTGAGCTACTTTTACCAAAGCGGATTGAAAAGAAACGGCTGCAAACTTTCAGATCTTTGGTTGCCCGAGAATAGGTTCACAGGATTGCTGTGGTGAGAATACTTATGGCTTGCGGTAATTGAGTGAATACAGCGACCCGAACAGTTTCATGGGATTCAAGATGGCCGGTTTTACGATTTGCGTGAAAAGTTATGGCTTTCAAACCGGTTTTTTTGCTATTTTTTTCCTTTTTTCTGAATTCTAATCGAATATTCGAATCAACGGCAATGCAAGCCGGTAAGTTATTCTATTGTTAACTTGTGATTTTACATAGATTTAACACAAACTTTCAAGACTTTCAATGAAAACATGCAAACATCAACAAAATAAACATGAAGGAAAAATATCAATGTTGTCATTTGTGTATTAATAATATTTTTTCGTGGTGCCCGAGAATAGGGACTGCCCAAGAATAGGTACCAATACCTTATATAATGTAAAACATGTTATAAAAGACTTAGCTAGATATTATTTACCGCTCGATTGGCTTTAACTCCTATCCGACTGAGACTATTATTGAAATTTTGACTGTTTTTGATGCGAAAAGTTAAAAAAATTAATTTTAATTCCAAATAAGGCGTTGTCAGGGAAACTGTTGCTGTTTCGAACTACCGATGGCTCAAGGTTTCAAGGAACGCCTTGATGATTTTAGCTCGTTCGATTCCGAGTCAACACTTTGACCCTGAACTGAGCTAAAATCCAGTTTATAAGTGCTTTTTTCAGTTATTTGCTACTACAAGAGCCCCTGGTCATGCATCATTAAGTTTGTCTAGGTGGTGGAGACGCTCTTTTGGACGAATTCGAAGGTGGAAGGTAGAAACTCTATTTACAATTATGTGCTATGTTCGAAATGATATATGTTCTTATGTTCACTGCAATTTTAGAGCAGGTAATTCATCCTTTAGCTGGCTCGGTTAGACTATAGCATTTGTTTATGTGATGCACAGACTTGCGTGACTTAAATTACTTTGACGAATTTCAACCTAAACCATCATTTGTAAACTGACTAACTATAATACAGTTGGACTCCAAGGATGACACTTCTTTTGTATATAAACGAACAATAAACATGCTTTCATGTGATCAGTAAAAATATTTTCAAGTTTTACGTTCCAGGAGCATTTCAAGGCGTCAAACTTTGCCAATTTTCTCATGGTTTGCGAGACATTTGGTCACATTAAAAAATACATGAAAAATTAATCCTTTGTCTTATGTCATAATAAAGGTCAAGTAATAATGCCGAAGAAAGTATTGATACTTTTGAGAGCTGTGAATTTTCCTTGTTTAATAAATTCGAGTTATTTCACTCTACTTGACTTTGTTTGATTTTGTACAGGCAGCCGTATAATACATCTTCTTCTTTAATAGATACAACTGGCTCCAAATCTTCATTATATCCCAAATTGAACATTCCCAGGGCTCTCCATTGAACAGCAATATATAAGGGCCTTTTAAAAATACCCTTAGAGCTGATTTTTTCGCCGTAGGGAACAAGTATTGACTAGAAAACTTTAGTAAATTCTCTAAAGAAATGTATGGTGAAATGGAGACTAATTAACATTTGTTGCGTGTATGACGTCATACGGCGAGCCGCTGTACTCATTGACTTTTTGACCGTGAGACAAACAAATCAATGGCGGACTAAAACGTAACCGTAAATATTTAATACTTTCCTTTGGACTTTCGGAATAAAACTTTACACAATGATTATTTAGGTATTGAAGATTATTAAAGCAAAGTTTCAGCTCTTAAAACCCAGTCTTTGCCATTTTACAATTTCGAGCCATTTTCGTCCAAGTACCCCTTTAATAATTTGGGATGTTTCAGCTCTTTCAGCTTTCAGTCATTTCAGCTTTTTATCGCGACCCGTCTCTTACGGCACGGTTGTCATGCCATCCTTGGAAAAACTATATTTAACAAATTGCACATGATTTTGAGTTGTCTGTCCTCTTATTGACACACTCTTGACGTCGTATACCTTTCGCTATGCTCGTGGTTCCACTTGAGTTTTGAACATTTTATGACGTCAAAAGTGTGTTGGATTTGTAAATTGTTACATTACTAGTTTTGCGAAATCATGGACTTGAAAAAGCAATAATTTATTAAGCGAACAGAAGTTGTCTGTTTTAAAGCATTAATTTTTTAAATTTCTTGTCAGTCTCTAGTTGATTTTGGTTAATCACAAAGAACTCGGCACTAAATTCTGATAGACAAACATGATTTTCGGTGATTGTAGTGATTATTTAGAAACAAGACTTTAGCCGAGTCAACAGGCTTCAAGACTTGTCCAGGGTGGAATACTGTCAGAGAATAAGGCAGTCTGCTCCCTAGCTGTCTAGTATTATAAAGTATTGTTCATGCATTGAAAATGCAAAATACATGTACATGCATAAGTCCATTCTTATTTATGATTTTTAACTTTAACTTCAGAAATGTGATACTATTCTTCTTAATTTGCTGCGAGATTTCCATTCAAAGTTGGCATACATCTAATAGTGATCTTCCCATGGACTATTGTATTGGTGAGTTATGTTAGGCCTAGTTCATAGGCTGAAATTTTCTCGCTTTGAATCTAATAATTATTGTATTCAAGATCAAGTTGAATTGGTTTAGACACTGTGCTTCTCAAGGAAAAATACAACTATTAGATTTGATGTGGGAAAAGTTCAATGTTTGAACCATGCCTTATCTCTATGCTACAACAATACTCAAAATATTATTCAATGTTTATATTAAAGTTAATAAAAGTTAAATGAATAAAAATTATTTTCTATATTATTTGATAAGCAAAATAACACTTAAAACATATTTCACTGGTACCAAGTCTTTCTCTGAGGAAGTAAAATGAGTGCCGAAAAAAACAGTTTTTTAAAGAAATTTGAAGCGTTATGCATTTGGGAGTTTTGCACAATAACAGAACCTGGATTCTCAAGTTAGAGTAATGACAAGTTAAAATTTTTCCAATGTCTAATGGACAATGTTGAAAAAACACTAAAGAGTGCTGACTATTCATAGGTGTGAATTTGGTGTGAAGTTTTCTGATTGAGTGCAATAATTATGTTTATTGATCATCAAGAACTTATTGGTCTTTTCAACTTCCTTTAGTTTGTTTTTGAGGTTTTGAGAGCATTTTCTTCATAAATATTACATATAAAATACAGTAAACAAAATGAAATAAATATTACCTGTTCTTCAACTCTAGCCTCGTCAATCCAGTTACTTAATAGCTCTGTCACCTCCTGATCAATTGGATTTACAGTGTTGTTTTCCACCTTTTCCAGTGTATAGTTAGTGGGCGAGTTGTAATAGGCGAATGGATAGCTGATAGAAATGATTTCAACCGGATTGAACTGGCTAGATAAATAAATTACAATGTACATAACATTGAACACGTCATGATTATTCCACGTGTATTGGTATAGGTAAACAGCCAATTTAAATATTGTACTGATTAACCCAACTATTTAATCCCTCTGTTTCGTACCAATGATGGTTGATAGCTTTCAAATTTATTACTCTTCAATATCTGTTCTTGATAATCTCTTGTGAAGTAGGAATGCTTTGCGTACAAATGTATATCACTTTCAGGACTTGAGAAGGTTTCTTCAGTATTGTAAATTCATTACACTACAATGTACATGTACATCATTGATAGTTTTGTGTTACATTGCTTTGTCTTTAGACCTTCTTCTTTGATTGTCAATGGTCCAGTACTAGTGATCAGTAGCACAATCACCTATACATTTACTGTAACATAGGTCCAAATAATCAAGTTCTTTCTTTTTGGTCATTTGGTAGTCAAACAAGTGTCTTTTACTGTTTGTTACTCAAATTCATTTATTATTTTAGATTATTTACATTCTTTACTATATTTTACGCAAATTATATTTTTACCCATCATGCTTTGCGGGTAATCAAGTTTCGTTTTTTTTCAAGATATCAAAGTAAATTAAAGGAAATATTAAGTAATTGTAGCTGTAAAATGAATTATGTTCTAAAAAGAAGCAATGATCTCTTCATTATCCTGAAAAGGAAGTTTATAAATAGTTTTTCTTTTCTGTTTTTTTGGTTAGCCTGCGTAGCAGTCCCTCCGTCAAGAGAATGAGGGCCTGCAGACAAGACCTGGTTTTTTGATTATCCGCCTCTAATTAAAATTCAATCCTGTTAAATATCACTGTCAAAAACAATCCAATCAAAATTGACCGGAAATCGAGAAAGTAAAGCGATTGACTGGAAGGATCAAAAATAATGGTCGATTCCCAACGAAAATATATCAGAACATTGCTAATTTTAACCACCTAAATACGGTGTAAGGAAAGTTAATCATGAAGAACTGTTGTCGTAGCTAGATTTCTCAGAATTCTTCGCGTGATCGGTAATTATTCTTGACTTGAAATGTGTAATCATTGACCCGTAAATAACGACTGATTTTACTTCAACTTGCTTCAACTGGCTCGCTATATTCTCTAAAATCCTTATCTTTCATGTCTATGAGAAAATAAAATTCCTACCAGTGGATGGATCAAGCAATATTAAAAAGTAACATATTAAAAAATTGGTGATGGAGTTTTACCCGGTAGCACCAATGGAGCAAGGGATTACATGGAGGGATTGCAGAAAGGCAATAGACTCATTCCTAAGAAAAAAGAAAACTACATAAATAGTAATTAATCCAGGCGTTTTAATAAATAAAGTCAAGTAAAGTCCATATCAGTCTTGGCTGTTTTTTTTTTTGCTTAGTTTGGGTGTGTTTTGACATTTGTTTTGCCTCATCCATCTGTGTTTCCTTTGAATTGTATTCAACCATCCATATTTCTTTTGTTTTTACTTTTCCTGCATTTTGGAGGAGCTGATTGGAATGAAGTGGATATTATCATTATTATTGTTGCTGATGATGATAACCAATATTGATGTGATCATAATAAGACAAATACCTTAACAACAGGATGAATGTTGTAATAAAAAGGGCCGTGTTGCCAACCCGCTGGTTGTAATGTGAGATGAGGCATGTTCTAGATTTATATTAAAGAATAATGAAAGGCTGTAAGTTTACGTTATTACAATAAGGGCACTCAAACCATGAATACCATGAATACCATTTTGTTACTTTTTTAGCCTACACTGATGTAGGAAATATGATTTATTATGAACACCAACAATGAACACAGTGCATCAATTTTAGAGTGTTCACAGTTTGAAAGACACTGTAATTATGTAATGGCAATCAAAATCAAAATATATACACTAAAAACAAAGCTATTATAAAAGAAATAATCATGATAAAGATTGTATATTACCTTATTTCCTAAAGTATCCGATAAGATCTTTTGATAGGTAATTTAATAGAGAGCTTTGTCCTTGTGTTCTAGTTATGGCTACTTTCTAGTACGAGTGAATTGATTTACACGCCTACTTGTCAAGATTATTGGCCAAATAATGTTGTGACGTACTAGATATTCAGTCACAATCAAGCAACAGTACTACTGTAGTATCAGAATGAAGAATCGCACGAGAATAAAGTACCCATGCTTTCTGTGTGGGCACAGTGTGCGGATGTTCCAAAACAGAAGTATTACCACCATCATACGATTTATACATCGGATGATAAATGTCCATACTGTGGACTTCATGTGAAGGGTCTTCTTCTTTTTTCCTTCTGCACAAATTTTTTTTACAAAATCACCCACCACCCCCCTCAAAATTTAAATGGTTGGTCCCTAACTGGAACTTTAAGGCCAGTACAATCAATATTTACAGTCACAAATAAATTTTAATGCAAGTAGAAAATTTATCACGGCTATATGCGACCAGGGCCTTATTGATCTTGGCCGTCTTGATCTTCCTCTTCCCGTTCTTTTTTTGTGCAAAACAAAATAATTACACTGTGGCGGAAATAAATGTTTGATTCCTAACTCAGAAAATCAGCCAAGAGTAGGTTTAAACATATTTATTAGTGTAAACAGTTTAAAAGTACAAAACAACATTTTTTTCTACAAAAAGTACGAAATTAGTATTGCATTTGCAAAAGTATAAAAATTACAAAAAAATACAAATGTTGTACCAGTCACGACAATTTTGAACTGGTGTTTAGGAATTGAACCCATACCAAAATTGCACATGATCAAAGGCAACTTGATAATAGTTTGTCTGACTTTGCGAATGTAGCAGCACCTAAATTTTGAAATCTGGAAAAATGCATCTCAGGATAACATATTGGGACGATTGTTGAACAGAGGATTGATGGTTTGAGAAGCCAAGTCACTTGCTAACACTTGAAGGTAAACTTGTTCTTTCAACTCTATCTCTTCTTGATTTTGTTCGTTCATCAGTTGCAACATTTTGCTGCTATTGTTTTCGTAGTAAAGATCGTAAATGTAGTTTCTCATCAGAGATTTCAGCCTGAAGCACACAGGATTTTCTGCTTCGAGATCATGTTCATATTTCATGTAAAAGTTGAATGTTTCCAGTAGTGTTGATAAGGGAAGTTCCTTTTGCATGCGAAACCAGCTCTTTTGGAAGCTCGTTATCCAAAAGGCTTGTTTGTTTCCCAATTAAGCAGTTCATTGACAGTAACCCTTCTACCCTTGCTTCGTTCAAGATTGTCTATCCTCTTTTTGTTTCCAATATCCTTACAACAGTGATAAAACAGATTTGTAAAATATTTTAGCTCTTTCACAACCTCTGTTTCTTGCTTAGTTTCCAGCTTTTCTACCTTAGGTTTTGCCTTGAGAATAAGACCACTTCTTAGCTTCATAGTTTTAATTTACCGGTCTTTTGTTTTGTTTTTGTCTTTTGTTTCGCATAAGATATTTGGGCATGCTATTTTTTTCCAGGGAAAATCGCAATTTCTGATATTGTGAAGATTAACTCTTTATCACAATGTTCCAGTAATGCTTTTTTTTTTTTTGTTACACTTTGTTAAGACAGTTAAAAAATCAAAGGTTATGTCTTACACGGTCAGACATTTTTCTTTAAAATGAGTGAAAACGTATTCGTTTCACATTTTATATACGTTTAACGTATGCAATGTGTTGTTCGTTGGGGAAAATATTGGTGCAAAGTCTAAAATAAATCGGCGTGACAGGATGCATATCAAACAATAGATAACCATACATCTTGTTGGTAGAATCTTGGAAACATTCCATTGCGAAATGTCTATCTTTTTTTTGCACAAAACGCTTGCTGTATAAGGGAAGAAATGCCTAGTGAGTTGCGACAGTTTTTAAAAGCAATGATGTAGTGGCAATTGAGAGAAATAGTGCGAGAAAACTCTCCAGGTGGAAATAGATTCTGGACAATATAGATGACCGTTATGTTTTTATGATGTGAATGTTTTGTGAGCAGATCAGCCATTATTGGTTGTTAGAACAGTCGGCCATCAAATCATCTATAACTAAGATACCTGGTTGATTGTCAAAAAGATCCATCACATTATCGGGATATCCCTCAACGAAAATGATATTTTCAACATTGCGCTCTAATTCTGCAAACCAAGGCTGATAAGCTCCATAGCAGTGTACAACCTTATTGATTTCTTGATCAAACAACATGTGCTTGTTCATAAGTAACTTTCTTGCTAGTACTGTTTTTCCCGCTTGAGTTGGGCCAGAAAGCATTATGCTGGTTGGAGTCTTAAAACGAACGTCTGTCATTGTGAAATAAAAGCGGAAAAGTGATCAAAATATATAATGTTATTTCAATATAAACTATTTTTTTTGAGAAAAAATAATGAAAAAACATCTGTTCAAATTTTTCCCCCTTTTGTACCTAAACTATAAATTCTTTGGTGATTATTTTTATATAAAGTAATTTGAGTCGTATATTGTTTGTTAAATAATTTTATTAAGGTTTTTTTTTTTTTTGTACAAACATAGGTAAAAAAGAGCAACAATTGTCAAACAGTTTGTTAAAAGCATGAAGTACAATATTTTCAAATTCCTCTTCTCTTCGACCAAGAATTTCCTGTCTACTGTCTTAACATTCATATCGCAAGAGTTCTAGTGCGTTTATAGGGTGGTGTAGTTCTTCATTTGTGTACTGTAAGAACCGCTTCATGGCTCTTTGCTCGTCGATGGCATCTCTCCATGGCATCTTTCCTATAACGCCAAATGAGGGTTTGTAGGTCGAGTGTCATACATTCATGTCTGAGTTGAGAAGGATGATCGACCTCACACCCTGGACAGTGTTCCATAGATATTAGTGAAATGGCCCTGGGTAGTGACTGTGCGAACACCTTGAGTAGCAACTTTTCAATTTGAACCCGTCTTGGAGTAATTTCGGGTTTGATCTCTTGAATATTTTCTTGACTGCATGTGGGTAGCTCAAAACTGCAAGCAGATTCTTGTGTCTGATTGTCGGATAACCAAGAGGAAACATAATTGTTGAGTTCTTGGTTTTTGATAAAATCGGAAAAGGCCATGGCAATATCTTGTGTAAAACTTGAGATTTTTTCTTCCATTTCAATAACTTCATAGTTGTTCATGTAGTCTGTTGATGGTTTTCTGACAATCGTCAATCGTTCGGTTGCCATGTTGCTAGTGATGAGGCGAACGTTATCAATACTCATAGTATACTGAAAGTGAAAGTGAAGTGTGAGCTATTCCTTATATTTTATACTCTCATGTGCCTGCGATTAATGGGATAGCGGAGTGAATGATATAATAGTACGGAGAGTGAGTGAGAAAAAGTTAGTTATCAGAATGTTTCGTTTGGAAGTGAATCAGAAAAGTGGCGAATTCAATTTTAATTGGGTTAGGGACAAGAAAGAATCAGAGAAACCTAATCCGTGCTTGATCGCAAATAGATCGAAACTATTACTAATTTAAATAAAAAAAAATCAAATAAATGAAAGCCATATTGTCCCATAGAGAAGCTGGCGCATTTTCCGTAGGAGTTGCTTTGGAGTTATACTCCAGTCACCATTTCTCTTTGCTCTTAACTGTGTTAACTGTGTTAACTGTGTTAACTGTGTTCGGTCAATGAATGACACAATGTCAAGCCAATTGATGATTGAATGACAACTGAGGAATGTTAAAAAATGAAACGAATGTTGGACAATATAGTCATAATGGAAAGAAGTAATACTTGCATGGTGCATTACAACAATATTGCATTGTCAAGAATCTGTTGCATCTGAGTTGAACTATTAAACATGAATTTTGTTGGGGAAAAAAATTAAACATGAATTTACCTGCAATCTTCTGTTGAGAACATAGCACCCCTTTTCTTTGGTGGCCAATTTTTATTGCCACTGTCCTCTGGTTTTGGAGGAGAGTTGGTTTGGACAGCCATGCCTCAAGCTCTTTCAACCAAAAGTCGTTGAGCTGCCTATCCTTAACGTTTTCCAAAAAACGCCCCATTTGTCATAGGAAACTTGGTTAATGGCAGACCTCAATGACTTTGGGACGGCCATTTCCTTGCATGTAACTAAGCATTTCCTGGAATCGAACAGAGCATACATTCTCCCTGTTAACAGTAAATCTTTATTTTCATATGACACTGAATAGCTCATTCATTCATGAGTTGAGTTATGCATGATGGTTGCTTTACCATAAAAGCATTGTTACAATATTCCATCAAATGTATGATTATTACAAATTTCAACAAGTTTTTAATTTACTTACATGCTTTCGCCATCATTCCAGGTAGCCATTAATGGAATGTTGCTCTGGAGAAAACTCCAAACCCATAAATTGAGAAGTGGAAATTTACAATGGACTTGTAAGTTTTCTCTCGACTTTTAACGTGTAGAGATCTCTTTCCATCAGCTCCTTCTCTTACAGAAAGAGATTTCAAAGGAGAGCTCTTCTATATATCGTGATAGAAGAATACTAGCCAGAACACAAGAGGTGGACTAATTCAGCAAGTACACATGCTTTTTATAGCTTTAGAAATAAAGGACTTTGTTCATTGTTTAACTTTGCCCCAATTATATAAATTGATTTGTCGCTGGACATGGGAAGATATACCAGACGAAGGAGAATTGAACACTCGAAAGGATTACAATTGTTCAAGGCTGTGGACGAAGTCTTCTGCCTTGTTGATTCTACTGGCTTTACAGCTTTCTTGGCGGTGACGGGGATAACCAATCATACACCTCTTTCCATTCCTCCCAATAAAAGTCGTTTTAAACTGAGATTTTCGTAATCTTTTCATTCTTTATAAACACAACTGAAGCTAAATATATTCCGAACTGAACAATCCGATCGAAACGCCCCGATTCGCAATTTGATTGACTAATGACTAACAAAAGGGTTCATTCACGTTTGTCACTGTAGTCAAGTGTTTAGATCTTTACCCAGGGATATTAACAATTGCCACTTAAAAGATCAAAGACACCACGGCCATGAAGAATCACTTGTTGGGCGCCTAGTAGGCAGTCCCCCAAGAAACACAGCAGGTAACATAATAATAATAATAATAAATTTAATTCTTAAAACAGCGCATTTAACAAAAGTCTCAATGCTCTTTACAAATTTAAAAAAATATATATGTGTATGTATGATATAAAATGGTTATGTACATGTTATAAATATAATCATAATTATTGCATAAATAAAAAATATATATAGTTATATGTGTATATCGTTCTAATCATAAAAGTGTTTGAAAAGAAATGTTTTCAATTTTGATTTAAAAGAAGTTAATGTTTTTTCATGCCTTAGATAGTCTGGTAGTTTATTCCATAGTGTTGGGCCTATGACTGAAAAGGCTCTGTCTCCATATGTTTTTGTTCTCAATCGCGGAATTGTCAGGAGGTTTTTTGTAGAAGATCTTAAAGTTCTGGTAGTACAAAGTGGTTTTAACATGTTTTTGATATAAACTGGAGTTTCACTGGTGTTTAGGCCTTTAAATACCGTAACAAGGAGTTTGAATTGTATTCGTGCCTCTATGGGCAGCCAATGAAGTGATTTAAGGACATGTGTTATACTTTGATCGGGACGAGTCCTTGTGACTATACGTGCAGCAGTGTTGAAAACCTTCTGGAGCTTTTCGAGTTCATACTGAGGAAGACCTGCCAGTAGGGAATTGCAATGGTCGAGACGGGATATGACAAGAGCGTTCACAAGTGCTGCAGATGTTTTCAGGTCGAGGAACTTGCGGATCTTTCCGATGTCTGACAAAGCACAAAATGCAGATCTGCAGATGTTGTTAACATGCGACTTTAGTAGTAAATTTTCATCTATCGTGAGTCCAAGAGTGCGAGCTTCTGATTTAGGTACGATCACTGTATTGCCACAACAAATGTCAGGTGGTGATGTCGGAGCCTGTCTGGCAAAATTTGATATGAACAATTTCTGTTTTTCCATCGTTGAGAACTAGTTTGTTCATAGTCGACCATGATCTGATATCGTTGATACAGGATTGAAGTTTATGTATAGATTTTGTTCGGTTTGAGTCCTTAAGTGCGATGTAAAACTGCGTGTCGTCAGCGTAGGTCATGGCATCAATCGAGTGAGCACTGAAAATATCTTCAATTTCTGAGGTGTACAATATGAACAATAGAGGTCCAAGGACCGAACCTTGAGGGACTCCATGAATAATAGGCTCTTCATTTGAAGAACATAACCTGTTGATCATGTACTGATTGAACATTGAACCCTACTTATGGTTGACATAGCAAGACCCAATAGATTTCAAAGAACGACAGTCTTAACAACTTTGAATATTCAACTGCCTGAGCCTTTCCTTTATTTTTTTTTAACTTCATTGCATCTTCCCTTAGTGTTTGTTTTGCTTCTTACACTTCGTGTACACTGTCTCTTACCACTAAATAGTTCCCTGGTTGAGCCAAGGCAAACGTTTTGAACCAAAATCTTATTATCTGGTGTGAAGGTGCAGTGATAATCCACGTATGGCCTGTTTGATTTTTAACTTCATTGCATCTTCCCTTAGTGTTTGTTTTGCTTCTTACACTTCGTGTACACTGTCTCTTACCACTAAATAGTTCCCTGGTTGAGCCAAGGCAAACGTTTTGAACCAAAATCTTATTATCTGGTGTGAAGATGCAGTGATAATCCACGTATGGCCTGTTTGATTGTTTTACAGTGGCTCATTTGGGTCGATACATCTTTTCCAACTGGGTTCTCACTTTGAAGATAAATCTCCAGCTTGATTTTCTTCCTATTCTTATGGATCATTCTTAAGTATAGATTGTTATAGACTGAATAGACTTCAATCATCATCCCATGTTTCCTGTATGTTATTGAATATGAAGTTTGAATATAATAACGTCCAGTTTTTCCATTGTTCTGCAATATAGGAACCGAAATTTGCAGGTGTCCTATTTGGCAGTCTTCCATTGCAGCTCGCATTAATGTTGACCATTCCTAAGAAGAATAGTTCCAAATCTTAGTATCTGCTCACGCGTGTAGACATCGTTAAAGGGCTTTCTGAGGTAATCATAGGCGGGTTGGATCTTGAACAAAGCATCATAGCCATTTTGACCTCGAGGGGGACTTAATTGTCATTGTCATTAAAATCATTGCTGAATATCATAGAAATGGTCACTGGCTTTCCTAGGTTGCAGCATATATTTGGCAGCTCACCTATTACTCTCCACTGAGGGACTCGGCAAGACTTCACTGATATGTTTGACATAATTTCCATAAAGAGGGAATTAGTAGGTGCTTTTATTGGTAGTAATAGGAAGATTCATGATATGTCAACACCTTGATATGCTTGAACACCAACACAGGATTCCAAAGCTCAGGGGCAGATTGCCAGCCTGAAATTTCCCTAACATAGAAGGCTGACCGTTCCTAGAGAACACTTTCTTGCAGTGGGAACATAAGGTTTCAACTGTGATCATAGTGCCAGTTTGCTTAATTCTGATGGGGATTGGGATGATGACAAACATAGATGAAAAAAACTTAAATAGTTGTAACAGGTGGTAGAGGAATACTATTACTTGTGGTTCTTTTCTTTTCTTCAAAGTCCAACCCATAAGTGGAATAAGCTGTTAGTTGTTTAGACCCCAATCACAGTTTAAAACAACTTAGACGTGATTGAATCACTTTAGCAACTAGTAGAGGCATTAGAAGGGGATTTGGGATTTTGGATGGACCCGGCCTTTGTTATTCAGGAAATCCAAGCTGAAGTTTGAGGTTGTTATGATATCAAGCCCTCTTAAAACTTTGTTGATTAAAGAATAGAAAACAATATGTCTGCTCGAAGAATTTTTAACCTGCAATTGACCACAATTATCTATATTGTAGATCACTTTATGATACTTACGTTCCAAAAAGAACATCATCACCTTCGAAAGCAAACTTTTCGAGAGCCACTTGGTGGCACTCGTAGGTTCTTGATGTCTTTTAATCAAGAACCTGGCTATGGTTTAATAATAATAATAATAAACTTTATTGGGTAACAAATAAAGTATAAAGTGAAATGTTTTTCTTGCTGCTAATCTCGCCAATGCAGCGAGGTTTTTGTTGTAAAGCCTGCTGAAGTCTTCGTCCCTTCAACATGTATCTACGAATCTTTGGACGTTGAGACTTTTTCCCTTAATTTTTTTGTGAGTTTAGAAGTTTAGAAATATGAATTAAAGCGAAAATATATTACACAATAGAAAACAATGTGTCGCTGCTCAAAGACTTCTTAACCCGCTCTTGACCTCAATTAACTTTATTGTAGATCACTTTACGATACTTATGCAAATACGTCTGTATTGATGCTGCAAGAAAAAGTCTCCTGTTGGGTCCAAAAAGAACATCAATATCACCATTTTGAAACGCAAACTTTTTCGAGAGCCATGAGGCTGCACTAGTAGATTCTTGATGTCTTTTCATTAGGAACCTGGCTTCTGTTTTTTGCCGCTAATTTTGAACCTGCAGCAAGGTCTTTGTTCAAAAGCCCGCTTACGTCTTCGTCCCTTTCAGATGTATCTACAAATCTTTGGACGTTGGGACTATTTCCCTTAAAGTTTTTATGAGTTTTCGGCAGTGTTAAAACGAGAAACGAGAAACTTTAGATCTAGAACGTAAAACGTAGAACGTAGATCTCATTATTATTAACATTTCATTATTGATTACCTTGTTTATCAGACATTCATTCTGTGTTCATGTCATTGGTCAAGTCAGTGAGGTTTTTTCCATCCAGGAACAGGTTCGTATCATCAGCAAATAACCGATAGCTCAGAATCTTACTGATATTTGAGATATCATTAATGTACATGAGAAATAATAATGGAACTAATTTTGACCCTTGTTGTACTCCACATTGCACATTAATCATAATTGGTATTTATACAATACATTATTCTTATTAAAATATGACATTCGTTTATACATCTATTTTTCTAATAATTTTGAAAAAGGAGAAAGAAGGGAAATGGGACGATAATTAGATGGATCATGCAAATTGTCACTCTTATACTGAGGAATTATTCTTGATTGTTGAGCCTCAAGATTTTGGTCAGCATAACTGGGTATATGCATTACATCACCTTTCAAACAACCACTGTCCCAATATCCAGGGTTTCCTGGAATATTGAATGGTTCGCGTCAATCAGATCTGAAATTACTGGGAAACATGATCGTCTGCGCGAGGTGATCCCCTTTTCCGATTTTTTGGTCTTTCCGGTTGACGTGCGTACCATTTGCCGGAAGTCAAAGTTTCCCATTCTTTTCGATTGGCAGATGCGTTTACCATTTGTCAAACCGTTCAGGAAAGTTTTTGAAAACAGATAGTGTGGAATGCTTGTAGTCTTCAAGTTATTCATACTTGAATGCCTGGTTCTGCCTTTCTACTCGATTAATGGTGTTTACTTCAGCAAGGAATCAGTCTTTGCGAAACGCCCAAGAAAAAAAATCAAGGTAATAAATTGTATCTTAAAGTTGGGAAGAAGTCTTTTTTTATCCTTTTAATTTTGTGATAGTGGACTCTTGCACTGTGCAAATTAAATCTCCCCAGCCTATTCTCTGAGCAATTATCACGATATCCCGTTCACATGATGATAGTCGTGTGAAAAAGGAGATCGAAATCAAACCTTATACTAGCTAGACATCGTTCCCAGACCTGCTCTCCATAGAAGTTGCATATTTAAACCACGGTTTCTGTTAGATATAAAAATAATTTATTGAATTAAGGACATGGCAACCATACACGTTTATAAATAACAAGCACTGTATCTGGGCACACTCCAACATGTGATACCTTGGCTCGGGTGTAGTATTCTTCATCTCATCTTGAATAACTTTAAGCTCTTGTCTAGGTGTCGTAGTGAAGCACTCAAAGATAGTAGCAACATCTTCTTTGAAATAGAAGTAGATATTAGTAATAAAACACATATTTCGAAAAATGATTTACATCACATACATTTGGGTACTTTTAACATGCATCACTAGCGTGCACAGTTTTTCATTGAAAAAATGTACTTAAGTGGTTTTCTTGTTAAGTATTTTATGGAATTAACTAGCTATTGATACATATGATTTACTTCAAGTTTACTTCATTTGAGGATTAATTCGTAAATGGTCTGCCATAAATCTAAATCCTTATATAAAGAAAGACTTATATAATAGACATACCAAAATTTGGTGGAATCTTTATCTCTCTTACTGTACCCTCTCAAATCTTATACTTCGGGTATGTTACCCTAAGCTTCACTCGACCATTGTCATCATCTTTGGACTGGCATCTCAGATTGTTATTGAAGTGTAGAGCTGCCAGCATGGTCCTACATGTAATCATCAATGTTGGAATATTACTACTATAATGGACACTTATTTGAATTATAATAATCAATATTTGGTTACTATCAGGGTTGAAATCCAATTGCCTTATGTATGACTTTTACTGTGCAGTAAACTGACATGGGCTCGAAAAAGGGATTTGCAGTATTTTAAAGTATTTTAAACATTTGTAAACAATTTACAAATGCATACCTCAACTTCTATGGACCCGTCAATTACATGGTCAGATGTATAGCTTGTTTCGTTCTCCGATTCGTTTATTACCTGAAAGCAAATGTAGAATATTAAGCCTTTTTAATCTTCATTCCGTGATCCAACTGGAAATTGCGAAAGTAAGAAGCTTCATAAGGAAAGAATAAAGAAAACACCGAGTACAACATACATAAACCGGGAAGTAGAAGAGTTGAATTGTCTATGACATAATTATATAGTTTACCATTAGTTTGGTATGAATATCGGTGGATCGTAAGTGAGACAAATTAGTTATATCTAGTATAGATACTCTCACTACATTGAAATTAATCACTTCATCAATAAAATAGAACATAAAAATCTATTTTCACTTGTGTTATGGATTTATGCACTCAGTTGTCAATTATTATATTATAATATTATAAACTCGAAAAAAAATAGACATAAATAATGACTAACAAAGTACATATCACAGCTTCAATGGAATCCTCAGATACATAATCGAAATCAAAACAGCTTGTTTCTGCTATCTCATCTGAATTAACAAGAGTCATGTTATCTACTTTCGCCTCGTAGTCCACATGCGATTGTCTGGTTTGTTGTTACTCTCTCATTGAGTGATACATAGAACTTTTTTATTGTCTAAAGGTAAGGAGGAGAGTATTTAGTCTAGATTCAACGAAATATATACAAACAATGTTGAGTCACATGGCAATATTTGTTTTGACAGATACGTACCTTCCTGCCATCTCTACTTCTGTAGTTTTCTTCCATATTGTAGGAATGGATCCTGTCACTAGTCGTCTGACTAAACCTTGAAAGTGTGCTTGGCGGTTAAAACAACTTGTTTCAAAGTGATCTGAACATACTGCAAAACGCCTGGTTGGATTGAAATTATCATTGTCATCATGTTTAAGGATATCCAGTAATGATAATTGACCACTCTGCATTTTTTTGAACAGACCCTTTGTTTGGGGCGTGACATGAGTAACGTCATCTCGCAGGTTCATGATCAGTATGCTTATGTAAATAGACTGATAATGTATATCTATTATTGAAAGATTTGTTCTAGATATATTCAAGTGCGATGTAACTTTTTCCTTTGCCTTTCTCTGGCTTGCATTAAAGCACCAGCTTTCAGCTCCTCTAAATGTTTCACATACGATTTTTAGTTTCGAATGACCACTCCCCTCACTTTTGACCCCAAAATGACCATTGAATAGTCTAAATTAAAGCCGACTTTGAGACCTTATAAAAATCGTTACGCAACATAATGAAAACTTCTTTCATTTAGAATGTTTAAACCATCTACCGAATAGGATATTTTCGATAAAAACGATTGACTTTGTGAAAACCATATTTTTTTGACGTCAGTCAAACTACGTACTAACGACGTAATTTGTACGTTATATGAAAGTTTTTTCAATAGCCACGTTATATAGATGCTTATCTATCAATTCAAGAATCTCTGAAATGGAGAATTTAAATGCTGAAATTTTATTAGCGATCAAAGTTCGGCAAATCTACCTTGCGTAACATAGCTATTTCCTGCCAAATTGGGGGTATTTTTACATTTGAGTAACATTGTAGTACAGTTATTCGCTTCTTTGACCTTTATGTACTTTATCCTTCCAAAATATTACTAGAGTTTCATTTTATCTGAAAGTGATCAATAATAGACAATAATGCGATGACAAAATTTGTCTGACTTGGGTGTACTCAATATATTTACTTGTGCACTATAAATACATTTCATGACATTTAGTGACACTAAAATTAACCACTGATTTATTTTTATCGACCACATATATCTCTCGGTTAGATTTGGGGTCCCTGTGGTTTATTGCGAGAAGTAGTTTCTCCTTTGGTGTTTTCGATGTTTGACGATAATTCTTCTGTTTTGACGGTCTGGACTTGGTATGAAACATTCGCCGGTGTAGTTTGAGTGGTTTGTTTTCTCTTTTTTGGACGATGAGGGTACTATATCTTCTGCCTTTGGTTCATTCGGCGCCATGTTGTCTCCCTGGCCAGACACTCTGTCTGACACATCGCGTTGTTGTTTGTTTAATCCGTTGAAGCTTTGCTCAATTTCTTGTACGATGTTGTGGAATTCTTTTTCCTTTTCACTGACTTCTTTCTGTATGCTAGCAATTTGTTGCTGTATCGATTGTCCAACATGGGAAATCCTTGACCGCTCGTTAAATGACTGAAGACCTTGACATCTCAGTACGTTTGTCGCGTAAACTGCCTTCGTCGATTCTCTCCGCTTCTTCAAACTCTTCTGCGATAAAGTCCAACTCAGTAGAAAGATTTCTTTTCTTTTCTTGTACGATAATGTAAATAACTTGTTTATTTAACATCAGTAACAGTAATTTTAAAAACCAACAGAATCATTTTAGCCATTCCAATATAAACCCCGTAACTTCTCTAATTATGATTTCATAAAATTGCTAACTTGTATAGTTTTTTCAACTGCAAACAAACTTTTTAATCTTTCCTCCCTCTTTGTCTGGAAGTCCAACTAATGTATTATAACACTACAACAGCTGAGATTTCACTCCCTAGCAATCAACAATTTCTTTGAGGACTTTCAGATCAATTTTACTTAAGTTTCCATAATCTGCATTAGGATTTATAACCATAACATATTTCATGGAAATAATTTTTCTGGCAAATGTTTCCATTTGCTGAGATGGCGTCAGTGCAGTTAAGCATTGGTGTTGCACTTCAAATTTCCCCTTCAGTGTCTCAAGAACGCCCTCTCTCTCAGGCACTTTTTCAATAAAAGAGTTGCTTAGCTTACTGACATCAGATGGAGGTGACGGCGGAGGTGTAACTCTCTTGTTGGGATTCTTGGTCCTCCCTAAAAGGATCAATTGTGTCAGTGCTTTCAACGTCTGACTCATTTTCCTATATAGTATGTCGTCCAGTTTCGTGACAGTACCAGTATCGTTATACAAACAAATAAAACTCGTTTTTAGCGGCAGCTATTTGATATTTCAAAAAAACAAAGACTACAGAGAAATCACTGAACATTAAGCTTCAGTATGCATGTTTTGACGGGCTTTTACATGCACGGATTCTTCAAAGAGAGGCAATTGTTGACAGAGTAGTGGAGGCTTCCTGGCTAAAATGTATGACTTTCACTGAATGAGCGTTGGTGGTTCAATCCGTTAATTGAAATTTTCCTCTGTTCACACAACTATCACAATTTGAAATGCACACAAAACTGTCACGCTTTTATCCATAATGCACCAATTAGGGCTTTGTGTCGACACTGCATAGGATCTTCTAACATTGTGATTAAGTCATTTAAATCCTGACACTGAACTTCACAGTTTTCATCTTGAGAGTAGAACAGTTTAAACAGTGTGCTCTTGTCAGAAGTAGAATGATATAGGCAGCTGACCACACGTCCATCCCAACCGAACTGCTGGGAATATTCTTCTACACTTGTCGTAAGCCTGGCATGCAAAACATACCGAACATTAGCTTTGTCTATTCCCATGCCAAAGGAAGCATTAGCCACCACTAAATATTATACACAAAAACTACACTTTGAGTTTGGTTACCTCATACCTAAAAACCTTTGGTTTGTAAATCTTTTTTATGTTTTCATGCCTTTGATTATATAATAATATCATAAACAACAAGTGTAAATTGATCAGTACTTCAATGCTGGAGCTCGATTTACTGGTCTGGCAACAATAAGTCACACTTGTCATGGAGTTAAATGGCTATGGGGAAAAACCCCAAAGCTGCTTATAATAGAACAATAACAATATTACTCCTAAACAATATATTTGATTACGCTAGCCAGTACAAATGTTAACTGGACCAGTAAAGGTAAGGGCAAAAATACGCCCAACAAGATAAGTCAAAAACTCTAAAGGAGGAAAGGCTTTGGGAGGAGGCGGGAGTTTGATATAAAACTTGTATGCTCAGTGACGTTCAAGCAGAATGGCGTAACCCTTGAAATCTAAGAGGATTAAGATAGATCCAGCTTTAGCCTCTTCCCATGAGTGGCCACCCCCATGATAAAATCATAGATAAGCTAAATATGGATAGTAGTTTTACATTCATTTCGATTGCATAACTATGGACTATGGATAGTAATTTTACAATGATGTCAGTAGCATGAGATGAGCTAAATATGAATAATAATTTTACATTGGCATGAAACATAAAAATCCTATTTGTGCCAAGTATTTAATTTAAAAGCC
Organism: Metridium senile; assembly: GCA_949775045.1. Classification (NCBI taxonomy): domain Eukaryota; kingdom Metazoa; phylum Cnidaria; class Anthozoa; order Actiniaria; family Metridiidae; genus Metridium; species Metridium senile. Next base: position 14,568,287 of record OX459101.1, on the reverse strand, counting down.
TTGCACGCCAAAAATTTGCATAGAAATAATGATTGTACTAAGTCAAACTTAAAAGGAAATAATAGTAACAAGAAAGTACTAAAACTAGAAAAACTAGAACATTTTATGAATGAATTTTGACTTGAAGAGCGCGCGCTACTAACGCCATCACACGATTCTTCAGTTTGATTGAGAAAGCCAGATTAAAAAAACAGTTCTTGAACTTTTCTTAATTCCTCCGTTGTTAAATATATAGTAATTTTAACACTAAAACTATGCTATTTTCAACCGTTAAAAAAAAGGATTGAGGGAGAAAATGACAAAAACAGTGGAGAATTTTGATGTGTTTTGAATACATTTTGACTTGCCGTCACACGTCATTGAGCGCGCGCTCGGAAATGATTTTATGGAGTTTTTTGTAAATGTAATTACCGACGTAATTATTGCTAGAGTTTTGTACGGATCATATAAATCGTAGCTCCAAATTCTCTCTTTATTCGTTGCTAAACAAAATTGATCACATCAGATCGTTTCAGATCGTAAAACTACAATAAAAAAAACTACATTCAGCCCTTTGAATGATTATGGCTTAGGCTATTGCTTAGGCCGGTAGCTACACCTCTGAAAATGTCAAAGCACTGTTGGTTTGACAGTTGCATGGTTTTCACTGCCTTGAGTACAGTTAGACTGTTCTCTCTCATGCGTTAATTGAAGTTTGTACAGTAGTTGCTACTGTAAGTGATTGAAGAGTCTCATAATAATAAAATAATAATAAAGTTTATTTATATAGCGCTAAATCCACTAATTGCCCAAAGCGCTTTACATAGTTATATAGAAAGTATAAGAAAATGTATAAAAATTAACTAACATAAATATAAGAAAACGAATAATGTAGTGATAACATTAATATAATAGAAATAACTAATTAATATAAATTTATTATTATTAATAAAAAATGATATAGATATATACTATAAAAATGTAATAAAATATATTGTATGTACATAGTACCTACTGATAAAATATTAAATTATGTACTAAACATTATATGCTTCTTGGTAGTGAGTGCAAGGAGAAGAATAACCACTATGTGGATTAGCCTGTGTCACATCCAGACTTTTTCTCGGTTAAGTCGGACTTAACCGAGTAAAAGTCCGGATGTTGTTACATTTGTGTTTTCAAAATTGTTTAACTATTTAAATTAACACTAATAGTATAAGCCAGATTATTTTTATTATCATTTGATGTTCTTACAATGTTAAAACATCATGTTGAGACATCATTAGTAAATCAAATTTGCGGGAGTTATAATGTACAACTATAAAAATTTTTTACTTTGCAATGATAGAAACTTGGGGATGTTCTACTTCCTCTTGGATCTCACCAGTTTTTAATTTGTATTCATCAGATCTCAAGTGAAAGGCAGGATCATAAATCACTGATACCAGAAACAGCTAGCCTGCAGAGCAGGCGTTCTTTTGGCTTTTTGGAGAATTTAGGATTTTGGGCTTCCTGTTTTACTTTTTTGACCGCGCGAAATATGGAGCTTAGCCAAAAATGGAGTGTGGGGGGGGAGGGGGAAGGGAGAGAAGGGAACGCCTGCCCGCAGCCATTGTCTTTTTGTGCCACTCGTTCGTGGACGAACGAACGTCGCTGATTGGCTCTTGTCGACCAGTTTGACAAGTGACAAAGACAAGTTTGACAAACAAGAGTTTCCAGTCGTAGTTTTCAAAATGGCGGATTATAGACAAGATTTTTGTAGCGCGTTAGATAGTGTTTTGGATTCATTTGAGTCACACTTAGGCTTTCGTTTTGAGCTTAAATCCGAGCAGAGACAAAGTGTCGAGCAACTTATTTATCGAGGAGACCTTCTTGCCGTTTTACCGACCGGCTTTGGTAAAAGTCTGATTTTTCAACTTCTCGTACCGATGAAGAAAATCATGTTGAAGAAAAGTTGTTGTGTTCTCGTAATTTGCCCGCTGAAAAGCATCATCGAGGATCAAGTGGCCGAAGCAACGTCCTTGGGCCTTAAAGCTGGAGCCATAAGCGATGTGAAGATGGAGGACGGAGAGCTTGCATCTTACGATTTATTGTTTGGATCGGCTGAGGAAGTTCTACAAAAACGATTATTGGCCATTCTCAAGAAAACCGGTTCCAAACTATGTGGAAATATTGTGGCCGTTGTTGTCGATGAATCGCACACTTGCGAAAGTTGGACTGGTTCAAGGTAAATTATACAAATTCGCTTTTCTACGGGTATTTGCGGAGTTAGACGAGTGCTCAAGTGGTCTTCACTAATGCGAAGTAATTATGCAATATATTTCATTTTCAATGCTTGAAGCATTCAAATCATTTTTAATTTCAGGGAGACTAAGAAAGGAAAAGCATCGCATGCCTTCAGGGAATCATTTGGCCAACTAGCTAACCTAAGATCTTACTGTCAACCAGGTAAAATTATACATTTCCATGACGAATACCAGTTTGGAATAGCTCTTAGAATTGACTCACAAACCCTCAAAATATTCCACTGTATAATTAATTAATTTATTAAGTATAATCAATTGTTATTGTTATTTTTTTTTGTAATATTGGCCTTAAAGCAATCAAACATTGCCAATTAAAATTTAGATTCAGATATTTACATATTCATACTATATACAGTGTAGTTATGTTCCTAAATTTCCTTTCTTTCATTTCTATTTTAGGGACTCCTGTGGGTGCCATTACAGGAACTGCTGACACAAACACCCAGCAAACAATAAAGACTGTTCTTTGTCTAAACAAGCCATTGACAATTTACGTGAGCCCAAACAGGCCAAACCTTAGATTTACCGTAAAGAAGGTGAAGAAAGCAGGTTACTTGAAACAACTGCAATGGCTTGTCGAGATGGCCAAAGACTTGGGATCACAAACACCGAAAACAATAATATTCTGCACAGTCATGAATGACATGGCCTCTGTCGTTAACTATTTAGTGTCCCAATTGGGAGATGCACTGTATGCAACTCCAGATAACAGATCACCAGGAAACGCTATAATAGGCATCTACCACTCCAACTCCTGGCAATCAATGAAAGACAGAGTTACACAATCATTCAAAGGTAATGGACACAAACGGATTGTGGTGGCAACCACTTCATTGTGTATGGGGGTAAATTTCCCCGATATCCGTTATATAATCAACTGGGGACCTCCTAGGTCAATTCTTGACCAACACCAACAATCTGGAAGGGCTGGCAGGGATGGTCAACAATCACATGTGGTTGTGATTTACCATGGGCAGCAGGCAAGCCCTTGTGAGAGAGAAGTCAAAGAATTTATTCGTGCTGAGGGTTGCTTGCGTGTTTCTGCATACATTTCTCTCGATTCTGAAATCAAACCAAGCAGAGTTCAACATGACTGTTGCTCAAATTGTGCAAGGGAATGCAAATGTGATGGAGAAAGGTGCAAGCAGGAATTGTTACCATTTGACAAAAATCTTGAGGAAAAAAGTGTTTTCCAGGATTTACCCAAACGAACTGTTTCCGCTGAGGACAAAGCAGACCTGAAGAATGCTCTTGTTGAAGTTTTGCATGAGTTGCAAGGAAAGAGTGTTGGATTGGACAATAAAAAAAATAAATAAATTTGTAGTCAACAGGTTTGACATCACTGGCGGACGGAGATGGCTCATTTTCTGGTAAATGCTGGTCATGCTGCTTCTGCTCATGTCTACATGAAATTAAACAAAACAAATGAATCACATTGAAGTAGACCTGAATAATAGTCATTTGAGAGTTGTCACCCTAGCTTATGTGGCGTGTAATATATTCTGTAGAAATTGACTACTGTCCACAGCAATTACTACACAGCAATTACTACACAGCAATTACTACATAGCATTCCGAGTAATGCACACAAACAGATGAAACTTCAAAAATCCACTGAAAAATATATTACACACTTAGAGGCTGCAGCGACAAAAGCTATTAAAAGGAGCAGGAACGAATATTTTTCGAAACACAAATAGTGAGGGTTATTGTTTTTACAGCATTCAATTAGGCTTCCTCTTTTGAAAATAGAGTTTGTTCTTTTTCTCAAACTCATGAATAATTAATGAAGAGAAAACAAAGAAAAATCACCAGGGTGAAGGAGTTTGAAATCTGGTCGAGAACATTGCATAAAATTAAGCCAACTCCGCTTTGAACATTTACATCTTACACTAAATAATGTTTACCTGTTTCTTGTTGTCGTTGTTTTGAATACTTGACCACATCGCATTCTACAGTAGTAGTAACCAAAGTTATCTCTATCCGTCCCATTGTCAAATGTCAGTTGGTGAACTTGTGTTTCATGCCTGTATTGTAAATTAATGAAAATGTGTATAAATATAATATTACTACCGGTACTATAATACAAATACTTATTTATTTTTGTTTTCATTACATTTTTTGTCAAATAAAGCATGGAGAATCACCATCATCATCGTACACATGGGAGTTTCATCTCCACTCAGGCTGTCTCTTAAACAGAAGTTATTAATCATTATTATCATTATTGTAGTAACTAGTATTATTATTACTTTCATTATCATTATAAGCAATTTTGATTATTAATATATATATTATTAAGCTATTAATGGCCATTGTTATTAATATTTACCTCACTCTTCCTGAGTGGTAGACAAATTGAGCAGTACAGCCTTCCTCTCTGCATTTCCAAGTAGATTGATTGGCAGCTTCTTGTAATTCACTGGTTTGGTTGACTAAGCCACTGAGCTCACCCCTGTCAAACACAAACTTCTCCACATGCTGCTTACAAATTTCTAGCAACCACTGAGATTTGGTTCCATGGGATACTGTGGCATCAGGTAACACTAAATTTGGCTGGTCTGAAATGAACATGAGAACAAAATAATAGTATTATTGTAATATATTATAGATAAAATCTGTATGTCAAAAAAGGCTAAAGTCAAGGGACTTAAGTCGAATAGGTCACTGAGATTTAATCATGACAACAATTAAAAATTAAAACAATTAAAAATTCAGTTACATATTAATTTCAATATTTTTTGGTTTCAAATTGGCATGTGAGAAGTGATTGGAAAATTTTGAACTAGGCCTGATTGGACGATCATGCCTATTACGCCTGGGATCAGACCATTCACTCTTAATATGTATAGCATTACCATCAATTGTTTTCATGCCATGCATCTCCATAAAGGATGCACATATATGGGCTTCAATTTCCCTTGAATGAAACTCCGAATACTCATTGTAATGGTTTTCTACACCCTTTGAAGCATTGGTTTTGCCTGTGCGGTTGATACTAGCACGGGTTGTCCCTATCTCCCCAGCCGATGAATGGTCGACAAACAATTTGAATTCAAGCTGTTATAAATAAGAATGGAAAACAATGATTTAGACACTGATTTTAAAGAAAACAAATAAATGATATCTCCTATACATGTGTAGAGAGTGCAAACACTAAAAGTGTGAAATAATACTAAATAAGTAGTACAAAATAGCACTAATAAAACAATATAAAACAAGGGAATTTGCATGATTTTAGATTTAGTACTATTTCATACTTTTAGTCTTTGCACTTGAGTGAGTCATTGATTGATTACTAATTAGTACAAAATATTACACCTACTAATTATTGTTGTACCAATCAGATATAACATTACATTGCCCTTTACAAAAATTTAAAATAATCATCACCTTATAGAGAGTGTACTTGGCATGCCAGTCTGCAAACTCGGTGTCTATTCCTTCTAACCGTTCATAGGAACTATCTCCATCTTGATATGTCCAAATAACATTCCGGGCTCGCTCCTCGAACAGCTGATCTCCATGTAGAGGTATGGTTTCCAACACAACTTTGCCTGTGTCTTTGTGGAGGCAAGGCACAAACTTCTCCTGGTCATGAATTAACAACTGGGCCATATCTCCAGAGACATTTGGGTTCAGAAATTCCATACCCAGACAGCACTGACAAAGAAATTAATGCAATCTGCTTTAGAAAATGGTGCTCTCATGATATATTTATTACACAGACATAGAATTAAGACCTGAGGAAAAACACAGCACATTGTAACAATTGCTCGGTACTGATCGATTTGTATAGGTAATAGCATGTTATTTAGTGATATTTGGCATAAATACCAAAATTGATAATCCAAAATTATTAAACAAAATATCACAAGCCCAGATATTGAAATTAGGGATAATTTTCACATATATTTATGATAAATATGACTACAAAACATGCTATTATTATAATATGGTTCAATAACATTCTGCAATTCTGATCACGCGTCATTTGTATGTTAACATGAAAAAATGACTTCTTTATTGCATTTTTAAATCATGTGATTTTATACAAACTGTTTAAAATATTTGCAATTAACATCTTATAACAGTAACTCTATTAGCTCAACAAATTTCAGAATTTTATTGAACTATATTTTAGATATGTAGAATAAACACATAAAAATGCAAAAACACTTACAGTCTGAGATTTAGTTGCCATTTCTTTTTTAAACTGGTGTGGCACATGACGAACAGCAGCATTCTGTAGAGCTTGAAAGTGTTTCAAGTACTTAGTTACAATCCTGCTCACAATAATGGCAAAATTATTCAGGAGATGTTCTTGTACTTCTTGGTTAGGTAGAAGCTCCACAAACTGGATTTCCTTGGTGGGCTTTTGGGCCTTCTTTCTATCTAGATTGGGATCTTGCACTTTGTCAAGTATTGCAAACTGGTGAGTCCAATGTATGGACTGGTTCTTGTGTTGTGTAGATTGAATACGAGCATGTATTTCATGATCCAAATTGTCTCCCACCAGTCTGTGTACAATAGAGATTGAAAGTAAGAAAAATTACTTGATCTAGATCAGAAAATAAATTAGTAATCAGCATTATAATTATCTAGTGTATTAGATATTGTTACATTTATCCCTGAGCCCTGGATTACATTTTTATGGTAATATTAATAATCAATTATCATTATAATAAAATCAATTATTATCATTTAATACATACATTCAATTTCAATCTTAGTGTAGTTATGTTTTATAATTATTACTATTGTCATTGTTTTTTTTTTGCTTTTTATTTCTATTCTTGTTATGCATGAACAAATAATAACTTACTTGTATAGTGGTAGGATTGTAGTTTGAAGACAGTTAATGACAGAATCCAAACAGCCCTTGGTATGGTACAACTCTCCCCTTCTCTGTTGCTCCTCATCCATCAGCTTAATAAGTAGATTGAAAGAATCGTCAGTAAACATGCTATGCCCCTCTAAAGTGACTCTAGTAGTGTCTATACTATCGTCTTGGACACCTTCATCTTGGGTTGGTTCAACGGATGGTTCATGACAATGTTTTACTTCTACACATAATGCAAGAGTGGATCTATTCTTCACGATTTCTTCTTTCCAAACTTGCACTTTACTTTCTAATGTCTCACCCATTTTTCGCTGCAGACGAATAATTGAGTCTGGAGAGACACTAACTCCTAGTCGATTTAACCGAACTAAATCTTCATATCTTACACCACTGTGGAATAGAATAGTAGAAATCCTGTAGTGCAATGCAGAAAGACTACTGTTTCGCACTCTCACAAGAGTCGCGGTAGCGAGAGCGGCAGCGTTGATGTTGTAGCTACCAAGATATTTAAGGTCCGTCTCCTTTAAGCCACATGCTCCAAGGACTAAAGTATACCAAAGAGGGCAATATACTTTGATTTCTTTGATGAAGATTCTGTTTGAAAATCCTGCGATTTCGTCCGGGCTTTTTAAGTCTAGCATACTACCAGACTTTAGGTATTTCTCAAACTCAGAAGACACCTTCGTTCGAATAGCAGTGTTCAAGTCTTCTTGCATTTCATGATGCTTGAGTACAGCATTAGATGCCGCACTCCAATTCCTCAGTGCAATTTGCTTCACGAGAGATTTGCTGTCCTCATCTCGTGGGATGCGAACGACTACATTGCCATTTGGGTTTCGCAAAACAACTTTTACTTGAAGACCATCACTAGGTAAGTCGTCAATGTTAAGATATTCTACGTCTTTTTCGGCTGCAGAATATTGCCCGCTGAGTGATTTCCTTACTTGCCGCGAGGGACTTTTTACCTTGGCCGCTTTAGATCTTCTCCAAGACGGGCTCGACTTATCCGGCGTTTCCAGAGGTCGCTTTCCTTGAGATTTCAACGGGGTTGTAGTAACGTATACTTTGCTTTTCACAAAGCTATACAACTGTCCAAGATTCCTTATTTTTCTTGCACACGGGTTGCAGCAACGTTCTGAACAGTTGTTGTTCTTGGCTATTGTAAGGCCTACTTCTTCGCAAATGTTTGCGAGGACGATCCCCAGCGAGTCTTTCCTTCTAGATGGTTTAAATAAATTTTCGTAAGAAATAAAAGATGCCTTTGCAGTGTTCAAATTTCCAAATTTAACTTTGAAGTAACAATTACAGAATCTACAATACTCGTTTGCTTTGCAATCCATGAAAACACTTCGAAATATATTTTTGACACCGTTCCACGTGTGTCATGTTTTTATCGGAAGTGTTTTTTTACTTCCGTTAAAATAAATCTCCATTGTGATTGGCTATTTTTGACAGCTCGAAATTCGATCGATGCATAACTAATTAGGAGGCGTATTTCAAAATCACAGGGGTTGCGGGCAGGCGTTCCCTTCCCCTCTTCCCCTCCCCCACCCCCTTCGCTTCCTTTTCGCTCGCCCGTTCAACACAGGAAGCCCAAAACCCGATTTTTCCCAAAAAACCCCAAAATACAAAAAAACGCCTGTCCTGCAGGCTAGAAACAGCAGTTGTCCATGGTTGGCAACTGTTGAATGTCATGCCAAATCATCACATGCCTTGTTCCTTCCAAGGTTTTAATTTCTCTTTCATTGTGGTAAGTCCTTCACTGTCGTTAAATTTGTTGAGTTCAGTCAAGCGCTTTACCACTTCTAGTCTTGTCAGGTTGTTATAGAAGGCGTCAGAGTGAATGTGTGTATTTTTGTTGCCTTTCCATTGACATTGTTCGTATTTCGAGGTACTTTTCTACCTTGGACTGTGAATTCTGTTGCTTCGATTTCATTCTTATAATTCAAAATCAATTTTGAATACTTTTTGGGTACTATCATTTCCCCTATTGGTATCTCTCCAATCACAATCTTTGGCTCCTTTAAGTGATTTCTTTAGGGACTCATTTGTTTCTGGTGTGGGAACACTGATCTCACTCCCAATTAATTCCCTGCAACTTCTGTGTGCGCACCCTTTGGTAGACAATTGGCTTTTCGAATGTGTCATCATTGACGCCTTGTTTCGACAGAAAGTCTTGTATCTTCTGCCCTCCATTTCTTGGCAAGTTCCCTTTTTTGTCTTTGACAGCCCTGACCAATTTATTACTGTCCCTTCGGTATAACTCTTAACCTCGTTAATCAGCTCATCATACTAATCACCTTCTATCAGGTTTTCAATGTTCCCACTGTATTTTCTTTCTTTTTCCCCCCATCTTTTTCTTTGGCAATCTAAATATCTGTTCTTCTTTTTGCACTTTTAATTGTTTCTAAAGAAGAAGAAAGCCTCTCTCTTTGGTGGCTTGCAAAGGATTGTCTGTTACCAAGGCATCTAAAAAACATTGACTATAAAATTAATTTAATGAAAGCTTTTATTCGAAAGAGTTTATATATATTATACAGAAAACAAAGTACTAAAAAATATAATTTTGTAGTCAATTTTAGCATGGACTACAGGGGGAGGATGTTAATATGCGTTTTGTTAATATTCACTGAATTTTCTCAGCTCCCCTATGCTCCCCTATATGCAGAAGTTGTTATGCACTGATCTCTTTTATTTTCTAGTCGTAGTCCTCTCACTTTTTTACTTTAGTTTTGTCTGCAAATCGTGTATAAATAGTGCATTAAATTAAAATATAACCAATACCATAACAAATTAATTGCTGTTTAACTGCCACTATTACCTTTGAAGGGAAGTTTCTTTCCATTTTCTCTCAGCATCCTCTTTGACACTCCTAAGAATTGTACGTCTGAGGCTCTTTCTTTGATTATTTGCCTGTGGTACTTTTGTCATGGTCTCTCGTAATGAGATTCCAGTCCATTTATTGAATACAGGATTTAGTTCGTTAAACAACTCTTGTGCTACTGCTATTGCTTGTTTTTTTCCTGGTTTTGTGTTTTTCCCTTTGTCAATCTTTGCATTTAATTCAGCCGCTACTCTAAAGGGATTTTCTTTTTCTTTGCTTTTCAGGGCCAAGCTCTTCACTGGAAACAGAGCACAAGTTGCTGGATAACTGGATAACAGCCTCTGCAATTTGTAAATGTGTGCTCATTTTTCCTTGACTGAGAGACACTTAGCCATCGCTCGCATGAGAATTCAGTGAAAAACTTTGTACTATCTTCTCGGCTTTTTTCTTTGGGTCCCATTTTCTCAAAACACTTGTAACTGCCAAGAACCGTTTTTTGAAGGTCTTATAATGAAGCGAAGATTTCAGAAAAGTATTTGTACCTTGCTTTGATAACTTAACCAATTTAGCGGGATCGTGATCACAACCTTTTGCTTTGTTTGCTGAATAGAGAGCTGCAACTTTTGCAGAACCACAAGTAGTAGGAGAACAAAAGCCATTTCAAGTAAATACTTTTTCAGCGCAAAGCGCAAAAGTGTGACCATGGTTGAAGATTGTTTCCAGATAGGAAAGAAGGATTCGCCATATTGTGATCTTATTGATTCACAATGTCCCAGAATTGTGCAGATTTTCTCGCATAAATAGCGGTAAAATCGTTAAATGACTGCTGAAAATTATTCTTCAATGTCTTAGCAAAAGTACGACTGCCTAATAACATCTTTAAATTATGCGAATTGGCCGAAGGAAATGGATATAATATTGATTACAGTAAACTTTGAATTTTCATATAATATGTAAAATGGCCGCCAGGCGATTGAAGAGTGCAAAGCATAATGGTCATTACTTCTGTTTGGATAAAAAAAGTTCAGTCATGTTGGTAAAGGCAGTCATGTTGGTTCTGGCGGGAAAGTGTTATATATATATATATATATATATATATCTTGGCTATATCCTTCAATTGTGGCGTTGTGTTATGTGAGGAATACGAACACATGGACGACACGTTTTATACAAAGCTAATCCTCACACATTTCACCACAATTATAGAAAAATCTAAAAAGAGAAGCAGACTATTCATTCAGGACGGTGACTCATCACAAAATAGCGCAAGCTCTAGAAAGGCTTTGGAGAAAGTCTTATTTTATTAGTTATTTTATGTACAAACATGCATATAAGCATATATTAGTACAAATATATACTCTATACATATTTTGCCATACATCGCATATAAAATTTATGATGATTAATATAAGTAACATATTTAGAAGCTTTTAGTGTCATTGTTACATGCGCAGATTACAGCGCTATAACGAAAACATCAATATTGGAGAATAAACTTTGCAAAACTTAATGCGCAAGGAGGTATTTCAACTTGCCTCTGGTGGAATTTGATAATTAAATGTGAAAACACGCCATCTTACAGACATCATCTCCGTTTCGCGTTCATCTTTTACACCCCTTTTCATATAAACGAAAGGAAATTTACTAGTACAAAAAATAGGTGTATCCTTATCGAAAACAATGTCCTGCGCATAATGGGTCTTGGGGGCACTGGGAGGTGTACTAATTGACCCTACAATATCAAAAGGAAATCATGCCAAGTAATCATTTGCTCTGACCAACCAAAATCATTTAGAAATAGCATTCTTTTCTTTCAGCCGCGACCTACGCAAATGTGGATAATGCAGGATTAGAAAACGTTTTAAAGATTGTATTCAGTGGATTGAGTATAAACGTTTTTTGCACAATTAGCGGGTCCTACGATGAATATATTACGGTGTTTACCTCTACCTCTAAATAACAAGTCTTTGACACATTCTTTAAAGGCTTGTCTATTTATGGCATTATTATCTAAAACCTCACAAGCCAAGGTATGCCATTGACCATTGCACAACTGTACACATTCTTTAGATAAACATTCTTGTAACAATTGGATTCGTGTTTTCTGTCTGGTCAGAGTTTCTTGTGATGTTTCCACCTCCCATGCTTTATGTAATACTTGCACACTACTCTCGGACCTCAGTTAACTATAAACTCAGCCAAATCTGATTTTCCAGCTTGCTTTTGTTGCTGTGCTAGTACAAGCAATTATGTTCGTGTTTTAATGTTTTGGTTTATAATAAAAGTCTTTTCTTCTTTTGGGAACTTTTCAATGCCTCTAAATCATCATCATTTTCCCTATCTTCAACATTGTGTTGCTGCCTCGATGCGGTACTTGTTCGTGGTGCTGGTGCATTTCTTAAATCTGGATGATCATCACTCTCTAAGACATTGTCATCCTCTTTGGTTACATAGCTCCATGCTGAGTAATAGTTATAACGACTCCTGAAAAAATGTACATTTATACCATGTTCTTCTTGTAAAGCATTACGAATTGCTCACCACCTTTTGAATATGGTCTAATTTCACTGCTAGATGATATTGAATCCCGCCATTACACTTTCGTCACACTCCTCGCCATGAGACAATGGTCTTGCTTCGTGTTGGTCGTTGCGACTGCAATGAAATCAGTGAACTCGAGGCAGGCTTGACCAGAGCCCAAGGTGCACCTCGCGGGCCGTTGAAAGCTTGTACCTTTTAGTAGTTCTGGGATGGATGTTAGAATCTGGGTCAAGTGGTGGTATCTGATCAGCAATGGCTTCAAGGTGTCGAAATTTCTTCAACATCTCTGATGTTGGGAATTCCGTCTTTGTCGGATGGTATTAGATCACATCTTATTAGGCATGTCAGACCAAAATCTTTACCTTGCATAAGACTGCACAGTAAGGTCAGCTTTTCTTTGCTGTGACTCGAGAGTCAACAGCATTGCCTCTGTACTTTGTTGATCTTGAACTATCATTGTCGTCTGTTCTGACTGTTGCTCAATTAATCTCTGTGTGAACTTTAGAATTTTTTTGGACGGTTTCTTCTTGTTCGTAGTACACACTTTTTTCTTTGCCCCCCACCCCCCCCCCCCCCCCCCCCTCATTCTCACTTTCTTTGCTATCGTCACTATCCTTGCGTCGTCTTGAGATCCACTGTTGTCCAGAGACAACTCTGGGCTAGAAATGCTTTCGCTGTCTTGTTCAGCGGCAGTATTTGTCCTATTTGTAGAACTCTGGGTGTAGTTGTTACTGGTCTAGAGGCGACAATTTCATTGAAGTCATCATAATACGGACACCACTTCAGGGAACGACCTGTTTCTGTGTTGTTAGCTTTGGCATCTTTGTAGGCTTTCTTTAGGTTTTTTATTTTGTCTTTACATTATTTCGCCGTCCTTAAGTGGACCAGCTAAAATTAGAAACTAAAAATGAATAATAACAATAATGGCAACATGTTTTAGAAACTTGATTTTAGTTAAACCTTTTTGATAAGAGTAATGCTCAGAATGCTAATGAACTACGAACTACAGAGTTTTAAGAAATTTTTAAATTAATTTTTGAAGTAATTCTTGTCGAAAATGTTTAATTAAAATCAAGTTTCTAAAACATATTTTCTCTATTTCTTGAACAATAATGATAATATTAATAATCACAATAATATATATATACAATAATAATATTTAGTGACTAGTAAATTATATTTAACTGTTCAGAATTACCAAAAAATGGTCTGTCATCAATTTTTATGTTGAGTTCCATCTCAGTGGATTGAGGATCATGCAACTTTTGTTTGTGTGATGCCTTGATAACAGCTGACTGAAGATTGACTTCATACCCTTTGCTTGTTTCCCAATCCGATAGTTTTTCATTGCCCATAGCCGTCGTATCACTCTGAATACCATTTTCCTTACTTCCTTTACTTGGTTTTTGTTAAGAGGGAAGGTGTATCAGTTTTTCTGTCGATGTAAATTTAAGATGATTTACAATTATAAAGTCAAGAGGTAGAGTATACAAATACTAAACGTGTACAACATACAAATACCTCTTAATACTGCTAAACATGCTAATTCTATTGTTCTCTATTGTTTAATCAATTATTCTATTTAGTAGTAAAAAGTGCAAAGTATTGCACACTTATATGGAGTGTACTCTACAGTAAGCCTATGCCTAAGCCTAAGCCTAAGCCTAGTAAATGTATAAATTATAATGTATAAAAAACTTATATCTTAAATTATATCTAAAATGTATTTTTTTTCAATTGTTCATTTGTGATATATGAACAATTATATAATGAACTGAATTAGGAATTAATATAATCTCTCTATTAAAAAAATAATGATAATAAATAATAATAATCTCTCTATTTAAAGCTCCAAATGGCAGTTTCTAGTTCGTATGTTACATAGTTCATGCAGTCATTTCAAGTGTGATCTAGTATCAATTTATCAAAAACGATGAGCTTGCTTACCCCAGTTCTTTCCAGATTTGTGATGTTTATTATCGTTGGCCAGGCATCAACTGGAATTCTGGACTCTAATTTAAAATAGATTAATGCCCAGTCCGGTGGCCGTAACAACTGCAGATACACTTTAGATGTTTCTCCCAGCATTTCGCTGAATTCTGCTTTCATCCCCCTTACTTCTGCTGCCTGGTGTCATGTCTAGTGCATCACTATCCTCCAGGTCGAGACGTTTGCCAATAACAGATGAAAGTGGAACCTTGTATTGCTTACTGATGTCGCTTAATTCAAGCCATAATCCATGTTTGCCTTTTTATCGCTCTTTTGTTTTGCTTCTTGTTATGATCGTCTGTACGTGTTTACATTTTCAACAGCTAAGTTGCGTTTTTTTAACCTTTCTATGGACTACTTTTGGCTCTGTTTGGACTTGAGCATCGATGTTAGGAACCTTGCATTTTGGCGCCAACATGAAGTTAGTAGGGTCCATTTTGTGTATATTGCTGACGAGGTTTTGCATGCCTGCTTTACTAAAATCAGGGTTATTCTGTCGAATGATTGAGTCAAGTACGCCAAACGTTTTTTTAAAAAGGAGTTTGAATTTGGTGAATTTACTTGTCAGTATCTGTTAAGTAAATACAATAAAATATTAACTCACCTGGAGTACCCACAATTGCCACTCTCCCTGAGCCTTTGTGGTGCTTTGGCAGATGTCCACATGAGTAACAATCCTGTGTGCTTGCAACTGTAAATACTCTGCATGTGCACCCTGAAGTACCTGTGCAACCTGTACTTGCTTCCTTAAAACAAAATGATATGAGTAAGACATTATAAGCTCTCCCTCTAAAACCAATATTTAAAACACTAAAAGACGCAATAAATGCAAAGTATATGAAATTTAAATGTTTGCTTACATGCTTTGAGGATGGACACGGGCGCCAACCGCAAATATTTGTCCCTGCCTTTTCAATATATCCCAGGCAGGGATATAAGGAAAACTTTCCTCTTGAAACTCCTTTGTGGTCGGACACGCTGCCTACAAATTACAAGGCAGAGTAAAGTTATATAAAAAAGCTTTATTATAAGTTCTTGCTTACTATTTCTAGTCAGCAAGACAATCAACATCCATACTAACCTTCCATCATCTATCTGGACTGATTGCTGTAATAGTACTTATAAAAAATGCTTCCCAAAGAAAAGTCACAAACTTACACGGAAACCCACGCTAATCAGTGAAAATCAAGCCGCGCTAAATGGCATCCTCTAATTCTGATGCATTCCCCTGCCATGGTAATCTGCCTCTTCCAAACTCTTTTATGAAGAGCACCAGCAGTAATTCCTTCTTCAAGAGTTACACTGTGGACAAAGAATAAAGATCAATTTAACTATACAAAATATGTTCCCGCAATGAAACTCTTCATTTGATTAATACGTATAAGAGGTGAGGTGGATGACTTAAGCTTTGGTGTTGTACTTCAAATTTACCATTCAATGTCTCAACAAGGCCCTCTCTCTCAGGCACTTTTCCAAAAACGGATTTCAGAAGAGTTCTTGCCTAGCTTACTGACATCAGATGTAGGTGACGGCGGAGGTGTAACTCTCTTGTTGGGATTCTTGGTCCTCCCTAAAAGGATCATTGTGTCAGTGCTTTCAACATCTGACTCATTGTCCTATATAGTATGTCGTCCAGTTTCGTGACAGTACCAGTATCGTGACACAAACAAATTAAACTCGTTTTTAGCGGCAGCTATTTGATATTAAAAAAAAAAAAATAAAGACTACAGAGAAAACACTGAACATTTAGCCTCAGTATGCATGTTTTGACGGGCTTTTACATGCACGGATTGTTCAAAGAGAGGCAATTGTTGACAGAGTAGTGGAGGTTTCCTGGCTAACATGTATGACTTTTACTGCATGAGCGTCGGTGGTTCCATCCGTTAATTGAAATTTTCCTCTGTTCACACAATTGTCACAATTTGAAATGCTCACAAAACTGTCACGCTTCTATCCAAAATGCACCATTTAGGGCTTTGTGTCGACACTGCACAGGATCATCTAACATTGTGATTAAGTCATTTAAATCCTGACACTGAACTTCACAGGTTTCATCTTGAGAGTATAACAGTTTAAACAGTGTGCTCTTGTCAGAAGTAGAATGATATAGGCAGCTGACCATCACGTCCAGCCCAAAGCATACCGAACATTAGCTTTGTTTATTCCCATGCCAAAGGAAGCATTAGCTACAATGCAAAGTGCTTCTCCATTCAGCCATTTTGAATAGCTTGCCTGCTTCATGTCCTCTGACAACTTTCCATGATATTTCACTGATGTTATCCCCCTCTTGATCAGCTCACTGTGTAACGTGGTGACTTCACGTGGCAATAAACAGTAAACAATTCCGCATTCTCCTCTTTCACTTCTTTCCTTGACATATTTGGCTATTTCATCAACATATTTCGAGGACTACTCGAGAACCACCAAAATCAAATTTTCTCTGTAGACAGTGTTCCTGAACACCACAGGATCGCCAAAAATCAATTCCAGTCTAGCTGTTATTGTACCCTTGTGAAAAAAGCTTGGAAATTCCTAGGAATTCCTAGGTGAGAACTATGAAAGCTCAAGATATGATTATTTTGAGGATAGAATTAAATCATCCTACTAACTAGTAATTAATTGTCAATGAATGTATTTTGAACAGCAAGAGTTAAACCTTGGCAATTACTGTAGGCAGTTAATTATCAATCAATGATCAGTTTAATACATACTGCTCAGAGTACTGTTATTATTATAAGACCAACTATTGTTGATAAATCAGGCAATTGATTTCTACATGTTACCTAAGGTATAGTTACTGTATATAGAAATCTTTTGAATTGCTTCATAACATGGCAAAGTGGGAGCCAAGCATCTAATCATTGTAACAAATAACTCATTCTTGATGTTTCTTACCTCAAACAAAGCTAATTTCAATGGGATCATTGCTAGTTTAGCATAGGTAACTTATTGATACATTGTCCATGTCATTCTCATAAGGTTTCAAGGTAGAAAGGTCCATTATCCATGCTAAAGTCTGTTATAAACCGTCTAAGTCAAAGTCAAAGCACTGAATGGCTGTTGTAACATATCATATTCAAATCATGTGAGAGCAAACCTTTTAGCCAATCACAAAGAAGTTTTTTCTGAAACACATTCCAATTATGGGTGGGACAATGAGGTGCTACATTCCTTTGTCACTTCACTGATAGATATTCCAAACTATTCCAAGAAATTCCAAGTAGCTAATAGTTTATCATTTGGAATTCCTAGGAATAGTTATTATAATAATATTCCTTTTATTTTTATCAAATTAAAAGACTAAGAGAAAACATCTACATCATTATTTTACCCGATAAACTTGCCTTTGTATGACAAAATTTCATATACTTATTTTTCACTGTAGAGAAGATATATGTATACTTCATTCTCCTGAGTTCCAAAACTGAAGTGTCACGAAACTGGGAAAACATACTGTATATGAAGAAAAACCATGTTTAAAAAAAAAAATTAAAATTTTTAGGCAGGGGTATTGTTTTTTCTTTAGCAAAACAATATACTTTCACATGTGGTTGTTGCATACACAGTAAACAAACACAAGTGGCTCTTATAAAAAGGGAGAGTCAACCAAAATTATAATATTAAAAAAGAAAAAGAAATACATGTACATCAGTAAGAAACTTGATTGATTTCAGTGTAAACCGTATTTTTTTCTTTATCATAATACTTTTCCCAACAAGTGACACATTCATAATTATTCATAAATACTTGGTCTTTTTCATCTTGTAATTTGAAAACGGACGCAAGACAGCACGTTAAATAGCTTCATTTTGGTATAGTAAAATTAGAGTCTTGTCTACAAGGAAAGCAAAGGTATGTTTTGGTCTACAACATTGTCCTCAAGTGTGCAATAAATTAAAGTATATTGTTCTTCAAAAAGACTGAAAATAAATGTCACACTAATCTTTTACTAAAACAAAACTTCAACCGAAAACATTTATACACACTGAGCATGACATACACACCAATAAATACTTCCTCTGATTAACTTCTACAAGAAAGGATTTTCGCCAGGGCTTGGCGCCTGCTTTTCAATAACGCCTGTGTTTTACAAACAGTTTTTGTGAAAACCACATTTTTCTAAATTCTTATAAAACTATCTCCACGGAGATATAATCTTTATTATATAGTCTATCCAACAACATCTATACATATCTTTATGTTTTCATTTCATCCCCATTTCATAATGATATCTAAAAGAGGGATATGCTGCTTTTCACGAAGCTTGTTTACTGGCAAATAGTAGATAAACAATCATCCACAGGTTGGAGTAATTTGGCTATGGTCAGATGACCACAGCCGCTTTATTAAATATATTTAAATGTAATTTGATATTTACAAGATTTGTTCAATTTGGATTTGACCCAGTAAAGGTGGGGACTAAATAACGCTAACATGATACAATATCAATATATATATATAAAGTCTGCAAATGCGGTGGAATGGGGAGGAGGTGGGAAAATATTGCGAACGTTCTTGTTGAATAGCAGTGTGGAATGAACGCTGTCGCTGCGTCACGTGTACACCACAATCCCCAAGGGAGGTTACAACAATTGACTTCCTTTTGATCCCATTTGCATTAGCATAATGTTACATAACACATTAAAACACAAAGAACTATTGTTTTAATTTAAAAACAGGGATTCCATGAAACCATAAAAATACTATTCGCTCACAAATATTTCATTTATGTTTTTATTTCATTCCCATTTCATAATGATATCTAAAAGAGGGATATGCTGCTTTTCAAGAAGCTTGTTTACTGGCAAATAGGTTGGAGTAATTTGGCTATGGTCAGATGACCACAGCCGCTTTATTAAATATATTTAAATGTAATTTGATATTTACAATATTTGTTCAATTTGGATTTGACCCAGTAAAGGTGGGGACTAAATAACGCCAAAGCATAATTATAAAATTTTCAAATCTAGATAATGAAATAATTATGCCACCCCACCCGAGGGAAAAGCAGCATAAACCCACAACACAGGAATGAAAATGTGTATCCTGATGAGTTGTTCTAAACGTGCTGCCCTTGCTTGTCAAGCTTAGAACAACTTTTGACGAATTGATTTTTGCTGAAAGGCTTGTTCTCAATCTGCTACCCTTGCTAATCAGAGTGAGAACAACCCTGACTTGTAAATCAACTAAGATAACTATTCAAAATATAGTATAGATTAGATATCTGATCTAAGTTGCTGCCCTTGCTAATCAGACCTAGCTAGAATAATATCAATGTCCACTATAATTTGTGAAGAAAAATGTTGCTTACACACCATAAGCTATAATTATAGGCCTCCATGTCAGTCCTGCTGCCCTTGCTGATCAGGTCTGATATAAAAGGCAACTAAATTGTTAAGATAATGTGCACATTGCTATGAAAATGAATGAAGTAATAAGAATTAATGAATCAGTGATGGGATCCTGATGTATTTCAAGAATGCATTTGATTTCCATCTACCCATGGCTCTAATCTGCCCATCAGACATACCCTTTTGTGCTGCATGTGAAGCAGCACCAATACGAAAACTATGTCCCTTGTATCTGTCAGGGTCTAAATTGCAAATCTTCAGGGCAGTAACAAGCTTATCATGGAAAAATTGTCTAGAAACCGAACTACCATCCAATCTCCTAAAAACAGGGCCCCCACTATAGCCTCTCAGTTGTAAATAGCTCAACAAATGTTCAACTGGACCAAAAGAAGTTTGATGTGACACAGTTGATTATACCTGTGTTTGAATTGTAAAAATTGCACCTTTAAGGATACTACTTTATTATTATTATCCAAAAACCTAGAAATTTGATGTAGCTGAATATTATTCCCAGCATTGGTGGCTGTAATTTCGCCAATTCTTGAAAAAGTGGAAAAAGCAAACAAACACATTGCCTTGAATAAGCATGTATCATACAGCGAAATGGACATGGAATCAACTGCTTGAACGATTCTATGATAAATAGGTAATGTGATTGGTAAACGGCAGTCTAAACGCAAGTTGATCTTTCCATATCCTTTTAACATTTGGACGATAAAAAAACACTTTTTGTAGGATCTACAAAACCAGACAACTTGTGACTATATCCCAGTGCAGATACATATGTATTGACAGTAGAACAAGCATACTGTTTTTTGTATAAATAAGCTATAAAGAGTGCCAAGTTTGCAGGAGAAATAGGTATGGTAGCAGGCGTACCTGGTAAAACATTATCAATAAATTGGTAAAAAAGCTTCCATGCCCTCTTATAAGTGGGAATGGATGATGGTTGCAAGTTTGATTGTATTAAATTAGATACTATAGCATCCAGTTCTGTGGTAGAAGATGCATGGGTATCTCTGTTGGGGACTGAGCCATGGAAGAAGGTGCTGATTGGAGGAATTTCATGAGCTGCAAACGAGATAAGGAATCGGCTAGACAATTCTTGGTCGACAATTCTTGGTCCCAGGTACATGTTTTGCTTTAAACAGAATATTATGCTTCAAACAGATCAACACCAACTTTCGAACAAAAATCATGAGCTGTGTGTCTTTGCAAGATTGTTTGTTTATGACATGTACCAAGGCCTCATTATCAGTAAAAAATAATATACACCGATTCTTCATTTTGTCCCCCCATAAAAACAAACTAAGGACAATGGGATAAAACTCTAAAAAAGCAATATTGTATGATGTCCACTCAACTGGCCAAGCCCCATAGCACCATTTACTGCCAAAAACAGCACCAAAACCTAAGGCCCATGAGGCATCCGTATATAGGTTCAGATACTCAGAATTATACCAACGGTCCTCAAGAAAAAATGATTTACAATTATATTCAGCAAGGAAATCCCCCCCCCCCCCCCCCCCCCCATACCTTTAAGTCTGCTTTTGCTTCTTTTTTGAGACGAATGTAATAGTTATGGGATTTGATGCCAATTGTCAGGTCTATAAGACGGTGAAGAAATGCACGCCCCGGAACAATAACGGAACAAGCAAAATTTAAATGCCCGACTAAAGACTGAACCTCTTTTAAAGTAACCTTTTTTCTTCTCATAAAATCAGTAATGATTTGGTTACATTTGTTAATCTTATCTACAGGCAATCTAGCCTCAGAATTGATTACATCCAATTCAATTCCAACAAAAGACAAAACTGTATTGGGGCCAAATGTTTTTTCTGGTGCTATGGGAACTCCTAGATAATCACATAAATCCACCAACAATGTCATCTGTCTGTGACATAAATCATAAGTTGGAGCAACAATAAAAAAGTCATCGAGAACATGAATTAAATGATTGATTTTCAGTTTATTGCAGGCGATCCATTCTAGTGCAGAGCTAAATAGTTCAAATGTACTACATGAGCTGGAGCAGCCCATGGGCATGCATTTATCATAATAATATTGTCCCTTCCATGACATACCAAGGACATTGTAGTCGTGAGGGTGTATAGGTATTATCCGAAAGGCATTTTTTATGTCAGTTTTACCCATAAAACAGCCCTTGCTGACCTTTTTAATTAACTGAATAGCATCAGAAATGGTTGCATAATGCACACTAGAAAAATCAGCAGGAATGCCGTCATTTACTGAAGAACACCGGGGAAAAGACAAATGGTGAATCATACGAAATTCACCAGGTGCCTTCTTAGGAACAACACCAAGTGGAGACACGATAAACGGTGAAAATGGTGGTTCACTATAGGGCCCAGCAATGCTGCCTGCCAAAATTTCCTTTTCAAGTTTGCTATCTACTATTGCCATGTTCTCACAAGCGGACTGTAAATTATGCGAAGAACATGCAACACGTTGACCTTGAAAATGAAGCCTAAAACCACGTTGGAAACCCGAAATTAATCTCTCTGCAATTGAAGGATCATACCCTGATAAAAGGAAACTCAATCTATCAGCTCTTACAGGTGTTGGTAAATTATCTTGGGCGTGTATTTGCTTGTGGTGGTTTGTTGTGGTTATTGCCTTGTGGTGGTTTGTTAGGGTTTGCTGCGGTATGTTGTGGTCTGTTGTGTTGTGCTGGGGCTTGTTGTATGGTGGTGGTTGTTTGGTTTTGGCCACGAAAGGAACAATTTGTAGGGAAATGAGACCTGTCGCACTTGTGACATTGGTGTTTGTAGGCACACCCACTGCAGTCCAACCCCTTACTAAATCTAAAACATTACCCGAAAGGCTTTCTTTCTGAGCGAGGTGGCATGATATTTGATTGGTGCCTGGTATTGTGTTGAGTTGATCTTTGAACTCTAGGGGGAGGGCAACTGCTGTGAGCGCATCCACAATTCCCAATGCACACACTCCCACTGAAAAGAAGTTGTTTGAGATTGTCTCAAAAAACGAAAATTCTAATCTTAAAATTTCCAGTTGTGCCCCCTGGCAGCCAAATCCTGGGAAATTTTCGACAATACACACCCACAAATACATGGAAACAATGAAGCCAAGATTCTATTGACAAAAACATTTTTGGTTCCGAAACAGGCTCTAGGCTGATTGTTGGACTACCTTGTGATGTGCTAATCGCAAGTTGGAATTTGTCTTCCAGGATTGAATTTTGCAATAGTGAAGACATGTCAAAATACTCATTATTCCAAATCTTTGCTTTTAGACTTGAGACTTGAGACGTTGCCACGGCATCGGACACCAAGGTATCGGCCTGGGGAACAGTGATGGCAGGAATTGGTTCAACCAAAGGGGCATCACGCCGTAGAGTAGAATCCACATGTACATTGGACTGAGGTGCCGTGTGAGTTGTTAACTGGTCTGCGACTGCCATGGTGACCTGTTGGACAATACTGGCCATCATCTGCGGTGGAATAGTCCATTGTGACGTGGGTGGTAGTGTGGTCTGGACTGGATCTGCGTTTCTCCGGGGGCGTGTTGAGGCTGGCCGCGCAGTTAGGTGGTCAGCGGTTCTTTTCTTTGTTGATCGTCGTAAATTAGACATGCTAGTTTATATCTGAAAATTAAAAAATAAACCTAATTGGCAGATTTCTGATGCTGGTAAAATGATCATCAAGCTCATGAAATAAAGTAAGAATTATATTGAAAAATAATGTTACACAAGGATTTTAACAATAAGAAACCCACCTGGGTACCGATCATGGGCAAACAAAAATAATAACGGCAAGGAAAAGCCTGTCAACAACAAAGGACGACGCTTTAGCCCCCTTTTTCTGCCAAATATTAAGAGGAAAACCTCTAAAATGTGGAATGTACCACCATAAACATTGGGACTAACGTCCACAATAATGTGCCAGGACTAACGTCCACAATGAATGTGCTGGGACTAACGTCCACAATAAATGTGCTGGGACTAACGTCCACAATAAATGTGCTGGGACTAACGTCCACAATAAATGTGCTGGGACTAACGTTCAATAACGCACAATAAAAAACATGAGTACTACAGTACTCATAATAAGACAAGGAATACACACAAGTCGTTCATAAACAGGGATAACTTCCATAAAAATAAATATAAAATAGCCCATGACCAAGTAAAATTAAAGAAGAGGCACAGCACCTAAAGTAAAGACAATGCTTTCATAATCGCCCCACGATAACTACGAAATAAATGGTATTGGCCAGAGGTATTCAAATGAACACCGTCCGGTAAATAAAAATCTTAAACTGGGTGGTTAAAAAGTCTATGGTCCCAGCAGAAAACCCCGAGGAGAGGATCTAATACAACCTTAACATAATTGTTTAAAATTTTAGCCCGCTGATGAAAAAACTCCGCGTCGGCATGTGAAATAGCACGAGGTATTACACAACACCAACCACATGTACTGAAAAATAACCCAAAATTAACTGCACTAAGTCATCTATCGCTGAGCCGACGACTTCAGGCCCAACAGAACTCAGATCATGAGTTCCTATCTCCAAAATAACAATGTCAGGCTTATAAGAATTAATAATTTCAAGATATAATCTTTATTATTATATAGTCTATCCAACAACATCTATACATATCTTTACCGTATCCCTTAATTTATAATATTAATTTTCTCATTATCAAGCTAAATATTACTTTATTCATACTAATTTTATGATTAAAGTTATAACGGCACATGTTATTACATTACATTACATTGTAATAGTCAGTTCTCTCAGCTGTAATTGAACAAGTTATTTAAAATAATAATGATTGATAACCAATGCAAATGATATCACGAATAACAGAAAACGTTCATTGTGAAGTTGATTACACTATCTATTTATTATGATCTATGTGATACCAACAGCAAAACCACAAATAGAGGTTTTTGTGTAAATCAAAATAAAACCATTTGTAGTAGTTAACTCTTTTTCCAAAGTTCTTCTGCAGCCATTTCAACTGAAGCATTCTTTTCTTTAGATCTTTCTCCAATATAGCGATTATAATATCCACTTTAGCGATGATGGGCATCCATTACCAACTGAGAACAGGTACACTTGAAATGTCGCACTGTCTGTTTGTGGTTTCGTCAAAAAACGTTTTTTTTTATATTTCAGTGGACACACATTTTATGCAAAAAACAAATCACCGTCCATTTCTTTCTCATCCCAGCGATTCTTTGCCTCTTGACATAACCTCGGTCAAATAACTTTTCATTCTTTCCAAAATCATTGCACTCCAATTTGTAGCTACGGTTCTTGTTGCCCTTTCACGATCAATGACTGATTTTTACTAGTTGATATAGCTTAATACCGGACAACTGTTACCAACTTATGCACGTACCTTTGTCTTATTACACTTACATATAGACTATTTCGATCAATGAACTCTAGTTAACACTTTTGGACAAACTTTGTTTTTGCCCATGAGCTGCTATTTTTATTAAACTTCCAACAGAGTTGAGGATTGTCTAACAGGTGGAATTACAGCTATTACCTAGACATCCATATAAAACATAATAATATAAACAAAATGAAAAAGTTACAGAGTAAATTATTACTGCATTACGGCCTACACTTTGAGCAGCGGCAACTAGTAACCTAAGAACAGGTGTCACTAGTTGCAAAAGAAGTTAAAAAAAAATTATAATAGTAAATTAAGAGCTGCTCATTAATATACTTTAGATTGGTACATAGTCTGAACTCAATAGGTAGATTGTTCCAGAGGGGTATAAATAATAATAATAATACAATGTTTTAGGCGCATTATCAATACTCAACGCCCTTACAAAAAAAAAACCCAATCCAAATAAAATTAATTAAAAAGAAAAGTTTTGAGTTTAAGTGATGAGATGTTATCTGTGTTTTTTATGTGTTGGTGCAGTGAGTTCCATAATTTAGGGGATATGAAATAAGTTAAATAGGAATCAGTCAAAGGTAGCCTTAAAAATGTTAAAACTAACCTCATCATCATCGAAAGTAAAATTAACGGTGAGCAAGAATGTGGTTATGGGGAGCTCATTACCACTGCCTTTCGTTTGTTTACCCGCACCCTGGAAGGTGGACACCAACACCTTCTGTACGGCTTTGGGGTTCTGTGGATCTTCCCAGTAAACCAGAAATGTACTTCTCATCAGAGGCCATAGTTTAAGATGTCGATTGAGACATCAATACTCCTCCGAGAAGTTTTTGGACTAATTATTTGTACTATACATACTAAAAAATGCCACAATGCAAGTAGACATTCCCTTGGATAAATAACTCAAAAATTATTCGATGCTTTTTTTATAACTTTTCTGGTATAATATTTAGCGTCTATCAAGACTTGTTGCCGAGTTTAGTTTGCATTAAGAGCTTCTGAGTATGTGAGCGAAAGAAAAACGCAGTCTTTATCTCGTTTTACAAGCTAAGGTTCAATATGCAAACTTGTTCCAACCATTTACGTCTGTGACAAGGTGGAATTAGGCCTGGTTACCAGGCTACCGTCGAACGTGGCTGGTTTTACCTTTGCATTGGCTTGCTTTGGTCTCCTTTGCCAAAGATTCAATGGCGTCTAGTGCTTGATAGAGTTCATTTTCGTCTAAACTAAAACTTTAAGATTTGGCTGAGTTCAGGTCTCATTTTCGGGTTTTGAAGAATGACTGCTGCACATGCCAAGACGTACTGTAGTAGCTTTCCAAAAGAAAATATGTCACTTTTAAGTGAGGGACCGCTGCTGCCATCTACAATCTCAAGTGTGATGTGGGGATAACTTGAACTATATTGGCTTTGTTCCTGTTTAGAGAGTGTTATTCTTTTTGGCACATCAGACACTTTAGAACGCTTTCCAAAGTCGATAACACTGTTATACTGACCGCCAGTATTCTCAATCGCAATGTTGTTCGATTTAAGGTCGTTATGTAGGAAGCCCTTTGAATGAATATAGCTTAGGCCGGCAGCTACACCTCTGTAAATGTGAAACCACTATTGTTTTGACAGTTGCATGGTTTTCACTGCCTTCAGTACAGTTAGACTTTTCTCCCCCATGCCGTGAAATTGTAATACCATTGAGTAAGGAAATCTTTTGATGTGCAGATTCCAAAGAGGAGTGGGAGATTTCTGTGCTTCTGCCTCAGGTAGCACTTCTCATTTAAGTTGTGCCTTAGTGTGGAAATTATCAGCTATGTAGTACTTTACTGCCACTATCATGCCTCTATATCGTGCTAGCTTACAGTATTCAAATATTCCTACTCCGATTGAATTTCCTATTTTAACAATGACATCAATTTTGATTTCTTTAATCGCTCATTTTGCCTTTTTCTTTAACTTGTAGTTTGCAGTCTTTCGGACAACATGTTCTTAGGTACAACGTTGGTTGTTGGTTTTCGATATATGTTGCTGGTAGCTCATCGCCTGATTCATGATCACGTTCATCCCCTGCTCCAGTTCTTCTTTTATCAAATTCCTTCTTCCTTTTCATCTCCTCAGTTTCTCTTTTCAATTTTCTTTCTTAGCCAATTCTTTTTCTGGATCTTCTCTTTTTTGTTTGTAGTATTGTTTTCTAGAGCTCAACTGATCAGCGTCCATGTTTCACAAATTGTGAACAGTGAAAACTTAGGGCGTGTTATGTCCGTTAATTATTTATAGCCAAATCTGACAGAACAAGCATTTACACTTCTTTTAGCTATGGAATTGTCTTAATATAATGTGTGAGGAGTTAATAAAAATATCTAAGAAATATCCAATTTTTCTAACTTCATCTCGTATTTGAAATGATATGATTTTTTGTTAAAAATAGCGAGTCCCAAAGTAAATAACGCATTTCATATATAGATAAACACAACAACTCTTTTAAATAATATATACTACAAATAAAACTATTATCTACAAATATTACATTTTATTACAAATCTATACAAAACGTTTTCAGATTGTACTGAAATACATTATATAAAAAGAATATAAAGTGTCGGTAACACAGGCAATCTACAGTCACCCCAGAGTCGGTAACACAGGTTATCTACAGTCACCCCAGTGTCAGTAACACAGGTAATCCACAGTCACCCCAGTGTCCGTAACACAGGCAATCTACAGTCACCCCAGTGTCAGGTTATTGATATGGACTGTCTTGTCTTCTCCATTCCAAAAACTTTTTAACAGGAGACGACGATGGATGTACATGTCACTAAATTGCCAATTGAATGTTGTTTACAGACATAATTATACCCATAATGCAACTACCACTGCCACTGTTGACTTGGCTTTCCAAAGCGACTAATCTCTGCAGAAAAGTCCCAAGACAAAAGATCGAATTGTGGGTGTATGTTGCCTGATGTGTCATATAATGACTGAATCAGTTTCTTTGTTATGCGCCCAAGATTACAGGGTGGCTTTCAGTGTAAACCATTATCATAATATTCAAGATTTGACTTGACATTCACAACGAAAAGACCCCAATGTGACCCTGCCAAATGAAGTGGCATCATGATCCAGTACAGTTTGGTCATGGTCATCTTCAGGTTTGCTGCATGTATACTGCATGACTTTGTTCTTCAGGAAAACTGCATCAACACTTGCTACCAGTATGCTGTCATTTGGCTTTGAATCTAACAATATGGCCTCAATGGAATTGGCTAAATGATTGGTCAGAATGCCATTGCTTTGTGTGAGCCAATCCAACTCCTGGTAGACTTTAGTGGAAGTTTTGGATGCCTGGCAAGCCTTTTCCCAGATGTCTACAATATATCTGTTGAAGACACCAAGGTCCACCAACTTGAATTCCAATATCATTTCCATCATCTTTATCGTCATCAGAATGTACAACAATTGCAGAAGCTTCTGATTCTGATTTACGAGCAGCAAAGGAAAATTCAATATTTCATTGGCCTTGCTTTTGAGAGAAAATCTATTGAAGGGCGTTGTCATCAACCATGAGTACTAACTTGTTTACAGACTTTACAGATAGATTCCTTCGTTCTTTGCAAAACTTAGTCCTGAGCTGTAATGTCTGGAGGAATACTTTCACAAGGTACTGAACTCTTCGCCAACGCTTGCACAGATAAGTGTCTTGTCTCTGAAAGTTTCCTGGTGGTGGGAGTACAACCTTCAACTTCATGGTAAGAATGGTGTGGGATCTTTGTGGTTGCTACATACCGATGTAAGAGGTCTACTGTTGACAATGCTCTCTTTTAAATTTTTCATATCGTAATTAAAAAAATGTAACAATTCGAAAAATTTGCTAAAAAGTACAAAAAACCGCTATACTCTCAATGCCCATTTTATTTTTCTTTGCTAAAGCAATGTAAGACCGCGCTCCGACAGCCGTCTTTTGACCTTCCTATCTAAGCTCTCCATGAATTGATTACCCAGTGTGCTTCTCCATGGCAGAGGGTGTTTTGTTGAAACTTTCCTCTGCTTAGGAGGGCCATCTTAATTCTCAGAGCCACTGCCTGCTCCATTGTTATCGTCATCGGCCTACAACATAGACTCATCCGATGACATCAAGTCTAGTTTCATTATAGACTTTATCTTTTCTTTATCCCCTTGCGACAAAGATGCTGACGCATCTGCTGCCTTGGATCTGGGTTTTAATAACTAAAAAAATTAAAACATTTTAATCAAAGTTCCTTATTAAACAAAGCCGTGCAGTGCAGCTAACTGGCTATTACAGTTAGCTACTACTATTGCATCTTTTTGAATTAATTATTGTTAAATAAAATTGTAAAATTAATATATCTAGTGAATAAAGATGAATTGAATTACATGCCTGCTATCAATCACAGCCAGCCCAGGGGGTACTTTTACAAATAGTAATGGCGCGATCTACAATATGAATAATGTTCTAATAATACGAACTTTTTTAAATTCAAGAAATTTACAATACCTTAGTTGTGATATTTAGTTATTAATAATAACAATAACTATGATTTATATCGCGTCAATTATTCCGAACATTCAACAACGCTTTACATTTTCATGATATAATAAAAAGCATATATTTTATATAATATATTATAACATCAGTATATTGTAATTTGTTTTTTTGTAATTTTTTTTGCTGACGAACAATATCTCCAATAGGTCTAGTATGTAGCAGAAAAAGAATATGCCCTAAGATTGAGCCTTATGGGACACCACAGTCAAAAGAACGGGATTCTGAAATACCATTCTCGACTTTAACACGAAAGGTCCTGTTAGTTAAGTATGACTTGAACCATTTCATTGCTTTTCCACTTATTACCATAAATAGGAGATAACCTATGAAGAAAATAAATCTCGAATTTGAAAGTCTAAAGTTGGCAAATTCTTCAGGAGACAAAGATTGCTTTTTAGTATAGGTTTAATCAATGCTTCTTTAATACTTGATAGGACCGTTGCAGTAGTCAATGATAAATTGACGATCTTGGTTATAGTAGGGAGCAAGAGCTCAAAACAGTTTTCATAACCATACCAGGTAGAGGGTCAAGATCACATCATTTTGAAACAAGAGGCTGAATTAGCTTTGATAAATATTCAGCAGAGACCCCATTAAAAGATGTAAGCTGACTTCTGGGTGGAACTGTTGGAATGTCACATAAACTGGCAGTACTCTCAAAACCATTCTGAATAGCTTTAGTCCTATTAATGAAAAATTCAGCAAAAGAATTTGCAAGCAGGTTAGGAGTTGCGTATGATGGAAAAAGAGGAAGAGCACTTTTGTGAATAAGCTTTTCAAAAGTAGAAAATCCTTTTTTTTGATTACATTGATGATCAGATATTACATTTGATTATTAGTCATTTCTGGATGACTTGACTAAAGCTTGAACAACTTTCCATTGGTTGACATATAACTGACGGTCAATAGTCAAACCAGATATACGCCAAACCCTGTCAAGTCTTCTTCTCTTAACTTTAGTAATTACACGCTCTTTAGAAGGTGCATGAGAATTAAGAACAGAAGTGAGCTTTGAATCATACTCATGAAGAAGATCACCTAAATCATAAGAGCTAATTTAGAAACTTCATTTGTAAAAGAAGGAATATCTATGCTGCTTAGCTTGCGGCATTTAGAAACTATCTTCTCAAAAATAGCCTTTTTAAGATGTACGTCACAAAAAAAAACGGCAGAATGATCAGAGATTGCAGGATCAGAAATAGAAAAATTGTCAACAATCTGATCATTGCTTCTAGTAATTACAAGATCAAGAATATGTTTGTCATTGTATGTAGGATTGTCGACATGTTGTAAATTAAAACAGTCAAAGATGTTCAGAAACTTAAGGGCACTGGAATTAGAAGTGTATTTGATATGAAAGTTCTTAGTTAACGTTTTTCTCATTTTCCCGCAATGTTTCTAGAGGAATGTTCAAGATGTTTCAATTGATACGGGCATTATGAGCTACATGTACACTGGTTTACAAAACATTTGATGACTTCGATGTTTGGTTTCTTTCATTTGATCTTGATGTTGGAAACGTCCAGTTCAAAAGCAGTCCAGATTTCTTGTAGGACCATAATAGAAAATTTCTCCAACTTATTATTGGCAATACACTCACAAAGATTGTACTTGTCATACATGATTGGGTGGCTTATAGATAATGCATAGATAACTTCATGCTGCAAATCGTGTATTAATTGCTCCGTGTTCATCTCATGCTCATCCTTTTGGGCCTCAGTAGAGTGAACCCCCGCTTTTGTCTTTGTGGTCACTCGTGAGAAAAAGCTGGCAATTTGCTGTTGAGTGAGGTATTCCTTAGGTGTAAACATAGGCTCGCCACTTTGTTGTCTTGACTTTCGCATCGTTTTTGACACTAATGCTGCGTCTGCTTTCTGGCCGGTTTTCTCGCGAATTTCATATATTTCCATTAAATACTTTTTTTGCTTATCTGTAAGTCTCTTGTGTTCTTTTGTGCTCTTAAGGGCCCAGCCCATTTTCAATGCAGGTTGTTGCACAGGCACATGGTGGGTAACCTGAGTTAATTGTGGTACATCACAACTACAATCACGGACAATATTGTTTGGGACAACATTAACAATTCGAATAAAAACGTTACCCTTCATCATTTTTAGCCCTCCCCTCCCCCCTCCATTCAATGTTGACCGTTCATGAGTTACATGGGTCATTGGTAGGCATTCCTTGGTCAAATCAACATTGAGATAGGGGGGGAGGGGGAGGATATGATGAAAAATGAACAATTATATGTGAAAAACCACTAATAACCTGCTGTGTCCCAATATTTATGTCCATGATTGTCTTAAAATCGATTGTATGAAAATCGTCATGAAAACCGCAGTAAATCGTACCAAAAATGCCACGAATGTTAAATAAACTGTATGTCGTCATGATTTACATAACTAATTAATAAAAATTTATAATAATATGTGGCTATTTTTTGATTTTTGAATTGATTGATAACACAGGAAGCCCAAAATAAATTATGGCTTTACAAAGTATTTGCATAATTAAAGTGTAATTTGACGCCAAATTCTTACAATTTTATGTAATCAGACCTGAAGTAAGTATTACAATGGCTTCTTCAAACACTCGGCATCAGTCACTTGTCTATTTGATTACGTATAGTCGTGCAGACTTAGATAAAGTGTCGTCAAGGGAAACTTTTGCGATGATTATTGCAAATGCATTCCAACAAGTGGCGCAAGTTGAAGTGAATCATTGGGTTGTTTGTAAAGAAAGCCATGCTGAAACCTCCGAGTCAGAGAACTCAACACATTACCACATGGCATTGAAGCTGAACAAGAGATCAAGGTGGTCAAGGGTTAGGCAGTATATACAGAATCATCACGACATTAGAGTCAATTTCAGTTGTAATCACAACACATACTACAGCGCCCACCAGTATGTCATTAAGGAGGATAAAGAATTTGCCAAGTCAGCAGATCATCCCATCTTAACAGATCCACCCTCAACAGAGCAAGCTATAACAGCCAACAGAAAAAGATCTACGAAAAATAAAGGCGATAAGAAAAAGGCAAAACGCTATTCGACATTTGACGTTCAAATCATACAAGAACAAAACATCAAAACACGTTTAGAACTCGTTAATTTAGCTGTAGTTCAAAAGAATGAAGGAAAAACACAACTAGCCCAATTCATTGCCAATAGAGGTGCCAAAGTGGTGAATGAGGCCTTAGAGTTGGCCAAGGAATTCGTAGAAGCCCCAATGCAGATGCAACGCCTTAAGATGAGTCGCATCGACATTCTCAATGAAGCATATGGGGCAAGCTGTGTAACTGATTGTAATGGCCAGTGGCTTGAAATGGCACTTACACTCATGTCACAGAACGAGTTGTCTGTGTCAGCATTTTGTAGTGGTATTTTCAAGGCGCTTAAGGACGGACGCGGGAAATATAGGAACATTTATGTATACGGTCCGGCTAACACGGGGAAAACCTTTATCATATCTCCTTTAAAGAACATCTACAAAACCTTCACCAACCCCGCTACCGGTACATTTGCATGGCTTGGTGTTGAAGATGCTGAAGTGGTAGTGTTGAACGACTTCCGCTGGCATCCCTCTGTGATTGCTTGGGGAGATTTACTTCAGTTGTTAGAGGGCGATACTGTCCATTTACCTGTGCCCAAAAACTTTGGTGTCAAGGATGTGGAATTCAACAAAAATACGCCATTCTTTGCTACCGCCGATGCCCCTATGGTCCTAGTTAAAGGAGGGTCATTAGATTCTGCAAATACCCAGATGATGCAGGTTAGGTGGCGTACATTTAATTTTTGGAAACAAATACCGCAGGATAAACAGAAATCCCTTTCACCTTGTCAACATTGCTTTGCAAAATTCGTACTTGATTATAAAGATATCGATAACTTATTCTAAACACCGTATTTACTCGAATAAGCACTGCTTTGGAATGAGCGCCACTCTCGTATAATGACCGCATTTTAACGCAATAATGTTACTCTATAACAGCATCAAAAGGAAACTTTTATCAAAAGCGTTATTTTTCAGTTGAAAATAATTATATTTCACCGCTCGTCCATTAAATTATCTCCACCGGATATTCGTAGTTCTGATTAAGAAGGGGACTGTGTAAACGATAATAGTTTAATAAGCGCCGCGGCGCTTATTCGAGGAAATAAGCTATACATTACTCCACTCAATACTCCATCATGTTAACTGATAATTATAACACAATAGGATTGTTCATTTTAATATATGGATCTTAATTAGCTTTATATAAGACTATGAAGTCGTCTTCTACGGTTTAGTCCCCTTATCAACAGAAATTGTTGACATATTGTATTTAAACGCACATTACTCCATATGAATGTTAAGTAAATCTATTAGACTATCAACTTTTATATAGATCACAGTGGAGTAATGATGATTATCATATTATACGTAACATTCCATGAACATTATTAGACGTACATGCTCTAGAAAGTGTACATGACTGATTTGTCGTAGAAGACAAGTATAATTTTTCAAAATTATACTGATTTATATTGTTGTTTAACACATAAGGTCGTGTGGAGTAGTATGGAGTATTGTAACTTAATATGCTGATCGGCCTATTGTTCATGATACTTGATATAGTAATTATCCTTGATTGTTTGTAATTATAAAACATGGTTTATATTATAATATATTGTACTAGTGATCATTATCATTAAATAAATACCTGAATCTTGTAGAATATTACTGTTTATTTAGAGATCAAAATACATTCTATTGACAAATAAATGATAGATTATGGTTACATTTGAATGTGTTCAATAAGTATAGGCACCCGGTATAGTATTTTGTTCGTCCTCCAGATAAAATTAATGATCAATAATTAAGTATAGGTATTCAGTATTTTGTTCGTCCTCCACAGAGACTGATAATGTTTTCTACGCGCTTTGGTAAGCTCGCAATTGTTTTATCAATTAAATCACTGTCAATACTTTGAAAGCATTTCAATACCCGTTCTTTAAAGTTGTCAAATGTTTCCATCGTCAAATTCAAAGTTATAGCTTCTTGTTCGAGTCTCTTTTTAACTATATGGAAAACATTTTCTGGAGGATTTAGGTTCTGTGTGCGGCTGGGGATGCGATGCAATGTCGCCTCAATGTCACTTAATGCACTCATTGCTTTACAGCTTGTTTGACTTGGGTCGTTGTCCATTACAAATAGTCTTTGTCCCATTACTTTCGGGCCTGCCTTTCCAAACGTTAAATTAAAATGCGTCCGAATAAAGTTGGCGAAGAACTCACCGTTCAACTTCTCATATGGTTGGCATAATACAACGCCTTTGCCATATGCAACGGCCACCATAATGTGAAGCCTTCGTCCACCAGCCAGCTCTTTTGTTCCTCTTGCCGTTATTGATAACCCCTCGCCCTTTTTCCTCCAAACTCGAGATTTCGGTCTACAGGCTTCATTCTTGGGGTTGTACTTATGTATAAAGGATACTCCATCCAAGTAGAAAGCTATGTGATGAGTGTAAAACGTAGGATTGTCCTTCAATAAACTCCGCATCTTCTTTGCATACTTTAAGCGCAATTCCTTGTCCTTGTCACTTAACAGTCCCTTTTTTCGAGATTGAAGGAAGTGAAACCCCCATTTGTTAAGGTATCTTGTAAATGTCCTTCGATGCACCAATGTCGGATCTATTCCCGCCTCTCTAACTAACGACATGACGGTTAGATTAACATCTTTCTTTCTCATTCTTGTGAGTGTTCTCAGCATTTCTCTCTTGTCTCTTTCATTGATTCGAGGTTTCCGTCCCTTATTTCTATGCACAATTGCCTTTTCTTTACATTCACTTCGAAGGTAGTTTTGACGATACTTCCATATTCGATGTGCCGACGATTTGGAAATGTTACACTTTTTTGCGATAATACGGAATGAATAACGTTCTTTCTCGCGTAACAGAATAGCATACGCTACTTTTGTTGGCTTAAGTTTTGCCACCATGTCTGATTGTGCAAGAAAAATGAAATTTTGCAGTCTATGACATAATAATTACGTTTACACAGGAATCCCGTCAGTCCGCGAGCATATGAAAAACACAAAATTAACCCAATCAACCACAAAAAATGTACAAAATAACATGTATACTGAAATGATTCATTATCTTGCATTGTCCGTAATTTATAATAATATATACATTGACGAAACCTGATATTATCACACTTTCTAATGAATTACTTGTACAAGACAATCACGGACAATATTGTTTGGGACAACATTAACAATTCGAATAAAAACGTTACCCTTCATCATTTTTAGCCCTCCCCTCCCCCCTCCATTCAATGTTGACCGTTCATGAGTTACATGGGTCATTGGTAGGCATTCCTTGGTCAAATCAACATTGAGATAGGGGGGGAGGGGGAGGATATGATGAAAAATGAACAATTATATGTGAAAAACCACTAATAACCTGCTGTGTCCCAATATTTATGTCCATGATTGTCTTAAAATCGATTGTATGAAAATCGTCATGAAAACCGCAGTAAATCGTACCAAAAATGCCACGAATGTTAAATAAACTGTATGTCGTCATGATTTACATAACTAATTAATAAAAATTTATAATAATATGTGGCTATTTTTTGATTTTTGAATTGATTGATAACACAGGAAGCCCAAAATAAATTATGGCTTTACAAAGTATTTGCATAATTAAAGTGTAATTTGACGCCAAATTCTTACAATTTTATGTAATCAGACCTGAAGTAAGTATTACAATGGCTTCTTCAAACACTCGGCATCAGTCACTTGTCTATTTGATTACGTATAGTCGTGCAGACTTAGATAAAGTGTCGTCAAGGGAAACTTTTGCGATGATTATTGCAAATGCATTCCAACAAGTGGCGCAAGTTGAAGTGAATCATTGGGTTGTTTGTAAAGAAAGCCATGCTGAAACCTCCGAGTCAGAGAACTCAACACATTACCACATGGCATTGAAGCTGAACAAGAGATCAAGGTGGTCAAGGGTTAGGCAGTATATACAGAATCATCACGACATTAGAGTCAATTTCAGTTGTAATCACAACACATACTACAGCGCCCACCAGTATGTCATTAAGGAGGATAAAGAATTTGCCAAGTCAGCAGATCATCCCATCTTAACAGATCCACCCTCAACAGAGCAAGCTATAACAGCCAACAGAAAAAGATCTACGAAAAATAAAGGCGATAAGAAAAAGGCAAAACGCTATTCGACATTTGACGTTCAAATCATACAAGAACAAAACATCAAAACACGTTTAGAACTCGTTAATTTAGCTGTAGTTCAAAAGAATGAAGGAAAAACACAACTAGCCCAATTCATTGCCAATAGAGGTGCCAAAGTGGTGAATGAGGCCTTAGAGTTGGCCAAGGAATTCGTAGAAGCCCCAATGCAGATGCAACGCCTTAAGATGAGTCGCATCGACATTCTCAATGAAGCATATGGGGCAAGCTGTGTAACTGATTGTAATGGCCAGTGGCTTGAAATGGCACTTACACTCATGTCACAGAACGAGTTGTCTGTGTCAGCATTTTGTAGTGGTATTTTCAAGGCGCTTAAGGACGGACGCGGGAAATATAGGAACATTTATGTATACGGTCCGGCTAACACGGGGAAAACCTTTATCATATCTCCTTTAAAGAACATCTACAAAACCTTCACCAACCCCGCTACCGGTACATTTGCATGGCTTGGTGTTGAAGATGCTGAAGTGGTAGTGTTGAACGACTTCCGCTGGCATCCCTCTGTGATTGCTTGGGGAGATTTACTTCAGTTGTTAGAGGGCGATACTGTCCATTTACCTGTGCCCAAAAACTTTGGTGTCAAGGATGTGGAATTCAACAAAAATACGCCATTCTTTGCTACCGCCGATGCCCCTATGGTCCTAGTTAAAGGAGGGTCATTAGATTCTGCAAATACCCAGATGATGCAGGTTAGGTGGCGTACATTTAATTTTTGGAAACAAATACCGCAGGATAAACAGAAATCCCTTTCACCTTGTCAACATTGCTTTGCAAAATTCGTACTTGATTATAAAGATATCGATAACTTATTCTAAACACCGTATTTACTCGAATAAGCACTGCTTTGGAATGAGCGCCACTCTCGTATAATGACCGCATTTTAACGCAATAATGTTACTCTATAACAGCATCAAAAGGAAACTTTTATCAAAAGCGTTATTTTTCAGTTGAAAATAATTATATTTCACCGCTCGTCCATTAAATTATCTCCACCGGATATTCGTAGTTCTGATTAAGAAGGGGACTGTGTAAACGATAATAGTTTAATAAGCGCCGCGGCGCTTATTCGAGGAAATAAGCTATACATTACTCCACTCAATACTCCATCATGTTAACTGATAATTATAACACAATAGGATTGTTCATTTTAATATATGGATCTTAATTAGCTTTATATAAGACTATGAAGTCGTCTTCTACGGTTTAGTCCCCTTATCAACAGAAATTGTTGACATATTGTATTTAAACGCACATTACTCCATATGAATGTTAAGTAAATCTATTAGACTATCAACTTTTATATAGATCACAGTGGAGTAATGATGATTATCATATTATACGTAACATTCCATGAACATTATTAGACGTACATGCTCTAGAAAGTGTACATGACTGATTTGTCGTAGAAGACAAGTATAATTTATCAAAATTATACTGATTTATATTGTTGTTTAACACATAAGGTCGTGTGGAGTAGTATGGAGTATTGTAACTTAATATGCTGATCGGCCTATTGTTCATGATACTTGATATAGTAATTATCCTTGATTGTTTGTAATTATAAAACATGGTTTATATTATAATATATTGTACTAGTGATCATTATCATTAAATAAATACCTGAATCTTGTAGAATATTACTGTTTATTTAGAGATCAAAATACATTCTATTGACAAATAAATGATAGATTATGGTTACATTTGAATGTGTTCAATAAGTATAGGCACCCGGTATAGTATTTTGTTCGTCCTCCAGATAAAATTAATGATCAATAATTAAGTATAGGTATTCAGTATTTTGTTCGTCCTCCACAGAGACTGATAATGTTTTCTACGCGCTTTGGTAAGCTCGCAATTGTTTTATCAATTAAATCACTGTCAATACTTTGAAAGCATTTCAATACCCGTTCTTTAAAGTTGTCAAATGTTTCCATCGTCAAATTCAAAGTTA
The DNA here is from genome assembly GCA_949775045.1 of Metridium senile. Lineage (NCBI taxonomy): Eukaryota > Metazoa > Cnidaria > Anthozoa > Actiniaria > Metridiidae > Metridium > Metridium senile. The sequence continues at coordinate 14,529,287 of OX459101.1, read as the reverse complement.
TAGCTTCTTGTTCGAGTCTCTTTTTAACTATATGGAAAACATTTTCTGGAGGATTTAGGTCCTGTGTGCGGCTGGGGATGCGATGCAATGTCGCCTCAATGTCACTTAATGCACTCATTGCTTTACAGCTTGTTTGACTTGGGTCGTTGTCCATTACAAATAGTCTTTGTCCCATTACTTTCGGGCCTGCCTTTCCAAACGTTAAATTAAAATGCGTCCGAATAAAGTTGGCGAAGAACTCACCGTTCAACTTCTCATATGGTTGGCATAATACAACGCCTTTGCCATATGCAACGGCCACCATAATGTGAAGCCTTCGTCCACCAGCCAGCTCTTTTGTTCCTCTTGCCGTTATTGATAACCCCTCGCCCTTTTTCCTCCAAACTCGAGATTTCGGTCTACAGGCTTCATTCTTGGGGTTGTACTTATGTATAAAGGATACTCCATCCAAGTAGAAAGCTATGTGATGAGTGTAAAACGTAGGATTGTCCTTCAATAAACTCCGCATCTTCTTTGCATACTTTAAGCGCAATTCCTTGTCCTTGTCACTTAACAGTCCCTTTTTTCGAGATTGAAGGAAGTGAAACCCCCATTTGTTAAGGTATCTTGTAAATGTCCTTCGATGCACCAATGTCGGATCTATTCCCGCCTCTCTAACTAACGACATGACGGTTAGATTAACATCTTTCTTTCTCATTCTTGTGAGTGTTCTCAGCATTTCTCTCTTGTCTCTTTCATTGATTCGAGGTTTCCGTCCCTTATTTCTATGCACAATTGCCTTTTCTTTACATTCACTTCGAAGGTAGTTTTGACGATACTTCCATATTCGATGTGCTGACGATTTGGAAATGTTACACTTTTTTGCGATAATACGGAATGAATAACGTTCTTTCTCGCGTAACAGAATAGCATACGCTACTTTTGTTGGCTTAAGTTTTGCCACCATGTCTGATTGTGCAAGAAAAATGAAATTTTGCAGTCTATGACATAATAATTACGTTTACACAGGAATCCCGTCAGTCCGCGAGCATATGAAAAACACAAAATTAACCCAATCAACCACAAAAAATGTACAAAATAACATGTATACTGAAATGATTCATTATCTTGCATTGTCCGTAATTTATAATAATATATACATTGACGAAACCTGATATTATCACACTTTCTAATGAATTACTTGTACAAGACAATCACGGACAATATTGTTTGGGACAACATTAACAATTCGAATAAAAACGTTACCCTTCATCATTTTTAGCCCTCCCCTCCCCCCTCCATTCAATGTTGACCGTTCATGAGTTACATGGGTCATTGGTAGGCATTCCTTGGTCAAATCAACATTGAGATAGGGGGGGAGGGGGAGGATATGATGAAAAATGAACAATTATATGTGAAAAACCACTAATAACCTGCTGTGTCCCAATATTTATGTCCATTATTGTAGGTCCTTGTTCCAATTTTGCAGCGTACATCAGTGCAGCTTTGTCATACAGGATTTCACCCTCAAGGGCATACTTGTGAGTACCACAGTCGAGCTGTGTAGTGCAGATAGGCGCTGAAAGGACTTGATGCACCGTTCTTCGGGCAAAAAAATAGACTTTACTCCTCTGTGTCTGAACTTTCTTTTTCAGCTTCAGCCTGGGTTCTTGCATTGTCTGCATCAGATTTAGGACCTTTTTAGTAAGCATTGCAGTTATTTTGGTAAATGTAACAGAGGATGAATGGGTGCTGAATTCATGTGCATCATTAAGTGTGGGTGGCTGGTAGTCTGTAGGTATTCTAAAATCTGTCCATGGCTTGAGTTTACCAGGTCCAATACCATAAGCCCTCCACACTCTGATACCCTCTTTACTGAATTTCATGTTGTTCAGAAAACTGATGCCATCCAGTTTGATGGTAAAAGGCACCTCAGCACTTTGCTGGCCACATATCCTCACTCTGACCCCTGGAATTCCACCATTTGACTCCATAGCTGCAGCCATCTGCTCAGCCGTCTCAATATCATGACCTTCATTTAAGTAGATTTTCATCTTGCTTTTGATGGTTGCAATTTTTCGGTCACACGACCCCTTGCCTCCTTGTGGAGCAGAGAAGTCCATAGACGCAAGCTTGATGTTATGTCTCTCTGCTACATTATAGACAGATAGCACAACTGACGCAGAATGGTAACAACCAGCGTTTTCTTGTCTAAGGTGGACAGTTGTTACCTCAGGTGCAGATATCTTGATTTGACGGAATACATCATTAATTACAGCTAAAACTGTGTCGCTAACCTGGTTGCATTTCTCAAACTCATGAGCGAAAGTCAACGTTTGCATGTTCTCTCTGTCTCGATGCATGGCCACTGCTAAGTGCCAACTTATGCCACGTTTAGCGAACCAATCGCTTTGTGATTGAAATCCAAGCTGATTTAGTGCGATTCCCGTCAAGAATGGAATTCGCTAATCCAGTACTACTTGCTTTCGGGTCGTTTAACTGTAAGGTACTTCAGTGGTGTTGTAGTCGTGAAAAACATGCTACAACAGGTGAACATTATCACTTGGCCATAAAACTTGATGGAAAGCATCGTTGGCTACCCGCAAAGCGTTTTTTGGAAGAAAACTATGACATCGAAGTTCATTTCTCAAGCGTTCATCATAACTACTACAGCGCCTGGAAATACGTTACCAAAGACGAGCGGAGCTACGAACAAAGTGAAAACCATCCTGACCTTACCAACGAAGGGGAACCAAGGACAGACTCTGCAAGCCGCACAAGACGTCTATCGGCTGTGAGAAGCGCTGACTATGATGAATCATGTGAATCTAATTCAGATGAAGAAAATCCGCGCCGTCTACGAAACGAAAGAAAACGTTGAAAGCAGAAATTGAGAGCATTCGATGTATCAGAGATCATTCACAAGAAGAATCTAAAATCAACTACTGAACTATATTAGCACTAGCTCAGAGTCAAAAACAAGAGGGAAAAACTGATTTGGCTGAATTGATTTTAAACCGATCGGCGAAGTCTATTACCAACTTAGTTTCTACGACTTGGTTGATGGTGAATGCACAGCAAGATATTGACAGAGCTAGGAAAAGTCGAATAGAAATATTAATAGAAGCTACTAAAGAAGAATGTATAGAGGGGTGCAACGGTGCATGGCAACTTTGTGCTAAAGAAATTTTACAATACAATGGAATCAGTAGCGACGCCTTTGCCCATGCCTTCAAAGAACTGCTTGAAAAGGGAAGAGGATAAACGTGAAATATCATGCTAGTTGGGCCAGCAAATTGCGTTAAACACGTTAAACACTTTATTCAAAACATTTACAAATCCTGCGTCTGGGAGCTTTGCTTGGATTGGCGCGGATGCAGCCGAAGTAATATTTCTTAACGATTTTCGCTGGAGTGAAAAAATAATTCCCTGGCACGATTTGCTGTTGATGTTAGAAGGTCAAGTTGTTCACCTACCAGCGCTGAAGACGCACTTCGCCCATGATACTTCTTTTGAGAAAGACACGCCGGTCTTTGCAAATATCAAGCATCAATTGATTTACGTAAGAGGAAGTTCGATTGACGAAATTGAAACTGAAATGATGTCTGTAAGATGGAAAGTATTTTCATTCAACTACCAAATACCAATAGCAGAACAGAGAGAAGTTACTACGTGTAAGCGTTGCTTTGCAACGCTTATCACAGGGCATTAATTTGTTGAAGATGTGTTGATATTACATATGAAGTATCATGCTGCTGTATAATGTTAATGATTAACTGTATATAAAATTATTCATTTTTTGTTGTGAAATAAATAAAAGTTATTGATTTTTCAACGAAGAACATGTGTACAACTGGGTGTTATATTAGAATATGTAAAAAACCCACTAAGGACAATGAAGGACCAAATAATACAAATTTATTGGACATAATATCTTGCTGGTCCTTCCACTTTTTAAAAGTATATAGAAAATGTTCCTAATATGAATAGACTTAACTTTTTATCAAAAAGGTTATAAACAGTGTGTCTAGTTCTACGTATTTTGGGATACCTGTGTTAAGATATGGGGAGGGTAGTACGTTAGAGGGCACGTGTCTATGTACTATATATAAGAAGTACGTGTCAATATATAATTATCTTTGATTATTTTATTATCAGTTATCAAAATCCGTTTAATATTTGGTCAGTTGACCGTTGTTTTTTACAATCATATCCATCCTTTTGTTTAAGCTTAGAATGATGGAGTCAATATACTCAGTATTCTGAGACCAAATTGTTGTTTTCACTCTTTCACTAAATTCGGTATAGCTCTCACATGTTATGTGTTTCTCTATGGCTTCTTCTAGTTCTTTTCTGATTACATGGAACATATTTTCAATGGGGTTGATGTCTGGCGAATGAGGTGGTATAGACAACAACTCCGCATTGAAAAGTTCCCAAGCTTTTTTAGGTAGAGCTGAATTTTCATTCAGGTTTCCATTCTGGATCCACATTCTGGAGTTTCCTTTACGGCAGCTTCAAACAGAATGGGAAATTTTCGCTTTATGTAGTTACTAAAAAACTTCCCATTCATGTGTTCATATTGCTCACAATTTATGACACCTTTTTGGAAACTTATAGCCACAATAAGCTTGACTTTTTTTTCCGCCACTCCCCTCCTTCCGTCCCTTGGCTGTGCATCCAGGTTGAAGACCTTCACTTTTCTTTCTCCATATCCTTCCATGCGGACATCTCGCTTGATCGAATGGATTTTTTTTATACACAAAACTAACACCGTAATAGAAATTTATCTTCTTGGTCCACACATCGTGTCCATAGTCATTTTTCATGGCACGGGCAAAGCGTCGTCTTTTAACAAGATCTTTTTCGATGAGTACACCCTTTTTCCTTACATTTTGACAGAAATAATCATGTCTGTTTAAATATATACTCTGTGTGTAGAGTATTAATGATGTGTGTGCGGTTGGTGGGAGTGGTCATTGCCCTTCTGTTATTGTGATACCTGTAGTTGTGGTGGCTCATGGAGGGCGTGTAAGTATGTGGGGTAAAGGGTAGGGTTTGGATTTGGGTGTGGAGAGTAGTGCTGGTCTGCTGGTTGGGGTTGAGGGTTGGTTCCTTATCCGTGTACTGTTATCGGTGTGAGGAGGGGGTGGTAATAATACTTAATATTGCGCAGTGTAACATGCTAATATATGATCGACTGCGCATTACATATAAAATACAATATCAATAAATTATATAGAAAAATATATATATATATATATTTACAATGGTTTTTAATCTATTCACAATATACTAAAATACCTAACTAATAAAATATAATTGAATAAAATTAATAATAATGTCAATTTAACAAAAAGAAAAGTTCTAATCGTAAAAAGCTAATTTAAAAAAATGAGTTTTTAGCATGCTCTTAAAATTACTATGGGAATTAGACAGTCTTATATCAAGAGGCAGTCTATTCCACCTTTTTAACTCCTATATTATATGAGAAAATTGTTATTCCATAGGGTTAAGAAATAATGCCACATGTCTCCTTTTTTGTGTTTGTTTGAAGAGGTTTTGATGATGTAAAATGTTTTTCAATGTCCATCTCTCTTGTCATGACACATTGTTATGGTTGCAATTTGGGTTTAATAGATGTTTATAAGATTTACCTTTCACTTTACCATTTTCATACATCGTGCACACTTTGCACACCAATTCCCATGTAGATTGGGCACTCTTTGCCATAGCAAGCCAGGGACTATACGAGTTGATGTTCTGTTGCAAAAAAAAAAAAGAAACGTCTAGTTTAAATTAAAGGAGCTCTAGGAGCACATGTAGTTACTCCCAGAGTGATGAAAAAAGTATTAAACACTTTTAGATTTTAGAATAGAATAAAGAGGTATTTATGCCTGTATATAGTTATTTGAAAAAATGTTGTCACTGCAAAGTGGCAATAGGTCATTCTAGGACTTCGAAGAACTATGGGTTTGAGAGGCAGATCCAGGATGTTCTCCAGGTCACCTGTGGAGGGGGTGGACATTACAAAAATAGCTACAAAGGAGACATAAAATAGGAAAAAGTAAAGGTACATGAATGAATTGAAGTAGATGTAAAAAAAAGAAAGAAAAGGATCTATATAATAATAATAATAATAATAATAATATGTATAATAATAGGAATATTAGAATGGTAAAGGTCATATTGATTGAAATGTAAAAGTATTGTAGTTTTATAGACGTGAAAGAAATGACCAGTTGATTAAAGTGCAAAAATATTATCAATAAATTGATGCTTTTATTTGTAACGTTAGATATGTAAATACAAATATTTGAAATTCAAATTATATAGACGTATCTTTAAAAACTCAACATGATTGATGCACTTTTTACTAAAGAAGGAATAAGTGTAATCTACGATTACGTAGGTAGCAGATAAAATTATAGAGATCGGCACGATTCGAACGCACAAATTAAGTTGATTGTGTCACTCAGATATGGTTGTAGCGGTAGCGTATTTCAATCTATGTATATTGTGTGGTTCGAACTGCAATAGATCTAGTCTAAATGTCACAATTATTCGATTATAAGCTGTACTATATGATGAGAATCAAGTTCTCTGGTATGTATACAAACGGTCAAAGATAATTATACAATCATAGTCGATAATCAACTAAAACTTCACATGAATATTACTTAAGTGTAAACAATTAAGGTCACTTACTTTGGTGTGCCTTTGTAGCTAAATAGACGGTTAAATTTGATTGAATTGGTAGACAAGTAGCAATAGTAGCAGATTCGCACGTGTGTAAAAACATTAAGAGAATCGAATTACAGTACGTGACAGTAGTACTCTAACTAGTTAAACATTAATCATAAATCAACAAAAAACAATCGAATCATATCTTGTGAATAACAATAAGGGAAAATATTTATAAAATGATATAGATATAATAAGACGCTATAGATATAATAAGACGCTATCTGAAGCATTATCTCGGGCTTCAAACTTTGAATGACTTTGGCCCATTAAATCTTTAATGACTTCACCCTTTTGCATCTCCCCTTTTGATGGGCTGGAGCACCAGGCTAACACGCTGACTCATGTAGCATGTTAGTGATCTGAGTTCGATTCGCAGTGACATGAACATTTTTTTTCTTTTATATTTTTTAAACACTTATTTGTTCATTTTAATAGTAATAATTTGATCATTTGCTTGTTTGTTTCTCCAAGTCTGAGATGTATTCAGTACCAGTCATCAAAAGTAAGAATATGAATCTAGTAGAAATTCAGAGCTACATAACAAAACAAACTAGATCCTTTTTGCAGGGTAAACTGGTATACCTGGATGGTAGTGGATCTTTGGGATCCAGGGCCTTTTTAGGAGCTATTGCCGTTGGACTACAAATTATGATATGACAACTTTTTTTGAATGAACCGGACTCATTTCAGTAGTTTTTATATCACTGAAAGTCTTGTAACTTTCAAATTATGTTTTGCTAAAATATTATTGCCATGTGTGTTTTATTTGATTGGTGACCAGTGCATAAAATCCTATTTTCCCAGTTCACAAAAAGAAAACCCTTTAGATGCCACTTTAGTGGTCACTTTCACTTTCACAGTTAGCGTTATGTTTGAATTTACGAATGGTGATCTTCACCATTTGAATTTGTCCGTTCCTAGTGAGAAAGCGAATATCTTCATATTGAACAACGTCATCTGATCCTTTAGTCGTTTTGGTCGCAAGCTCGCCGATGCGAAAGAAGCCATAGAAGGCAGTCAAAAACATTGCAGAATATAGCGTGCGCTTCGTAGCCGAGGTGTTGGTTGACGTAAGAGAACATATGAGTTCATGTAGGACCTGCCTTGTTATAGGCAAGCGTATATCAGCGGAGCGGTCACGACCAACTGCACTCCATAATTTATGGATTAAAAATGATTTTGTACAAGGTAATGTTTGAGATGCGAATCATAGCCGCTTAACAAATCCTTAAGTCGATCTACCATGACAGGGGTAACCGGAGGGCTCTCTAACGTGTGTATTAGGAGCCAGAGGTCGGTTCTGTTGGAGCGCGGTTTGTTGGTCAGCAGCGTTGCGGCATTGGGGGGCTGCATGATTGGCCCCGCAGTGAGAGCTCCAGTATCTGTCTGTGGTCTCGTATAAGCCTTCTATTGAAATCACTTATTGCCCTGTTGACAGACACATACACACAAGGCATGCAGAATTGCATGCCACACCATTCCTGTTGGTCACCACGTAAAGCGGTTCTGGTTCAATTCCAACTTCACAAAATTAATGACCAAAAGAGTATTCTTTTTTATTCATATTTGATATCTCAACAATTAAAGGGTAAAAAGTAAATATAATGCCAATACCTTTTGTTTCTTTTCTCGAATCTGATTGGTTAGCACTAAATAAGTGTTCTTTGTTTTAGTGTCCGTATTCAAAAATAGCATAAAATATCAAAGAGCCTTTATATTTGTATAGGTAATCATGATTTTGAGTTCACTGCACTATACATAGTAGTTTTAGAGTGCAAATTGCGTACACAATTTTTGCAAATTAATATAATAAATTATACATGACAACGATTTTTTATCAAAATTCATTTACTAAAATGATTAGGGATTTCAGCCAATCAAATGCAGCACTCTGTCTGGAATCTCAATACAAATTAACCCTCGCCTAATTGTTTGAACCTACATTGAGTACAGTTAACACCTGAATGTGAGAACGTGGGTGTTAAGAAACATTTAAACCCAAGTTTTATATCAGGCAATGTAAATTAGTGAGATCTCTTTGTATGTGATGTATTAGAAGTTAACAGGGTATACAAAGATAACCCAAGAATAAATGTTTCATTTTTTTAAAGAGCCCCAAATGCTTAGTTGGAAGCTCTTTTAAAGCCCTTTGCACGCAGGACCAGGTCATGTGACCTTGACAATGAAAAATAAGATGAGAGTAAAATGATAACAGGTTCAAATGCTCAGCTCTGGTTTGCATTGAAATTCAACTCCTTGGGCATGCTGATTAAATACCAACACAGCTCTAATTCTATTGTTTTGTTAAAAAACTAACTTAACAACGACTGTTTTTTTAACCATGCTTTACAATAGATAGATAGAGATATGGTACAGGCTGTCTGATATAACCATGATACAAATCAGACAGCAAGGGGAATTGCATCAGAATAATTATATCTTATTTACAAGTAAAATATACAGCCATATTATCAAACTGTGCAATAAGTTGTTTATTATCCAATAATCAGAAAAAAAAGGTTTTTGTCATTTTATAAACCAAAGTATTTTGTACTTGAAAGGCTAGTCGTAGACGAGTAAAAATATATCTGTATATTTTTATTGATCCAGTCCTAATCCTGTGATATTTTTCCTCGTCTGTGACTAGTTTGATAATAAGAGCTAGTATTAGACACAAAAGTAAAGTTTTATATTGGTATTTACAGCAAGACCAAAACCATAATGCCAATTTTTACATTTTCTTTTATGTCTTATCCTCTAATTCTGATGCATTCCCCTGCCATGGTAATCTGCCTCTTCCAAAAATTTTTTTGAAGAGCACCAGCAGTAATTCCTTCTTGAAGAGTTACACTGTGGACAAAGAATAAAGATCAATTCAACTATACAAAATATGTTCCCGCAATGAAACTCCTCATTTTCTTAAGAGGTTTGAGCGGTGAGGTGGATGACTTCCATAAAATGAAATTGCATAATATTAGCGGCAACCACTGATTAAATAAAGCTTTCATATAATAGGTGTTCATGATAACAATAACTGTGAAAGTGAAAACATGATTAAATTTGCAATATATGAATTTGAAAAATCAATAAAATTAATTAATTCAAGCATCGATCATCAGAAAAGTACCTACAAAAAAATTCATTTTGCATTTTAGCCAGTGTATCATTCAAATTACCCTTTGGTCCCTAAACATGCACATTTCTATTGATTCTTTAACATATAATACAAAGAGTGCTCAATAATTAATAGGTCATCTGTTTACAAAACAATTTGAAATTCACATACATTAATTGACAAAGTTAACAAGTATTTATAATTTAGGTGTGACTTTTTATTCTTAAATGTCATGCATGTACACTGTATACTCAAATCCCTGAAGTCATCAGTTTTTGAAGGGCCATCTTTGTGTTCAATTTAACAATGAACGTTGCTTTATTCCCCTTACTTCCCAGAGCCATTTGAACTTCAGTGAAACGTCCACCATAGCTTGGACTAAAAACCCATCCTTCTTTTCTTTGCAAATCTGTCTCAGTTAATGACCAAGTACACATGACTTGGTCTAAAACGATCATATACTATTTTCCTGTTGAAAGTAAAAATGAAATCAGTCTCAACATTATATAATTGTAATAATTACCACTATATATATTTCACTTTTTGTATGTGCAGGTTATGTTTAGTTATGTTTATGATAATGATAATGATAATGGTATTTATATAGCGCACTTTCTATGTGTATATATTCAAATGCGCTTTACACATTCTAGTTAGCTGTTAGTAGTTAGTATATATTAGTGTAAGTGTAGGCCTTTCACTGAGGATGGTCATGACCTGCGTCCTCAGTCGTTCTTTTACGTCCCCCCGATTAATGGTTAGTGTGTGAGTGGTGAGACGGGACCTCCGATTTAACGCCCTTATCCGAGAGAGGACGAGAAGCCTAACAATTATAAACCGAAATAGATACAAAGTTATAATATTCTCCTCAATTATTTAAAGACCCTGAGTGATGGTCCGGCTAGGGTTTGAACCCCCGACCTTCCGGTTAACAGGCCGTGCTCTCCCAACTGAACTAACCCGTTAATCGGTTATGTTATTTTTTTATCTCTATAAATTATATGTACTTACTCCTTTCCTTGCTTCCACCAGCAAAATGTACATTGCAGGCAAGTGGACATCTTTAGAATTTTCAAAGTGCTCTTGTACTTTGTGTGACATCAGGAAATCACCACAAAGAAAGCAAGTAAATGCTTCCTTTGGGCATGCGCACAACAGATGTGGAATAATCTGGTCTGTAAAAAAAAGTTAGATTTGTTTTAATAATTTCTACATTAACCATTATGATCTTTATATGAGTACCATTTGAATTTTTAAAATTATTTGAGATACTATGTGTGTTTACTACACATGCTCTGATTGGCTGGCTACCGTATTAATATTACAGGACAAGCATACACTCGGCAAAAAAAAGTGAAAATATTTTTAAAAAACAATATAAAATGGCCTCTCATATTAATTGCAATATAAAGTTAACCACTCACAAGGGTTATTTTTTTGGCTGTTCAACTACAGTGTTGATAACTAGGTCATATGTATGTACACTAGCTATTCTATATCTAATTAATTTTTCATATTAATCGGTAAATAATCTACATTCTATTTGGGTTACAGGTGCTTTTAACAAATTATTGATATGCAAATATTGTTATATACCTGTGAATGACTGCAGTCGTTCACACACATTTGGGCATGTAACAGCTGCTTTTTGGCAAACACTGCTATGCTGTTGACTAATTGTATGATGTGTAAAGCAATCCTATCCTAGTGGACATGAATTTATGTCCAAGCAACTATCAATCCTAGTGGACATAAATTTGTCCAAGTTTCTCAATGACCACACCTCCCATTTTCATTCATTGAATTGATCAACTCTCCCTGGTCTGATCAAAAGGTCCTTTGCACCAGTTACAAAGCATAGATGGAAATTTTACTTAATGGGAATTTTATTTCAATTGGTGTTGCTATGGCAACATAAAACAAAGATGGCGGGAAAAGGTTTTTCTAAAGTTAAACATTTGGTTGGCTTGTCTTTAATATACTGTCTAATACCTGATCTATGCTTGGATTTCACCATTCTTTCGTTGATAGCAATATTTTATTTTGGTTGATATAGGTTCTTGCATTTTGTCTTGAAGTCATCAATGAATGATTGTACCTTTCGGAACTTATTACCAGGTTCCTCAGTTGCTGGGTCAACTACATGCAAGAAGGCCATTAGTGCTCTGAATCTTAGCCTGGGCATTATAGATCTTGCCCACAGGCCATGGTAGAGGGTCTTTGTACTCCAATACTTATCAATATATGAGCTTACTCTGACAAGTCCAAAGTAGATGATCATTCCTATCACCTTGAATCGTCAGAATCTAACAATTGAAGGTCTAAATCACTCTCCTCACTGCTCGAAATCCCTCCAGATTCACTATTAACTTCTTCTTCGTCGTTTTCTTCATCTAATATCGATAAAACTTTGTCTAAACTATAGAATTTCGATGTCCTCGCTTGTTTTGCAGAAGACGCCATTTTGAAAATAGGACGCCACACGATAATAGAACGGTAGAGTAAACTTAAGTGGTAAAAAAATACAAACGGTAAAAGATATATGTAGTTATAACATATCGTAATTGTTAAGGTTCCCACTTGTACGAAAACAACTTCGAAAGATCATGCGGTACTATTTATAGAACTATTGGAAAAATATTTTTTCACAATTAAAACTAAATAATGTTACAAATGTCATACGCTACTATTAAAGATATTCACAAAACTTTGATCAGTTCCTTTAAAGTAAGCCTGTCTGATGGCTTCTTGGCCTCAACACATTGTTTGAAGCCAATGTGCAGTTCAAACTCGCACTTTCTTGCCACTTCCGAGGCCATTAAAGCGAAGCTAAAAATGTCGCTCAAAATGCTTTCTCCTCACTTCCCCTTAACAATTTCGGGCGCAATATGGGGGTATTTTGCCTTGTATGTCGCTTGCTCTTCTTCACTTATTTTCTTAGGCCTCTGCATTTGTGAACGGCACGGCTCTTCCCGAAGTCAATTATAACAGGAGTGTACTTGGTCATGTCACGCTTGTCCAAACTATGTTGTTAACTTTCAAGTCATTATGTAGAAAACCTTTCGGATGAAAGTACAACAGAGCCTCTGCAACTTGTTTTAGGATAGTGATCCATTGACTTTTGTGAGTTATTAGTTTTCTGTAAACAGCCTTATCTATAGTAATGCTGGACTTCTTCTCTCCGTGGAACTGCATCACAAGGCGGAATGGCATGGTTTTGCTACAGATCCCGTACAGTAAAGGAATACCAGGATGGTCCCACAGCTTATTTATAATGTCGGCTTCGTGTATCAGTTCTTTTCTGCAAATCTGTTGTACATGAGGTGTATAATAAGTGTACTTAATATTTGTTGACGTTGACCTCTCCTTTTTGAGATATGAGCATTTGAAATCTGAAAATGCAAATCAGGAATTAGTCAAAGTTTTGTTTCAAAGCTGACAGCAAGCTTGTTTTTGTAAAGTAGCAAAAATGTTAATGGTAGTGTAAATATTTGTAATACAGATATTGAGCTTTAAAAAATTGCTATAATTATTTCCAGAGAACTTTTGTATATTTAATGAGGCCTGGGATGACGTCACTTTATTTGCATTTTCAGATTTCAGATGTTTATATCTCAGAAAGGAGAGGTCGACATCAAGAAAAATTAAGTACACTTATTATACACCTCATGTACAACATATTCGCAAAATATCATGAAAGGCGTCAGGTGCACTTTAAGTTATATATACTGTGATGTTATGTAGAAGCATCTGAATGATGAATGTATTCTCATTGAGAACTAACTGATAATACATACATACTTACATGTCAATATTTTTTTTGCATTGATTTTAAATTTGGTCATATTCAGACCAAATAAATCTTAAGAGTCATTGTCTGTAATGGCCGAGAATCGCTGGACAGCAGTGAAAAAATGAAATTGTTCATATTATGCCTAAATAACCATTTTCAGAAATCCAACTCTTAGTCCTGGGCGCCTTTTATTTTTTGAGAAATCGCTAAAAGTTGATTTTGGGGTCCTGACAGGCTTGGGCACCATGTGTTGAAAAGGAAAATGTAAGGTTTTCTCGGCGCTCGTATGGCTTTGCGTTTGATTTTATCTCAACTATTCTATTTATTTAGCAAAGATACATTATTCCTTATCAATTTAATGTAAAAATTGTTTTGATAATGCACGTTTTGAATAAATTACGAAATTTTCAATTGACAGTACTTTGACGTCTCCAAAACTTCGCTATTTTTGCTTATTTTCAATGTGCCTAAATCGGTCGTGGTACATGCACCAGAACTAAAAAAATACCACTATAGCCTAACCCTTCTAGAATAACATATCAAAAAGTTATTGGCATTAATGTGTCGGCCTTTTTCACTCAAGTAAGCGTTACACAAAGCACAGTGTATATGTCAACAAGTTTTCCTTTCGCTTTTTTTTAGCTAAAATCAACTTAAAACAAGCACATTTCTCATGATATGAGTTTAGAATGGTTTTTAATAGCTTTTTGACCTGGATTATTCATAGTTTATAGAGGGGACTGGTTATGAAACCTTTTGTTGTACTTCTTTGTTTGCATTTCGAAGCTGAACCGGTCTCGACCATGCACAACTTTTTCTTTATGGCCAATCAAAATTGCAAAATGAGTCAACAAAAACTTTTTCTATGAGATTATTGTAAGGAATATTGTCATATTTGTTCTAAATCTTTGAGTATTTTGAAGCAACAGCCAAAATAATGATTTTCGGTCTGTTCACTCAGACGTATCCAATATGGCTAAAACAATTGCGAAACAAAAGGTTGTGCAGGGTCAAGCTTGAAAAAAAGTGTACAAAAACATACAACAAAAGGCTTCATAACCATTCCCCTCTATAAACTATGGATTATTGCACAAATCTATCATCGGTTGAGATTATGTGGTCACGCAAAGACTATTCACAGCAGGCTATATTTAGACTGTCTAGGCCATCTTGACAAAGCGCGTGTGTTTTGTTGTTTCCATAGAAATAAACTACAAAAACGTTTCCATTTAAAGAAAGCATATCAATATAACAAATAGAACAAGTACATTTCCCATACTTTGCGTTAGAATGACATTTTGTATATGTTTGACCTCAATTAGTATGACAATTATTTCGTTATTCTGTCAGTTAAAGCACTTCGGTCTTCTTTGCAGACGTAGTCAATTTTACCAAACGTTTACATTGCTTTTTGCTAAAATGTTTTCTTTAACGGCATTTTCATCCAAGAACGACAAAACGACTGGCCACTATCGGTTAACGCGATAAACTACACTGTAAGGGGCAACAGGACATCAGTTTTTGATACTTATTTATTGCTTTACCGAGAGAGAATTAAAAAAAAAAAAAACGAGGTCTACCATTTCTTCAATTTCAAGAAAAAGATTGTTTTTTTTACAGCCAACCTCGGTCAGGTACGGAAGCAATCAATATCTGTCCGAAAGCCACTTGAATAGCATTGCAGCATTTCCTTGCAGAAACTTCTAGTATCATCATTTCTAACACTTGAGCGTCTTTAATTTAATTTTCATAGCATGTTTTTGCCGGCCTACCTCCCTTTACGTTGACATGACAAGGTTATGTTAAAATAGGTACTCCTACAGAATACAATTTACGATTGATTGCACTGCTTTCGACTAATCAGAATCGAGTAATTTTGTTGAGGAGCGTGCTATAATTATTACAGTATAATTGATACTCACAGGAATCGATTCTTTTTAAAATGTCTTCATTGACAGCTGCACGTGGGAGTTTGATGGTAATTTCCTGAGAAGTACTGGAAAATCTTGTTCTGAAATCAGGATTGGCACTTAAATTCCAGCACAAAAAGGCTGATCATACTTTTGCGGATCATGTAGATAGCTGAATTCCCTTGTTGTCCTCCATGTGATCTTTGTTGACAGTTGGACTTTAACCAAGATGAAGTTTCAAAAATGAAGTAATGAGATAAATAAGGCATGCAACATGAGGCAAGAGAGGGGGGTGGCAATCCCGAAAAAAAAGTGCACGTCCAATGGGCCAAAAAAAAACCTTGCTCAGACTCAAGCTCAAACGAAGCTCTCTGGTCGAAAAACAAATATTGTACTACCCGGTCAGCGTAAAAAAAACCAGAAGCCTGCACAAAAATATTGCCACCAATTAAAACTTATGACCCCTAATTCGTCATGAAGGGGTGTCGTTAGTGCAAAGGGAGTACATTTCAAGTACTCCTTCAATAGGGCATCACAGGACATGCCATTCATGAAGGGCACCATGAACACATACTCTTCATCCTCTTTCTTGACAAGGTTGCCATTACAATGAAGCTGTAATTAGGGGAGTAAGATAGTTAGGAAGAACGTTCCACATTTAGGATTTCATAACAATTAACATACGTTCGACGCTGTAACACAACATTCTTTCAGGGTCGTTTTTAAAATAAATGTACCCATGTGGGACCCCATGTTTGGGGGATGTTTTTATCAGCCTCGATTTTATGCTAACTATTTAATGTCACGCAATATTTGTACGTTTGCTCAGGATTTTTGTTTCAAAAACCGCTTTTAATCTTACAACTGATTTAATAGTTGAAAATGCCATATTAAAAATATTGTTCTTTCGCATGCTCACGATAAATTAGTAAACAAAAGGAATTAATAAAAAAATAAGTACTTTAGTAATGTATTTACTAATTTAGTAATACTTTCTATTTTTTCCTCATAGTGTAAAGTTTATAATTCTTCAAGCTTTAATTGAAAAGAAGTTTCGGAACATTTTTCAAAGCAAATTAACACTTTCAACAATGTAAAATGTCTTATTTAAAAGGACCAGCTCTATTCGCATTGACCCCAGAGTGGTCGTTAATGAGAGTTTTGAGTATGACTCTAACCAGATAAAATAGCAAACCTCTATATTAGCCTTTGCGGTATACGCTTGTAATAATAATCATAATAATCATAATCATAATCATAATGTATAAAAAACTAATAAAATTATATCAAAAATGTATTTTTACAATTGTGATTTTAAATCATGTAATGAACTGAATTGGGAATTAACATAATCTCTCTATTGAAAGCTCAAATGGCAGTTTCTAGTTTGTGTATTAAATAGTTCATGCAGTCATTTCAAGTATGATCAATTTATCAAAAATGAGATTGCATACCCCAGTTCTTCCCAGATTTGTGATGTTTATGAGCGTTTGCCAGGCATCAACTGGAATTCTGGACTCTAATTTTAAGTAGAGTAATGCCCAGTCCGGTGGCCGTAATGACTGCAGATACGCTTTGGATGTTTCTCCCAGCATTTCGCTGAATTCCGTTTTCATCCCCCTTGCTTCTGCAGCCTGGTGTGCAATGTTACTCATCATTTCTAGTGCATCACACTCCAGGTCGAGACGTTCGCCAATAACAGATGAAAGTGGAACCTTGTATTGTTTACTGATGTTTAATTCAAGGCATAATTCATCATGTTCGCCTCTCTTCATTCTTTTGTTTTGCTTCTTGTTATCATCGTTTGTATGTGTCTACATTTTCGACAGCTAAGTTGCGTTTTTAACCTTTCTAGATAGAGACTACTTTTGGCTCTGTTTGGACTTCAGCATCGACGTTAGGGACCTTGCATTTTGGCGTCAACGTGAAGTTAGAAGGGTCCATTTTGTTTATATCGCTGACAAAGTTTTGCAGGCCTGCTTTGCTAAAATCAGGGTTCTTCTGTGGAATGATTGAGGCAAGTACTCCAAACGAAGAACCCATTACTATATACTTTTGTTGAACTATTCCACTTGCTCGTGTTACTGTCGTTTTCTGACATCCTTTGTTCGATTTGTAATAATGAATGAAAGCAAGTGGTCTGTGATCTTTCAACAAAACCTTTCAAATAGGACAGGTCCGATTGAACAGTTTCTAATGCAGCCATTAGTTTGTTTGCTTTGGCTTCTTTTGTGCGATCTCCGTGCTGAGAGTTATCTATCTGCTGATTGGGGCTCAAAAGTTTACATTGATACTCTAGTGAGCGAGTGAGTGACACTTCCGGTTCATAAACCCCATCCCAATAACTCGAGGATCTTCGATCCACGAGTTAAAAAGGTAATGATGGGAAAGGTTCAAATATTTATGATGGAATTCTTAAAAGATACTTATTAAACTTTACTTTTATACATCCACAATTTCTTTATACTTTTAGGTTTCATTACCTGATTTGGTTTATTTTCCTACATTTTTGTCTCGGTTCCACTTCAAAAACTTTTCTGCCTTTGTTCTTCAGATCCTCAGTTTCCTTCTTTAAGTTGTCATTTTCCCTATTCAATTCCAAATTTTCTTCCTCGAGATTTTCATTCAATTCCTTCAGCCTTGTTTCAAGTATCTCTGCTTCTTCTTGCTGTTGCTAAATTATTTCTTTTGGAATGTTTAACATTTCCTCCTCAAACACTTTCAGTGTAAACCAGGACTGGGTCATACTAGTCTTTCTCATTTTTGTATTGAGAGATCGCACTTTTTTTTTGGGAAGAAAGTCTGTTATATCCAAGTCTTTTGTGTCCCTTACAACGAATATTTTCCGTCAGCTTGGGTCTGTCAAAGTTACTTAAATAATCAAGTAAAAGTATGGATTCAATATTCTGTAACTGATAGAACAAAAGCTAAGCTACTAAAAACTAGCACGTTAAAGTGATTGAGGAATTATCAACTAGAAAACAAGTTTACAACAGATAAAAGCTTCAATACTTGTTGCTGTCTCGCCATCAACGTCTACCGACTGTCCGACATTTCCTAGGTTCTGCTGGTGTACACTGTGCTCTCTGTAATCACTTTCCATACTTTCTTCTTTCCTAAACCTGACAGGGCACTGGTGGAATCACACCCTGTTAATGTGTGAAGTGCAGGCAGGGCTTTCCACATTCGTGGACCAAGGCTTTGGGAGATTGTGTGTGCGGGAATGTATCGCAGGTGATCTATGACGCCAGTACGGAACCACAATTCATTACAACCAATATCGCCATAGTGTGAGACGCATAGAAGTAAAACATCAGTATCTGGTTACTGAATGACAATCCTTTGTCCATCTTGCCTTGCTTGTTTTGCATGTAGCAACATTCTAGTGTCAGCTTCCTCGTGGTCGGAATATAGCTCTGGAACTGTATCACACAGGTTGTTCTTCACTGACAATGCTACAATCATTGCCAAAATGTGTTGGCACGATCACATTTCGGACACTTTTTTGTGGGTCTATCATTTTTTTCATTTATGAGGATAAGTTTGTCTACCCCCCTCCCCCAATACAATGTTGCTGTTTTTCATGAAAGAGTACAAGAGTTGGAAATGTTTCCCGCGATTGACAAGGTTCATATACCCCTCCAGCAACATTGACAGGGGGAGGGGGGGTATTACAGATATAGGAACATAACAAAATCAACAATCGTGCCAACAGTTTTGTCAATGATTGTCTGAGACACATATAACTTAAAACGCCATTGATATTGTTGTGGAAATGATATGAAATTTTCAGGACACAAAGTACATAGTGTACCGATTTGAACAGTAGCAAATTTTTTTCCAGAAAGAAGTTAATACTATCATGTGACGTCACTTTTGTTTAAAGTGCTTTAAATGAATGTAAAATTTACATGACAAGACACTTATATGCTCTATATTCGATAACACCCGTGTTCAAAATAAATGTTCTAAGGTAATAAGCAGTCCTTAACACATATATGCTTTGTAGTTGATATATTTATACTATAGCTCGCGCAAAATTGGATAACCATAGTAACGCCCAAAAATGCACGCGCTTAAGGCGTACGCAACAATACACGTCATTGTGAAGATATCAACGTTTGGAGAGGGTGAAAATGGTCTTCAAAGGCAAGATTAATGCCTATAAATGTGCTAGAGCGTATGTTCTGTTTAGAAAAAACACATACTCTCTTTCGGAAATAGCAGAGATGTGTTCTATATCAAAAAGCAGTGTAAGAAGAATTGGTTTAAACAAAATGAAGCGGAATTCAAAACAACCCGACAAGAAAAGTAAGTTGGGAAGAAAGACTAACTTAACTGACAGAGAAAGAAGAATTCTATCCAGGGGAATCAAAAGGATCAGGAAAGAGGACGTAAATTTTACAGTGAAATCTTTAATAGAGTATTGCGGGCTTTCGCAGCGGAAAACAAGCTACCGGACTTACCTCAGAGAAATACAAAGATTAGGGTACAAGAGTTTACAGACAAGAAGAAAGGGACTAATCAGTGAATCTGACAGATAGAAAAGACTTAAATTTGCAAAAGACAATGTAAAAACATTGAAAACTACACCAAACTATTGGACGGAGGACATGGTATTTTATCTTGACGGAGTTTCTTTTATTCATAAGTACAATCCGAAAGCAAATGCAATGAGTCCTAAAGGGAGGGTTTGGAGAAAAAGAAATGAGGGATTACAAATAACATCTAAGGGTTCGAAGAGTCTAGCAGGAGGAAGAAGGCTCCACCTTTTGGTTCTTATTAGTTATAGACAAGGTGCTATTTTTATTGAACAATACCACAAAATGGATGGCGAGTATTTCGCTGACTTTATTACTAGAAATTTTGAAAACATTTTCAAAAAGTTTTCAAAAACCAAAGCCAGAAAATTTGTTATGGACAACGATCCTAGTCAAAATAGCTCATTAGCTAAAAAAGCACTAAAAAAATCAAAGGCTATAATGGTGTGTATTCCTGCAAGGTCTCCAGACCTAAATCCGATTGAAAATATTTTTAATTTAGTTAAAAGAAAAATAAATAATAATGCTATAGAGCAAAATATTCTTAAAGAGAATTTTGAAACTTTTAAAGAACGTGTTATTGATACTTTATATTCGTTTGATACAACTGTCATAGACAAAACTATTCAAAGCATTCCCAAAAGACTTGAAGATATTATTAAATCCAAGGGATTTAGAACTAAATATTAGATTTACTACCTTGTATTAGTACATCCATTTTGCCTTTAAAGACCATTTTCACTCTCTTCACTGTCTTATGAAATTGATATTTTCACAATCACATTGTTGTCACGTAATCAGTATTTATATAGTGTGCAGTGTCTTCTGTGCAGAACACGGTACTCCATTGTAAAATCGTAATGATTCACTAAGTGCAACAATAAAAAGAGCTTAGACCTTGATCAATGTTTTATTGATGTTTATTCTAACTATTTCCTACAGAAATTATATTCAAAAAGCCTAACATGCCCATTTTATCAACGGTACTCCACACAAAACTTGTATTAATTGTTTTGAACATGTCTTCATCTTTTTATAAGTGCACTATTCAACGTGGAGTACCGTTGGTTTTGAGTTAAATACTACAATTTGAAATATAAACTAAACGTCAGACAATTAAAGAATATATACAAACCCTATTGTTGAAAAAATTGGAGGGATATTTGTTTAATTTGGGGAGTAATCTATTATTTAACAGTGGAGAACCGTTGCTATTTCACGGACAACTATATACAAGCGCACATGGTGTTGAATGACACATTACAGACGTCATGTCTATACAAACAATGTTTTCTTTAATGTATTATCTCTGTATAGAGATAATAAATACATTTATATCTATAGTATAAGTATAGATATATATATATATATCTATGTAGTATAGATATAAAGATATTTATATTTATTACACATATATTATATATATATATATATATATATATAATTATAGATATAAATATATAGAGACAGACAGACAGACAGACAGACAAAAATGTATGTACACAAATTTATTAGCAAAAATGTATGTACAAAAATTTATTAGCATACATACATATTCTTTGTTCATTTATTTATTAGTTAAAATAAGTTCTGAGAAACAACGTGCGCATGGTTTCATTGCACATTGCTCAACCTCTGGTATTTGTCTCCAAAATTCGAAATAATGCCAGTGTACTCTCATCATATCAGTATTAATTCGATCTATTGATCCTCCCTTTATCATAACGAGTGGGGCATCTGCAGTCGCGAAAAAGGGTGAGTCCTTGTCGAAGAGAATGTCTTGTTGTACAAAACTTTTAGGTGCGGCTAAGTGCATAGTATCCCCTTCAAGCATTTGCAAGAAATCGGACCATGCGATTATAGAAGGCGACCATCTAAAGTCATTGAGGATTATTACTTCTGACTCCTCTGCACCCACCCACGCAAAACCACCAGTTGCCAGGTTCACAAAGGCATGGTAAATAGCTTTCAGAGGTGAAATCATGAATGTTTTACCTGAGTTTGCCGGTCCATATATATATATGTTTCGATATTTTGCACATCCATAGTGAAGTGCTGAGTAAATTGCGCTAGCATAGACATGCACATTTATTTCATTTCGGTGAAGTATCTGTAGTGCGGCCGCTAGCCATTTCTTTTCACATCCTTCTATACAGTGTTTTTCACCTTCCTCTACTAGTAGTTCTATGCGACTTTTATTCAAGCGTTCTTGTTTCTTTTCAGCATCTTGCAGTTGTGAAGATATAGATAATGCTTCATTTACTACTCTGATCCCTCTATTCGCTATAAATTGTGCAAGATCTTTTTTTCCCTCTTTCTCCTGTTTTGCTGCATAGGCCATTAGATCGAGCCGAGTCTTGATATTATTGTTTCGAATAATAGTGGTTACTTCGTAGACGCTTAGCATTCGTTTTCTTTTCTTCTTTTGCTTCTTCTTGGGGCCACTGCCTTGGCCATCAGCTCGACGAGATGTTGTAGCTGCAGAGGCTGCAGTAGTTCTCGGTTCGTCCTCTAAGCTTGGATGGTCGGGCGATAAAAACGGTGTTGTATCTTCTTTTGTGCAGTAGCGATAAGCACTATAATAGTTACTGTGATTGTTGCTGAAATTGACTTGAATTCCAAACCTTGCATCTAATGTATCACGAACTAGAAGCCATCTACTTCTTTTGTTGAGCTTTAGAGCCATATGGTAGTGATATACTTTGTCAGACAGGTCGTTGTTTGTATCGTTGTGATTATGCTCTTCTTTAGCGACTATAAACTGTACAATACGCGATGTCGTTGATGTACCCCATGCATTACGAACAATATTTGCAAACGATTCACGAGAATGGACTTTTTCGGGATCTGCTCGACTGTATGTAACTAAATAGACCAAACGTTGCGAACGATTCGGCATTGACTCTGCCATGATCACAATGTGAACTTCAAATAGACGTTTTCTGCTCAGTTGTTGTATAATGTTCTTTATGTATAACGCTTTGAAGTATGAGATTTATTTTACAAATGCACAACTTTTATAATGTACCAAACCAGTGACGTGCATCTTTTGCAATATGTGACGTTTGCGCTATTACGTACAAAATGTAGCAATTTTGAGGCGCGTCAATTATAGCATATACGTCAAAAGTAACTTCACATTCGTAGGTATTTACATAAGATGTAGTTGATAAGAAAATCATTGTTTAAAGAGAACGTGGTTATTATTGGATTAACTGTGAAGGTGATGATATCTTTTCTGATAATTACTTCATTCTATTAAGTAAGAGACCTTTTAAAATATTTTTTTGGTGTATCCCCTTGTTACGTTGGCATAATTTCGCACTTAAATATAAGGGTTGCTACGGCAAAATGACATTTCCACTAGTTTTCATGTCGTTAGGGGTGGGATATACACATATTACATATCAATCTTTTCCTTTCGAGGCATAGCTTGTAATTAGGAACGCTGCTGACCTCTTACTCGTTTATTTTTAATGAAATTCCACAATATGTCCCTCAGACAATCATTGCCAAAATGTGTTGGCACGATCACATTTCGGACACTTTTTTGTGGGTCTATCATTTTTTTCATTTATGAGGATAAGTTTGTCTACCCCTCTCCCCCAATACAATGTTTTGTCAATGATTGTAGATCTCCATTCCTCATTCCTCCGCCAATGACAAGCTCTTTATTATGAGGCAGTTCCTGTTGTCCAGCTTTACACCAGGCGTCAGTTAGAAAAGCGCAGAAGCTTACTTTATTCTTGGTGTTGGAAATGTATGTTGGCCATTGTTTCGGCACGGGTGTGGATTCTCCATGTATGATGACTTCTAAAGTGCTTGCCTCGCCACGTTTCTTTCGCTCTCCAGCCTTGATAGAGAGGTCCCAATTCTGGTCAAAAACCACATCAACTCCATGGCAGTTTTCTTGATGGAAGTAACTTGCAACTGTATTATATAGTACTTCAGTGCCATTTCACCAAACGTTGCAGCTCCTGCAAATTTTAGCACCTGTATCAGGGCCATGCCATCAATGATGAATACAGTAGACATTGAGGGAAGATGCAAAGGTCGTTGCTCAACGTTGATGCTAGATTCCAAGATTGGAAGAAGTGCGCTCTTAACAGTCTTTCGAAGAGTGCCATCTTTGTAGGCCAGAGAATATGGAACTGCTGAAAGCTCAAAACTGAGCACTTCTCTAAGGTTGACTTGTCGAACTTTAGCAAAAAGCACTGAATGTCTTTATCTTTAGGTTTGGTATAGCATCCCAAAAGCTAACATCATTAGAATTCAAACGGTGCTTTATAAAGCTGTCTAACTGCTTTACACCATCATTTTTGCTTCCTAATAACCTTTCAGCTATTTCGGCCGGCAATACGACGCCAGTTGCAACATTACTAAGAGCATCATTATCTTCAGAAAATGGATCTTTTATGAGACCTGAGGTAAAACAACCAACTAACTTTCGAACATCATTTTCGTCACGTTGTACTCTTTTACAACCTGATTCTTTGTGGTTTCCAATCCTGTCTGGATCATTAATGCCACACATCTCTTTAACTGCTGTTGTGATGGCTGCTCTTTCATGACCAGTCAAAAACCATCTTTGAAGTGCTTCTGGATTTTGACTTATCCCGACAATGCCACCTTTAGACTTTGAATCTAAATTAACTGACTGTTCAAGTCCCATGTCAGTCCACACTTTAGCGAATGGTTGGTTTGAACGGCTCACTGCATGATCTCCATCCATGAATCGATTGTGTACTTCAGGATGTTTTTCTTCTAGTTGTTCCATGTCTGCTAAGTATACAGGAAGCCAACGAGCGTACTTTGGTCTGTCATGAGCGTATCAGTAGGAGGGCATCATTGCGGTTGTTGCTTGAAGGTGAAGGGGCCTGTTTCCCGTTCGTTCTGCCTTGATGAAGTTCAGCAGCGTCATCACCATGTTCACATACTCATTCCAGAAAGCAAACATTTGCGACTGTGATTTCTCTTGTCTGAATGATTCAAACAGTTGAAGAATTTGAAATCTCTGATGTAGTCCGGCAGATAAAATCGTTTTTTTGCCCGAACCTTGCAAATCTGTGTATAGTATTTTTTATTGCACTTAAATATTGTCTAGGTATCATAGAACGCTGAATCATCAACTGTCACTTCAACAGGCTTGGGGAATTTGATATATTGCGACTTTTTGTTAGTCCCATACAAACTATAAGCATGGAAACGAGGCTGAAACCGGAAGTCGTTCCATTTCTCTGCAGAAAAATCTATGATAAAAGTTTATTATAAGGTAGATAGCATGTTTCCAAACAAATTATTACTCAGCTCCTCTTATAGACGGTTTAACTTTTATACCTCACAAAAATAATGCCTGCGTATCGTAAATGAAAACCAACTGCGTTGCATGTTTATATACAGGCCAATAGGCACTTCTTAGTTTTTGACAAATTTTCAGTCGAAGTAATTCCAACTTTTATACGCTGTTTAAAACAACAGCAACCGTACTGTTTGCTATATCGAATTGGAATATACTACAACCGTGTAAAATTCGTGTCAGAAGGGATAAGTAGATGTAAGGGGAAACGTAGTTGCGATTCTTGCCTTGATAGCCCAGATGTATCATAGATAGCGGACTAGCCTAGAGTTGCAAGCATTTCTTTTGAGGGAAGTGCATCCTGCCTGAAACAAGCATTTCAAGCGGTCTGCAAGGGAAAGGGAAACGGAAAATAAACTGTAACGACCAATTTTTTTCTTTTTCTTGCTATTTTAAAGTGCACTAATGTACTCAAGCCATAAAGAGCTGAGCTGAATATCAGTCAGTTCTCACCATAATAAATCTAGCCCATATGTCTGTAGTGTTGTTAGCCTGAGGCGAGACGTTCCTATTGCGAGAAAGAAAAACAAATTTGTTTGTGATATTTTCCAACAAAATAAATGACAGAGTCAAGAATAAAAGCCAGCAGCAACAACTAGTACAAGATTGTGCCTTTAGCCACCAACAATCGAGGCATTCCAGAAAAATATGAAGTGCTAATGGAATAGCTTGAGTATAGACTGCGTAACAAGCGTTTCTTTGTGGGAGAAGGAAAAAAATGATCTTGGGATACCTGTGGTGCAAAAAGTTGAGTCGGGAGAAAATAAAAACACATCACACAATCAGCTGAATTTTTTTTTGTGGTTCAATGTACAAAATCATTATCGATGAAGCCTATGACAATTTAGTGATGAAAGAAATTTTTTTATAATAGTTGATTTCATTGCGTAGAAAAATATGATTTCATACCAAATCAAATCTAAAAATCCTTATAAATCGAGTTCCCCAAGACAGCAATCTTGTCAGTTGCTGGATATATGTTTATTTGAATAAGGAAAACTAAATACAACGTAAAAATTACTATATACCTCGATGCATACCTCCGTGCCAAATCTGCCGGACTAATGCCAAAGCCACACTGCTGTAGGTGAGTGCACATACTTTGGGGTCTTCATCACTGTGTAGATAGTCACAGCATGTTACAGTGACGTATATTTTTATATCTTTACGTCTGGGGTATATATGTCGTAAATATGATATATTACGCCTAAAAACGTCTACGTATCGGAACGTATATCCATTATTTACGCGTTAAAACGCTGTCGAATAGATGTCGTAAATACACAAAATACTCGAAAAAACGCTGTCGAAACACGCTTGGCATAAATGGCCTCGATATCGCTCATTATGACATTCTTTGTGTTCAGCGGTTTTGCGCGTGAGAGTACATTTCAAGATGGCCGCTCGTTTTAATGTCAACGAAGCGAGGGCTCTTGTTTTGTGCCAAGAAAGTGATGACGATCAGTATTCAGAGACCGATTTTGATGTGAACGAGGATAAAGAGAAGCTGTATGATATCCTTGATAGTTTTGACGGAGGAGATCATTTCAATAAAGCTGTTTTCAAGGAGAATGCTGTGGATGTACTTTTGCCACTAGTCCAAGCGGCGAAATCATCTGCAAATTATTTGGATGAACAGCCACAAAGGTTGAAAGGTATTGTTATTTTCTTTTAATTTTCTTCCAATATATAACTCTAAACTCTGATACAGAGAGGTCGAAGTTACAAGTTTGTTATCAGCTTACAGCTGCAATTACAAAGGCAGATCTTAATGTTGAAAGCGATAATATTATTTCTTTGTTTTTATTAATTGTTTAAATGTTCTTGGAGTTTGTTATGATGAGGGAACGGTTTACCGAAACGAAATATAATAGTTTTGATAACGCTTAAATATATTTTCACCCATTCTAACATCCAAGATTTATTAGGAAAAGTACATGTTATTATGATATCAGTAGTATTTTCCATTCAGTAGTTAATGCACATTACTATTTTATGAAAAGGATACTTAATCAATTGTCTCAGATCAAGAAGAAAAACCGTTTAATTAAAATACAACATGAAGATATTGCTATATTTTAATATATACTATGCATTTGATAATGTTTTTCTTTACTTTTCTTTTACAGCTGCCAAACTGTTGTCAACCATGAACATCAATGCTGGATCATTGCTGCTTAGAGAGTCAAGACTGTGGTTAAGCATGGTTGACAAGAGATTGGCAGGGAGAGTGTCCATCAGAAGACCCTACTATGCTGAAATTCAACGCTGCATTCCTTATGATATGTTTGCTGTTCTCAAACATGTCATAAGGAATGCTATAGCCGACAAAGACTTCAATGAACCCAATTGCTATGTGTCCTCAAACAAGAAGGCTGAAGTAATTTCTTTTACCTCTCTTTGCTCTTTGCAAAAGTTTCTTTCGATGCTTTCTGCCTTGAGCACAAGAGAGGTTAAGAAATTCTTCAGCCGAAAACTAACAACTGCAGCAAGATCAGGACATACCCTTAAACTACTCGTTGAGGAAAACAAAGACTTTGGGTTTTTTTACAAACACTCGACTGGGACACTTACATTACAATTTTTTTATGGGGAATGGAATACACATGGGTTTCCTAGACATAACTGCACTCTCAGAGAGTTGTCTCCGCAGTGAAGGCAGTTATGATCTAGGATTCTATTCTCTGAACTGTGGACTAACAAAATACTTGTAAGGTCTTCTGATGGGCAATACCTTTGTGGCTATTCATCCAAATCATTTGTTGGTGTTGTTAATTGGACTAGTGGTGTAAGCACCTTCATGGCATTCTCTGAAAACAGCTTTAATGGACATCTTCTCAATCAAATCTATCTTGGAAATATTATCAACTTCTACTCATCCTCGTTTGCATTACCCTTGGTTTCAAATACTGGTCGTCATCAATTATTATGTGATATTTTTACTCACTAACTGCGAACTCACACCTGCCTATATTCAGGAACTCATCACTTGTCATCTACCTACCAGAAATCTCCGATCACCCTGACACTTGCTTTTAACCTATAAATCCGATCCTACAATCTCAAGTTCTGTTGTCAGCGTTCCTTCACAGTTGCAGCTCCTTCACTCTGGATCTCCTTACCTACTTCTATTACAGACCTTTCAAATTTATTGATTTTTAATTCAAAACTGAAAAAGTACTTGTTCAAATTAGCTTATAAATTATAATTTTGTATTTTTATGTTATTTTTCAATGCTTAGAACAGACTTAAATTAGCACTTTATGAGCAAATTATTATTATTATTATTGGAACAACAAAACAAACTCTGGGCATGACTACTTTCAGTGACTGCCTTTTACTTGTACATACAAATTCATCATGATTGACAATATTATGCGAGCCAACATGAACTCTGCAACAGATATGGACATTTCATGACAACGCATTGATTATCTACATGTAGCTACAACATAATAGAAGAAACATATTGTATTCAGAATTTTTTCAAAACACTTGATACAACTGGTTAGCATATCTGTACTTTGTCATGATGAAATGGCCTGCTTGAGGCTAGCTATTCATATATAAATTAAAAGGATACTTAATCAATTGTATACGAGAGACAATTGATTAAGTATCCTTTTAATTTCACATTCCACGATGAATAACCTATTTCCTTCTATTTATATATATATATATTATAACTAGCTATAAAGACACATCTACATAAAATATATTTCGCAGTGATTGTGTGAGAAATTTATCTTACTCAGACCAAGGGCTAAAGCTCGAAACATCAGTAAAGTTAAGTCAACATTTTTTACAGTGTTACAACTTTCATTCTACTACCTATATTTTCATATCAAACTCTGACACAGCCTATACCAGTGTACTTGCTAGTTTCGATCAATATTTTATGTAGATGTCTTAATCTTTTTAAGATCTTAAAGAATCAATGATAAACACCACTTTAATATTTCAGTTGATATTTATTTATTTTTAAGTAAAAATATTGTTGTTTGACAATATCCATATTTACATGCAATGTCGAAAAATGACAATAAATTAATGTAGGAGATACACATTGTTTACAATAGTTTTTTTAGTGCTCAATGTTTAATTTGAAGGTATCATCTATTTCCATCTAAAAAAAATAAAAAATTGCACTTATTTTGGAAATTGGAATAAATATAATTATTGTTTACAAAGTTGCCATATGTACATTTTGTATTCTGCAATAAAGAACTCAAATATTATCTGTGAAACATTAGAAGCGTGCCTACTATAAATAGTACTAAATAGTAGAGTGCAAATAGTATATGGGAGAAACATTAGTAAATACTAAATGGTACAATTTTATGCTTTTGTTTAATTTAGCAGTATTTGTATTTTCACAGATATATTGTTTGCACTCTAATATTATGTTAATTCTATTGTTTTCTAATGTATGATTAGTACTAACTAGTACTAGAAGGCATTTAGAGTGGTTTTCATTCCACGGCCAAGATTTAAAAAACTGACTAACCAGGAAGTAGCAACATCATCCTTACCAAATGGTGCACCATCACCACCTAGAGATACAAAAAAAGTGTTAGTTTTTCCTTTAAACCATACAAGTGTGTGAACAGATTGATTGAGATAAAAACCAGCAAGATTCAATAGCAGTTCCTTCAAAGAACGATAAACTCCATTCACTTTAGCTCCTTCCTCCATACCATCACACAAGGTTTCTCGCACACTGTATAGTTTACCAATGTCAATGGTTTTAATGAAGGGCATGAGCTTATTATATGGCACTAATCTAGGAATAGTACAATTGTTAATTTTTATACGTTTACCCTTAGCATATCCTGTGTTTTTATATACAGCCCTGTACTTCTGTTTACCCATTACTCCCCCACTATAATAGGTAGCTACACTACGAGTTAAGTTATTATTAGAACCTTCATACTGTTTGAGTTTGGGATTGTACATTTTAGGTATAACCTTATTATTAAATTTATCGCTTTTAGAAAATATTTCAGTAATGTTATCTACACTAGAATGGTGAGTGATAGTGTCACATAGACCAATATCTGCTGCTTTTGAGCTCCCTCCATGAATTTGCCTAGCTGCATCATAAGTCTCTCTTCTTCTTTTTCTTTTATTTGCCTTACTGTTACCAACTTTGCCTTCCTTCATTTCTGTCTTTTTTCTTGTTCTTTTCTTTGGTGGTCCACATTCTGCCTCTATCTCTTTTCCTATACACTCTAGGTCTTCTATCTCTCTCACTACTCTGCCTACCTAGATGTTCATTTCATAAATGTTGCAAATTATATTAGACATGAACAGTAATCAAGACATTTTATTATTTTTAATATATTTTATAACTATTGAATTTTAATTTTACCAGAAAATATACACACAATCATTTTTTTATCCCCTGGCTCAAACTGACAAATAATATATTGTATATTATATTAAATTCATTACATTGTATATTTGATATTTGTTTCTTTTAATAGAGAGTGAATAAAGTTCTGTATTCAGAAAATGTTACCTCATGCATTTTAAAATACTCCAATTAAAGCAACAAAACAATCGATACTTATTTATAATGTACTGTAATGCAGTGTCAGAATATTAAATATATATTCATATAAGCTCAATTATTTTTGACAAAGAATGGGCATCCAAACACATTTCATAGTCATTGTTTTAAACTTTGACATTTCATTTCACATTAAGCTTAAGTGTTGGAATTCAAAATAGAAGTCTTCTTCTAAGTCGAATCTTCTTACCTTTTCATCAAGTCTTCTGTGTTTACGTTCCTTCGCCTCCAGGACTTTCTTCTTCTTATCTAATTCGTTCTTCTTCTGGTTAAGTTCTTTCTTCTTCTGACCAAGTTCTTTCTTCTTTTCATCTAACTCCTTTTCGATGGTTGCCATTTCCAAGTCATTCTCCTTGATTTTACGATTGGCCATTACCAAATTTTCTCTTTTCTCTCTTCGTCTCTTCATGAATAGCGCAAGACTAAATCTTGGCATTTTGATTTCAAAATGGCGCGAAATCAAAGACGAGTTTCAAAAAACAAAAACCAACAAGTTTTTACATCACTATCCAAGATTCTATCTTTTAAATTTGAGTTCAAAACTATAAGTATCCTTGAAAAATTACCAAGGCTCAAAATTTGCTCTTTTGGCATTCCGCATGCATATTAAAATATGCATACAAAGCGAATGACTTCCTACAACGAAGCTCCGCCATTATTGCAAGCAAATTTACAATGGATTTGTTGCTCTTGATTCGGGCTTTCAGCTTCGGCAATCCGATTACTCCCCGAAAAAACCTGATCGCATTTATCGTTATTGAAACCGACCGTTAATCGACCGTTAATCACGCTCGGAAATTTGGTCCCAGTCTCCTAAATAACGAAACCCGGCCAAAAAAACACAGGACGAATTCGATGAGCGATTTCGAACGTGTTTATGCCAAGCGTGAAATATTTGCGTACTTGCCATACAAACGCGGGAAAACGATATCTTAATGATTGAGTAAAAGTCATAAAAACGCAAAAAAAAACAAAAAAACCAATGAAAACGATTGCATAAATTCGATAAAAACGCAATAGATGTCGACAATATTGCCTAATTAATCCACAAAAACAACGCAGCATGTAAATGCGCACTACAATAACCATATAACATGCCGAATATCAATTATTTTAAATTTTAAATATTTATTAAAAAAAGTCTTGTAATATATACAGTAATATACAAAGTAACAAGTTGCAAATTTAATACTAGAGCAAATGCAGTTAAACCATGAAATATTATTAAGTAAATTATCACAAATAGTCACTATTTAGTGACAAATTGTTGCTACAGTTCACCCAGAATAAATAATAAAACAAAGAATAATGAGGTGTCTTGTGTAATACTCTTGGTTGTAATACTCTATTTGTTAGTACTTTCTTAGATTGCATTTCATGGTTTAACTGCATTTGCTCTATACCTATAGAATTATATACTGTAGTAAACTTAGAATATTATAAATATAACTATGTAAATAATAAATTTTATTCTGTAAAAACTAGTTTTTTTTTTTTTTGGTGCAGCATTATTTGCAGTTTTCTTATGTCTCAATCGTTTCTAAATTGGTATTAAAACATTCAAATATCATCTCAGCGACTCACCCGTGTCTTATACAAGTTATATTTTATAAACACGTAGTAATTCCTGGTGAAACATACAATTTACTGGACATAAAACCGTGTTAAAAGAAAGCTACTTTTTGGCGGTATTTTTATAGCATTCAACGGCAATGTATTATCGAACAAGTTTTCAACTGTAACCAAGTCTAAATAGACATTCAAACACTAGAAAGAAGTAATGTAAACCTTGTATTAATCAGTCTTCTTGTTTAATATGTGACCTAGTCATCCATCCTTTAAGTTACGGCCAGTTTCAATTTTGCCTTGGTAATCTTTCGCTCCGTTGTCTTGTTCTCCTTGTTATCAGCCTTGAGTGTTCATATCCTTCCAGTACAGCGCTTAAATCATAGATTGAGCTCTTCCCTTTTGACTGTTCTTATACTAAACAGCTTCTGTATACGACTAACGATAATTAGAAGAACTAAATGTGCTTATTTAGAATAGAATAAATCACTTTTTTAACGTCTCAATTCTTCTAGACTGGACACATGTGCCCTTACTAATGGGGGAGACTCAGACATACACTCACTACCTATACATTTAATTATTTTTTGCTCACAATTCAGCTCACATGTTCATTTTTGCGGAGGGATGAAAACCGGATAACCCAGAGAAAAACCCTCGTGGCAGAGGATGATGATGGCGGCTTATAAGGCCACCTGTTGTCTATAAAAACTTACCATTGATGGTAGCGAGGGAAGCTGGGAGCTAGTACTAGTACACAAAGAGGACTCAGGTGGTGGAGAGTATACCAACTCGTTCTATAAGTGATGAATAAATTTTAGTTTTGCCTCATTTAGACTTTTGCAACAAATCAATTGGCCCTAAATTTAAATTCTGCTACATGACATGTTTATCTATAAAGCATTATACAAAAAACATTTCTTGCAGTTTTAACCCATTTGTGGTCGGTGTAAGCTTATATAAATTGAAAGACTTTTTTTTGTTGAGGTTAAAACTAGTCTAATCAATAATTCCCATTCAAGCTGATATTTACCTTCAATTTTTTTTGTTAAACCTCCTCTGCTCTTCTATGCCATCCGAATAAAATCCTGCCTCAGGAAAGGCACATTCATCAGATATCTTTTCTATAAATCGTTTTAGCTCTGTTTTTGACTCTGGTGTATTAAACTAATAAAAAGTTAGAGTATAATGCTGCTGCTTATTGTTCTCATGCTTTGTTTTTGAACGGTTCGCTACTTAAATTGGTTATCCGACGAAATCTTTGCAATCCCGGCCCTTTACAGAATAAATTGTCGATAAATCTTCTTGAAAAATATATATTTCGGATGAAAATCGTATTTTCTGTGTATTTTAAGATCAAAACTTGTAGACTGTGGCATGAAATTTACACTTGGAAACATGAACAATTTCAAACTTGGAGTCTTCTTCCGACTTTTCCATCAAGTCTGTTCTTTCGCGGAGCACGATTGGCCATCAAACAGATACTGTAGCCTACAAGATCGTCACACCGTCGTGCAAAACGATTTCCACGGTTTGTCTCTTGAATGTTTTTACAACCCCATGAACATAGAAGATTTTCTTCACCAGGCATTGTTGTTTGTGCAGTGATAGTGTGTCAGCTTCTCTGTTTTTTTCTTTTTTCAACCTCAGTAACTGTTTTTTCTTCTTTATTGTTAGTGACCAAGTAGGTATTGTAGCCATGGTTACGAAAGCATCCATTGTCATCGTACCGATAGTCATTGTAATGGCTGAGCCCTCCAGCTCTGAAACAAACTCTACATTTTCCTGACGGGCGCCGATCACTCTTTCAGAACATACTCTGGAATGGAATGCTCCAATGGAATGCTGTTCTTTTTTCTGGGAGAAGTAAGGTGTTTTTCTGTTGTCTTTGAAGTATATCACATCTTTTTTCTTTGGCCTAAAAAAAATAAGCCAGGAAGTAGGGTTAGCATCGGCATTGCTTTAGCTCGCGTAAAATGCAAATGATATTTTTCATGCTGATATTTAAACATTTTACATTTACATTTACCAAAATGAGAGCAATCCCTCTCTTCGAGGCTTATATGCTCTTGTCGGTCAAGTTCTTATAGGGTCAATTGACAGACCCCACTCTTGAAGGTGGTAAGTTTTGGGGCTGTCACTAACATGGCGGGCAGATTGTTCCATTGTTTTATGGTTCTTGGAAGAAAACTGTACTGGAGATAGTTGTCTTTTCAAGTGGAATTCACAAGGATTTAGTGTGAGTGTTTCTAGATTTCTTACTTGTGTGTCAATTATAAAATATAGCCCAGACTTCGACCAATCAAAAATATGTAATATCCACATGTAAAGATTCCTACTTGTGGGGTGTCGCTCACTGTATGTATACTCTACTGCTTTTTCTAGGGCGTTTCTTCCGTTGGGTGAATATACTCTATGTGCCAACAAAAATTCCTCTGTAAATTTATTAGGTGTTTTGAATGACCCACCCTTTCTAAGAATGGTGTACGACTTGAGGAAATCGGATATTTTGTTGCTGCGTAGATGATTAAATGTTTTTTTTAATAACACCCTCTACAATATTTGCTATTTCACTCCACTCGTCGATGGTGACAGGTAACTCATCAGCCCTCTTGATTAGCATATCTGCCAGGAGGATAGTCATGAAAACACAGCTGTTAGTCCCGTCGTTGTCTACGATGCCACTTGTCATTGGTAAATGGCATTCTGCGTTGCAGAGTTGCTCCACTGTTGAAGACTGACTGCATGAGAGTGGGATGTTTCTGCATGGCATACTGTAGTCGTCTTTTCTTATTAGATTACAAACGTTTTGAGCTGTTGGTCTGTTGGTCTGTCACTGGCTGTGAATGAAAGACACTTTCCAAAGGCATCCAAAAGGACACCCAAAAGGACCAACCTGTAGCTTGGTTAATCTGGTACTTCTTGCTGTGGGAGGGCATTTCTTTCTTTTTCGTTTTTCCTTTAAGTACTTCCTTCCATTCACCCTTTTTGAATCGCTTGCCTTTAAGGTCAAGGTCAAAGGGGTAACTTAGATCTGGATTCAAAAGCATGAAAAACACCATTCCTTGCCATGTACACGAGTGAGCCCCGACCAACTTTAATTGTAGCATGGTGACAGACAGTAGACGTT
The DNA here is from genome assembly GCA_949775045.1 of Metridium senile. NCBI lineage: Eukaryota > Metazoa > Cnidaria > Anthozoa > Actiniaria > Metridiidae > Metridium > Metridium senile. The sequence goes on along the minus strand of OX459101.1, from coordinate 14,493,578 downwards.
TGAATTGCTTCACTTCAACTGTCACCGAAATCTGTCAGTTTGCAGACAATGGGATTTTCAGAAAATGACTTTTAAAGCCGATCACTGTGTAATTTAGAGTAATGATTGTTGGACACTTATACGTTAGCAGGCTTGAGATCACAATGGGCAATATCTTTCGAATGGAGGTATGACAGTCCATTGGATACGTCTTGGGCTATCTTTACCTGCGCAATTGAAAATTTTGTATTGATATTAAATTGCGCAATAGAAGTTTACTAAATTATTATTTGTATTATTATTAGCATTTTTATTATAATATATATTTTAAGTGACTATATAGTTTTTTATATTTACAATGTAATTTCGTTTCTCACTTTTTTGATATATATTTTTTCATATTCATGTTTTATGACAGCACATTTTATAACAGTTTTTAATTACACACATATATGTTTATTACTTAGGGGTTAGAGACTAAAGTGAGCTCTTAATCGGCAAATACAGGCACGCGCTGACTGTTCAATGAACGAGAAGTTTTAAATACTGCACCAGGCCGTACTCAACTATCGTCATGACAAAAAATTCACAACCGTTTGCATCTTTCTGAATAATTATGAAACTTTTTTTGGTCAAACTCCTGAGATTTTCTCTGCCTCTTCTACAGAAGAAAAGGCAAATGTTAAACCAGTTAACTCGAAGGAGACTGACTGGCGTCTTCCCAGAGAAACCTTCACTGTTGTAGCACTTTTTTATATCTTCGGGCTCGATTGAAGTGTGATGTTGTGGCTTACAATGTCCGTCTTGTTTCACTCTCTTTAGTTTTGCGTTTAGAGAAGCATTGGCTGTCTTAAAAACTGAATCACTTATGATAGAAAATGACTTTCCAACATCTGGAGATGTAAGTTGTCGATGAATTGCTGCTCTTATCGCCATATGAGCTGAACGACTGTAATGGTTTCCTTGAGAAACTCTCAGTTCTTGGTAGAAATATTTCAATCGTTGGCTAACGTCTCTTGTTTTAGATCCTCTAAAACTTCGTTATTAACCAGAATTTTCATCTTGTTTCATCATTTCGTCTATGTCGTCACATTCTTCATCTACAAAGACAAGGGAATCAACTTCATGATCGGCACCATTTTCGCTTTTGGCCTCAATGGGACAAGAAAAAACAGCTATCACTGGGAAAGTCTTTTTTCCACTTTACCATTAAAACCAACATATTCTCTTGATCTATTTTTGAGTGTCTTTGACTTTCTCATGTGCTATGCATGTAATTGACGATATCTTTGTTGGAAGGATAGAAGCGACATCTAATTTTGGTTTGAAGCGGACGGTTGCAGAAAATCTATCCTGCAATAAAACTTTCCAGGTGTCGCTTTATTTCACTCACTTTTCGAACACCTTGTTTTGTGAGCTCTTTGATTTTAGCTATTACTCTTTCATCTATGCCTTTGCGAATGCCTGCGGCCTAAATCACAAAGAGAAAGGAAAAAAAGGATGTGTGGTTGGAGAAAAAATCGTTTCTTCACATTAAATGCACGTAGAGTGTAAACATTATTGATCTTCTTCTTAACTCCCTTTTTTCAGTAGTGATCGTATTTACTTTTTTCCCTTTCTTCTCCCTTCCTCTTCCTATTTATCCCTGTTCCTTCCCTTTTATTTTAGCCTATACTTATCTCTTTCAGTTTCTTTCTATTTATCTTGCTGTTTTCTTTCTCTTTCTTTCTTTCTTTCTTTCTTTCTCTCTCTTTCGTTCTTTCTTTCTTTCTCCTTTTTTCTCCTTTTCCTCTATCTTTCTCTCTCTCTCTCTCTCTCTTTATCAGTTTCTACCTTCCTTTGTTTCTTTCTTCATTTCTTTCTATTTTTTCGGTGCAAAGGCCTAGAATTCAGATAAAAACAATTTTCTAATGTACCTTTCCTGTGACATGGTTTTGATGTTCCTCAACATCTGGGAGCTTAAAATAAAACCGACTTTCTGCATCAATTGTTTTGCCTTCTTTTAAAAGCTTCCGAACTTCCTTAGAAGTCTGTTCTCTCTTCCACTTTGAGCCAGAATTTAACTAAAAAAATATAAACATATAGATAATCAGCTTGTATATATTTGAAAGCCTTTCCTTTTTTTATTAGCTTTATTAAAAGTGTCTTACCTTATGATTGGGAATTTTTATCACATGGAGGGCGATCATCATTGCAGGACAATTCACTTTTTTTGTATCTTGAGATAGAAAACGGCGCTTTTTCTGGAAACTGTGGTCTCTGTTCTTTAATAGTTAATAAAAAAAATAATGTATTATAGTGAAATGATAGTGAAAGTCGTAAAGGTTGAATATTTCAACCTACTTGTTCTTGTTTGGCTTTTATTTTGTATTTTTCTTTTGCATGTTTATCTTTGCCTTGATGACAGTCATATTTTTTTCACCAACATATACAAAGGGAATACCATCAAATGATATGTTAGCTCCCTTTCCTTCTCTCCTTGCATTTTGGAAGCAAATCTTTCCAACTTTTAGATCCTTAGGTACATCTTTAATTATAAAGAACAAACAAATGAAATATATTAGCACAGAATGTGTCCATGACCTCGTGGTGACCTCGGGATGTAATCAATAAAGAGAAAATTATGTGGAACTTTAAAAAATCAAATAATCGCCACAGCTAAATGAAGAACTTATAAAATGTAGTGAAGTCATGCTTCTAAAGGACATTTGGGATGCTTCAAAAGGACCAATTCAATATCGTTGCCAATATTAATAATGCTATATACATATATTTAAGGTTATTGCAAGCATTTACGAAAGATATTTCGAAAATATTAGATTTGTAGGGCCTTTTGAATCATCCCAAATTTCCTTTGGAATCATGACTTCGTTAATAAATATTAAATGTTTTTAAGCTATAGCTGTTGAGTTAATATGTCCTAATTCACTGTGTATTTAAATAATAATACCTTTATTTTAAGTTTTAAAAAATTGGTCTTTATATGTACACAAAGTTGTTTGATAATACCTTATTAAAGTTTTAAAAAATTGGTCTTTATATGTACACAAAGTTGTTTGGGTAGCTTTTTTATTTTTATTTAAGATGTTTACTATGTATACTGTTCAGTGTTTTCATTAAAGATGTACAAATTTAAATCTGATATTTAAAAACATGTTTTTCATACTTTTCATTAGGGACTACTCAAACTATTTTATAAATGGAAGTACGTGAAGAAACCTCAGCACTGACTACATTTAGAAGAACCATATTTCTTAATTGGAAGACTGCAAATGGAACATGTTGAAACTGTTGCAATTTTGATTTTGTTGTGAGTTGTAACTGGACTAAATGACTTTTAATTGAGTTGTCATCATAACTACATCCTACTGGACTTGAACCATGGCATATTTCTGTTGCAAAGGCTAGTGCAAAAAATCCACAGTCATGACCATTACTTTGTAACTGGGACTTTCTGTGGTACCACCTTCGGCACGCTACTAGGACTTTGAACATTCTACAAGCATGTCGTATGGCTAATGGTTTTACCATAAAACCACTTTCAAACACATTGACATGGGCAGAAAGGCATCCAACGTTGCTAAGGCATACCCAGTGACTTCCTGTATTGATAACCTGGACAAATTCAGAGTAAACTGGTGTTACTAGAGGACCAATTATTGCACAGTCTCTGAGGCCATCAATATGTGGAAATTGTCGCTTTAGAAGGAACTGTGCTGCAGTAATCTCTGAGTCACAAGGCCAACCATCTGCTTTTACAAACGGGTGATTCTACTATGAATGTCAGAATTTGTTAGCAGCTTCTCCTTCAGATAGTCGGGTGTCTCGCCTGAGATACGTTTATACATGATAGATGCGCTGTGGATAAGTGACTCCTGATAAAACGGTAACCACCCAAGAGAGTTGAATAAGTTGATTGACCTTGATTCGGGATCAGCACCAGTTGTTATTCTAGCCGCGCGTTTTTGAAGGCTGAAGAGTCTATTTAGGTTATTTTTATTGCATATAGTCCAGATTGGACAGGCGTACTCAAGGACAGGTTTAACTATAGTTTTGTAATATGTTTCCTTTTGTTGACGTTTGAGATAGGGGCTAATTTTTATTAGAACTCCAAGTCGTTGTGAAACTCTTTTATAAAGATCATCCACGTGAGCATCAAAATTTAAATCATCATCGAGAATTACTCCAAGAACTTTGTGATTATGTACTTGTTCTATTTCAGAGTTATTAATATTAATGTCAAGGTCAAGGTCAAGGTCAAGTTCTAATTATAGTCATATGTTTTAGACATGACCTGCTGCACGGATGTAAAAGACAACGTTATCCCACGTAATGACATTAATATCAATCAATAGATCGTTGTTAGTGCACCTTCATCAAATAATTATTTGGAACAATAACGGTAATTTGTAACCATAAAATAAAAGGACTATATATAACCGATATGAGTGGTTTCCGGTTTTAAAATATACTTTATGTATATATATATATATATAGCTAATTGCATAAACTTGACCCTTCCGAAAAAGTATATAACTATATCGGGTGCATTATGGGAACGTTTACTTGCGAGCTTAGGCGCGAAGTTTTTGCTCTTCGTATTCCCGTCTGTCCAGCACTCCTTTATCAAGTGGTTCCTTTAAATCTTTGAGCTGTTTGATCAGCTCACCTCTACTCTCAATCTAGAAGCAAAACAGTATTAAACAATATTTCCTGGAAATACTCATTGGTCGGCAACATAGAGTTATTCATTAACTATATGAGTGCAAATACACCAGTGGACCGACCAACTTATTTTTTGTTCACTCACCTATCCTATCACACACTGATATTCAGTGATACTTCACATTGATTGTTTTTAATTGCACCAGTTTAGAAATATGTTTTTGTAATTCTACAGTTATATTTCACGCATATTCAGTAAAAGAATCAATCTGGTGGTTATCTACTTTTACTGAAATACTATACCTTTGAAGGTACGTGTCTGTTGTTCTGTGGTATATTCGGCTGTGCAGCGACAATCGATGCAGCTACTATTGCCGCCAATTTTTCTTCTAGTGGTTATTTTTGAGCCTTTTTTTCTTCTTTTGTATCAAAGAATGCAACGTCTGGTGGACTTTCTAGTGAGGTGTGGGACCTGATGCCTAGTGGATAGCAGATTGATTTAGGCCTCGTCTACACGAATCCGATCCGGCTGAAAACGCATAGAAATATTTGCGTCCACATGAATCCGCGTATCCGGAGGATTCAAGTAAAAGTATGCGGTTTCGGTGACCGGATTCACTGGATTCGTGTGGACGATAGGCCGATTCGCATCAAAAAGTATGCGGTTTCAAAAGTATACGGATCCGTGTAGCCAGGGTCTTAATGTTTGTACTCTATTTTTAAATGTATACATACTATATAGTTATTTATTACAAATTAAGCAGGGTTTACACGAGCAATTTTTCCTTGACAAGTATCCTTGACAATTTCCATTGCTCGTGTAGACGATCAGCAAGTTTTCCTTGACAATTTTATATTGACAAGGTTTCGTTGCTCGTGTAGATGATGAACAAGTTTTCCTTGACAAGTTTAGGTTGTGCCCACAATGCCTTGCAATCAGCGGAGTAGTAACATAATATTGGTTCCAGTCCCTTGTCGAGTAAAAAACAAAATAGCGTCTATTATGACTGATCGTACGAAAAGACTGGGAACTAATCTCATTAATATTCCTTGCCACATTTTCCTTGTTGTCCGTCTACACGAGCAAATTTCATCCTTGACAATTTTTCCTTGTCAAGGAAAAATTGCTCGTGTAAACGCCGCTTTACATGTTCTATTAAAACAGTGAAAACAACACCACCGTACTTGAAAGCGTGCAACATAATTAGTACTAAATAATGATATTTTATGCTAATTCTATTTTTTTCTATTGTTTAATCAGCACTAATTAGTACTAATTAGTACTACTTGTTTCACGATCACGGTTATATTGTTAGCACTCTAGTTCAGGCGGTCTAGCGAAGCTTAATTTTAGACTCCGGCTACACGGATCCGGATACTTTTTGATGCAAATCGGCCTATCGTCCACACGAATCCGGTCACTGAAACCGCATACTTTTGAATAGGAAACGATCAACAGGATTCGTGTGGACGCAAATATTTCTATGCGGTTTCAGCCGGATCAGATTCGTGTAGAAGAGGCCTTAGAGTGCAAATTATTAAAGTGTATATGAACTCTCGCGTTTTTTTGGCGATATAAGAAGTTGATATATAGCTAAGTCATGAAATGCAAAAAAAAATGGATTTGAACATTTATTCGCGGAGAAATAGCGCTGTAAACTTTAAAATCGACCGCGCCCCTTCGGGTTGGACGGGAATTGGGCCTTTGAAGAGACTGGTTCTAGGTCATTGATGACGTAAATTCGGGACTATCTCACAGCTTGTACAAAGGCTAGTATGCGGACTTCAGTAAACGTATCATCGTTTTACTGGAGTTTTTTAGATACTGTGCCAAGCAGATCCGTTCTGGGAGGTTGTTCTAATAGAGTAGAGGACAAGAGAGGCATTCGACTGCATTAATATATTTGAGCAAAGATCATACGCTTGCTAAAGCGAGAAGACATAAAAGCGTCAACTTGGTTTGACAAAGACTCGTTCTGCTACTTTAGCAGTAGTCTTTTCAACGGCAAGTTACCCCAAAATTATTCCCTGAAATATTTGTTAGTGAATTGAAGAAACATCTGGCTCATCTAATAAGAGTTGAAGTTGGAATTATACCCTGTTCAAGCCTAGATTTATAGGATGAAGAACCAAAACAAATGTCGAGCAGAAACAACGCGTACGAATGGTAATGAAGCGTTTCAAACTATGGCAAATGTATCATGGCAACTGAAATAGTATAAGTATAACTGAAATCTTTGCTATATTCTACTTTGAAGATATTATATTGAAATATGATTGAACTGTTTATATAACTTCTAAAGAAAGCCGTTCTATAGTGTCACGAGTCAGATTTTCGCGTACGATAATTACTAATGATCGCCGGGTTGAAAAAACTAGAGAGAGGCCGCCGGTCGAGTTAATCATTTAACTCTGATACTAATAATACTTGTAATCAAGTTTCAAAGTGGATTTAAAGTAGTTTTAGAATAAAGATTGCTAAAACTAGTCATTGAATCATTGAGTGTTAACTTATAAAAACAATTTATGATAACTTATCACAAATTATTATTTTGTTGTTGTTGTTGTATTCTTTATTATGGAGCACTTTTTATGAGTTCAAAATGGCATTTTATTATAAAAATATGTTCAACTACAAATGGATAAAACGGGAATGTTATCAGGGGAAATCATTGAAAATTTGAAGCGTTGAAACGGTAGTAGTTGTAAAACATCATATTTGTTTCAAGCAGGATGTTTTGTGTGATTTTTTTACTAACTGTCTTTAGTCAGTCGTTCTGTATTTAGCCGCTGGCGATCGTAATGACCAGCGATTTAAACATATGAATATACACGGGATGAAATCCTGGATGTAAAGTCAGATTGACTTCTATTTCATATAGTTTACAGTACAAGTTTGTTTTGGACGGACTCGAGGCAACCATCAATTTGTTGTTTAACTTCGCAATTATCAGTACTTCAACCCCTAGAAAAAGTGCAAAAAGAACTCTGAGCATGATTAAAACATTTCGGGGAAACATCGTATACCATCATATAACGATTTATGATTGCAATAGATAAACGTTAACTGTTGTAACTATCATCCATAAAACATTAGCAAATACTAAATAGCTAGAACTATGATTTGCATGCTAGCTAAATAATCATCTACTCAAACACACTATACAAATACAGAATAAATATTACTAACACCACCTAGAGCCTAGTTCAATTAACTAGAATAATAGTTCAGTCTTGAAGGAACTGAATTATTTAACTTAAATCATTTTCAAAAACATTTTAATGAACTGGCATCTTATGGAAGTATACGCACTAGCTCAAACGAATCATTCCACACTACCAAGTAAGGCACCCAAAAGCATGCACTATAGTGGGTCAGAAAGCCTTGACTTTCGGATTAGTGCAGCAGTATCACAAAAACAATCTTGGAAATGAGTATGTATGGTATGGACATCAGAATTACAAACTAGTCTTATACCTTATTATAGGAAATTTACGCTCGGACATATTAACATACTTTAAATTCGCGCGAGCTAAATTAACGCGATTCAGAGGGGAAAATGCTTTCAAATGAAGAAAATTAACGCGAAAAGGGGCTAAAGATTTTTAAAGGAAGGAAATTAACGCGATCGAGCCAAATAACAAATCAAAACGAAACGAAATCCTTAAGGACGCATCTGATGTCTAGAAATATTTATCAGAAGATTCGAGTAGTGACGATGAGATAGACCCGGAGGATGCACTGTAATATACGGGTAGTTTGACATTTAATCAGATTGTAGCCTTTTGGATAAAAATTAAAAATAGTGTTTTTTAAATTAACATCCAAATTTATCATTTACGTTTTTATTAACGTTAAAAGAAATTCTAAGACCTAAATTAACGCGAATTTTTAAAATTCGCGTTAAGGCGACTGGCCACTTTTCTTCCGAGATAATCAGCATTTAATGAACGCCTACGTGCGAGATTTTGAAGAACGAAAACTGAAACGATATGAAAAAAATCACAACTCATATGAAAATAGTTTTTTTCATACTATATCAAGCACAAATGCCGGGTAATGAATCAGTCTACATTACAACATGGATGGTTTTGAATAAAAGACAAAGAAATACCTTGATCTGACATATTTCATCCTTTCAGTGCTTTCAAAACTCGCATGAAGTCGGACAAAAAATGCTACGAAAATCGATTTTTTTTGTATGTTAGAAAAATTAACTTTTTAAAAAAAATTTGATATAACGTAGATTTTATTAGGTTTTTTCAACTAAGCATAACAAAAGTATAGAGTCCCGCGCAAAATTCGAGGGTTTTGCCCTGTTGAAGCTCAAAACGTGTATGGTTCCTAAATAAAAATTTGTATTTTATTCAGCGGTTTTTGTGCGCGCGCACATCGTGGGCTCGAATCGAACGTTCAAAAGCGTTCAAAAGTAGCCAGTCACCTTAAATAGGTGAAGCGTTAATTTAATATAAGGTATACATACATACATGTGCAATACTGAACCTACTTTTGGTTTATACTCTGATGAGATTCAATTTTCTTTTAACTAAAGGTAAATGAGGCGAACATTCTTAGTCCAGGTCGCATCACAAGAATATTTTCAGCAAAGAAAGACATGAAAGGTAGAAAGAGAAAGGCGCCTAAGGAGAAGACTAGACAGTTTAAGAGGAGAAGGCTGGTTTTGAAAGAAAATAGAAGAAAGGAGATTAGAACCAAGGAAGTTAGAGAAGGAGCATCATATGAATACATATGAACAACAAAATCATCGACGTTGAGAAAATTCCAATTCTAGAACCAAAAGTTGCACCCAAGGTTCAATTATTGTCATCAGATGATAATTACAACCTTGTTTTTGTAGACAACCGGCATAGGTAAATTATTCATCTAAATTAACATGTCATTATATACCAGCCTATTTCAAAATAGGTTGCAATATATTATAGTCAAGAGTAAGTAAGTAATTCTCCCGGGGAGGGGGGGGGGGGGGGGGGGGGTGCTCGACGGACCTTTTAGGGTCAACAATAAGACCCGAACTTAAAGTTATACATATTGAAACATTTTTTAATGTGGTCGTACCTTTTAGGGTCTGAAATCAGTATCTGAGTTAATTTATGCGTACCTCTTTAGGGTCATTTTCAAAACCGTCCGATGAGCACTCCTATCCATTTTCGAAGGGAACATTCGGGGTAATTCTACTTCTGAACAGGACTACTTAAATCATCCTCAAAAACAGATAATATTTAGTGTTGGTTTTCGTTGACAAAACTAATATAATACCTCAGTGCATGTTTGTCTAAAATTTTCCATTATTATATAATTGTCAATATTTTTTTTCATTGCCTATATTTTTCTGTTTCAAAATTTTGATATCTTCACATGTAAAAATAAACATTATTTTCACGTGTGAAAATATCATCACTACACAGCTTTACGGAAACTTCTTTTGTCAAAATAAGTTTTCTTTTCATTGATTATATAATAAACAGAACATTACATGGTCGCTTGGAGATACAAATTTTATCTTCGAGTGTTGAAAATCTCAGATCATTTCACTCGAATTCGTATCTCCGCGCACCCAAGTAATATCCTCTATTTATTATTCTCGCCATCATGAAATAACTAGCTACAGTGCATTGCCTATGAAACACGTTTGTAGTTCTAGGGAACTAAGGAAAAGTTCATATATTATTATTTATTTGTAATAATATAAAGCCTTATGAATTGATATAATTCACGCGCATATATAGGGGATATTACATGGGCTCATCAACAATAAAATAGCAAAGTTTTATCAAGATATGCATTAAAAAATCTTAACAAATAGACGGTATTATTTCACATGTGAAGATATCACTTTCGCGCGGGGGATCTCCTGATAGTAGATATAACTCAGTTGAGTATGAAAAAGCGCGCGGCATTCTGATGAAAATGGTCAACATTCTTCACCACACTTTATCTCGAAATCAAGCACGGTGACCCCAATTTTTTATTTCATAATTTAAACTCTGACATGATCAAGTGTTCTTATGCAAAGTTTAAAAAAAAAATACATCACAACTTCAGTTGCCCGCGAACGTCTTTAAGTACCGAAATACCAATATATAAACCGTTTAAATTCTCGTAGATCATCATATTTTATATATATAAATTTTTTGACAGTACCCCCAACAAATTTTATTTTTATACAGCAAATCGATTAAAGGATGATGGAGTCACGTGACCTCTTAGTGCAAGTGGCCCTTAAGGCCTACTCCGGGGCATAAGACCGCCCAAAATCGCTTAAGATCGCCTAAGTTTGCATTAGATTTTAGGAGCTTTTTGCTAAAATTACGGCGATTTTAGGAATACCCTAGAGTGGGACTCCCCTTGTATTCAAAGTATGCGTCTCAAGATAGCTACTTTAGGTTTAAACACCTAAACGTCAAGTAAGTTCTAATCTCTTTGAATTATTGATTATCCGTGTACTTGTAAAATACAATTGCTACCCCGATTGACCGGGAATTCATGATGATAACGTGTGTGAATGCACTTATGTAGGTTTTGTCCGGTGTTTTTTTGACAACTTCTATTGATGTGACTCATTACGTAACGCTTTAATTAAAGTATTATTGAAAACTCCTGATCGTTCGATACAGGAAAATCTATTTATTCAGAACTGAAGGGGTGCTTTCGTTTTATACCTAAAAATGGAAATTCCGGTTGGAATCCAAATGGCTTTTAAATTTTTTATTAATCGGAAATCTCGCACTTGTGATTGAGGTAAACAACACTCTTTTGGAAAAGTCGTTTCCAAATGGTAAACGATTTTCTCTATATTAAAATAAAAGTTCGCCTGCCATTCCTCCCGGTTTGGCTGCTCAGAAAATCGTTTTCCATTTGAAAACGAAGTCCCAACCGGATGGATTTGCTTTATTACAGCGTTATTTAGAATTTAATCTACATTTATCCGAATATTTTAGACTGCGTTATAATGTCTACGACGTTATCAAAACCCTAAATACTGAACTATAAGGCTACGTTTACACGGTACCGGTCGAATTTTCGACCGGTCAAAAAATCGTACGTTTAGGGGTTCCGTTCACACGGGACCGCGCTAGCCGGTCAAATATTCGACCTGCAAAATCGAGGACTTTTTTTCTACCGGCCCGGTCAAAAATTCGACCCAAGACTACCCATGACATGCGTTCAAAATAATTAACAATAAAAACGGCCGATCAAGGGAAAGATAACGAGCGCCGATTCTCACAAAAACTAATATTACAAAAACTTAGATATATATATATATAGACTATATCATTGTGAGGATCTATATGATCTAAATATATTGATAAATAAATTTATGTTAACATATATATATTTTATAAAAACAAATTATACATGTGGTGATTTACGATATGAGATAAACTATCATTAAAAATATAGAAAGATAAATATCTGTAAAAATACATTATTATGTTTGGATATTTTAAAACTTTATTTTTTTTATTTTTTTATTTATAAAATGTAAAATATTATATGCTACCGACTATTATCTTGGAAAATCTATGCAAAGAGAAAAATATATATATTGTTAACTCTTTGCCTACGGAGACTATTATTGGATTTTTGACTGTTTTTAATGCGAAAAGTAAAAAAAATCGATTTCAATTCCAAATAAGGCGTTGTCAGAGAAACTGTTGCTGTTTCGAGTTACCGATGGCTCAAGGGTTCTAGGAACGCCTTGCGGATTTTAGCTCGTCAGATTCCGAGTCAACACTTCGACCCTGAATTGAGCTAAAATCCAGTTTCTAAGTGCTTTTTTCAGTCATTTGCTACTACAAGAGCCCCTAGTCATGCATCATTAAGTTTTTCTAGGTGGTGGAGACGCTCTTTTGGACGAATTCGAAGGTGGAAGACGATTTTACAAAGAAAATAACGCCAGCAGCTATGTCTATTGACAATGGCGTCGTTGGAGTAAAATCGCTTTCCTGGTCGTCTTGTAGTAGATACCAGAACCAACCAAGGCAATTTTGTTGATTTTCGCCTTATAAAGATGGCAATCGGTGCAATTTTTTTCCGGTTGGAGCGGGTGACTTGGCACTTATAAAAAATCTATAAAGAATTGTGGTCTGGGCCATGTGCTGTCGATGATTTGCATAATTACCCACAATGCTTTTCGTTATTAAATGGAGAAACGCGTTTTGGCGTTAGTAGGCTAAAAGAAACGGCTGTTGTGCGGCTCGTGGAAGATGTTAGATCATAAAAAATTAAGAAATCAAAAGAGCTGGTGCTAATGTGTTCTGTGAATGCCGAATTTTGCTTTTTAAATTATATTATTGGTATAAAAATCAGAGGTGAAAACTGACGTTTATCGAGGTTGTTCTATGGCGCAAAAACGCACATTTTAACGTTCACCTTAACACAAAGGACTCTGTAGTTTATAAATACGGATCTCAGTCGATCAATTAAGTGTCAGATGTTGTGGAACTTACCAGGTAACACAGTTAACTATATATTAGAGCCATGACTTTCAAAGCGAGAAAGCTACAATTTTTTGAAGTCACCAGTCCTGAGGGACTGGTTTTTAAAGGCGCAGTAGGGAAAGAGTTAATCAATAAAGTACTTTTTAAATAAATGATTTTTTAGATTGCGTTTAAAAGTGTCTATAGACAATAGAAATACTATATAGAAGTTCACAATGCATTATAAGTACTATATAGTAAGCCATATAATAAAACACTGTTTTGCTGTGGTCATGTGATATTTAATTTTGACAACATTCTTCGTGTGGTGTAATCATATTCTAAGACAGTTAGATAATAAACGCTCGTATCCTATGGGACATAGAGTCTCTCGCTGCGCCCTCGTGGCCTTCTATCTTATGCTCGAGACTATATCCCATCGGACACGAGCGTTCATTATCTAACCCCTACATTATCTAACATCCCATTATTTAATGAACAGCAATTGTCACTGCATAAAAGCCTTCTCAACTTCATTATCCATTATCTTAAATGTGAGAATTCAAGCCATTCCGGTCCATTGATCAATCAAATAATAGCGCAGCGCATTAATGACGTCACAAAAATGGAGACAAAGGCCTAACTCGGACAAACAAACTTTCAACTTTCAGCAGACTATTTTCAATGCCGATCGAAGCTAATCTTTGTTTAATTACGTTGTTATTCTAATTTCAGCAGGAAATGATAAGATCGGTTCATATATTGCTCAACACGGTAAAACTGAACATAATGTTTTTTCCCCTCTATTAACTATGGTTTGTCCGAGTCTTGGAGCTATTTTTAGCATTCCTGCGCTGCGCTATTGGGCTTGACTCTGAAATACAATACAATCACTTTTCTAGTTTCTTTACCAACAAGCAGATGTCCATGTCCAATCATGCTTTTCACGTCATTAGCAGTTCGACTCGCCAATACCGGTAATTCTGATCACATTTCCTGGCCTCGAGGGAGTAGTGTTGAGTGCAATACGTGGGTATTTCGATTATAATCTACCTACGAAATCAAATAAATGGGATCGAATCGAAGGCCACTGTGCAGAACGAACATCCACAAGCACAAGGAAGACTCAAATTTCTATCTGAAAATGCATACCCTGGTCATAGCTGTGGTTGTTTTGTGTAGTAGTGTAATGGTTAGTTCTTTAGGTGACCAGGACAGCAGAAGGAACGGTAAGGGGAAACATTTTTGAATGAATGTCAAAACTTTTTTTTTCCAAAAATATATTTGTTGATTTAAATAAGTATCTTCTGAAATTCGATTACTACAAAAAAGTATAAAATAATGTTAATATCTATCTATAGACTCTATAAGTTAAGGTAGTTCGGGACCCAGCCGTTGTACGTAAAATTCATATAATCTTGTTTTTTTAGTTTTTATTATTTTCCGATTTGAAAATAATGGAAACGTTATACATTCACAAGACAAGCACATCAACTCTGCAAAAAATCTCCTCAATTTGGACCCGCGATCACGAGAAATCAAGATTTTTCGTTAAAGTCATGATTTTTTCGCGTTCAAATCCGCGTCGTTTTAGTGTCGATTTTTGGAACTATAATGCGTCACATAAATTAGTGTTTTGGTCAAGAATTACGAATTAAACTGGTCCTAATTAGCTTTACATCGATCTAGAGATACCAGAGAACTACAAAATGTTAAAGTTTGCTTCGATGATCTTATAGGGAACCCCATTTTTATTTTATAGTTGGATTTCCCTTATCAGAACTTTCTATTCCGTGAAATAAAAATATTTTGGTTTTCGAGCGCAAAATGTAGTATTTTTCACATTTTGAGTTTATTTTTGCATCAAAATTCTCGACATGCACGTACTTTTCGCAGTAGTTTTTTTGCCAAAAGGATTTTCTTGAGTAAAACATGGCAAATAATATGTTTGTTAGGAAAGTGCCTTTCTTTTGCAAATGCTTGTTAAAAAGTTTGTCGGGAAAAATAGAATAAATAGCATTTTATGTTTCAAATTCCTACAATTTTTGCCACAAAAAAATGACCAAATGGGCCCCAGTCTACCGCCCTTATCTCCGAAACGAGTACGGTGACCCATTATTTTTATTTTAGTTTTGAACTTTACTTAGTTTGCTCTTTTTACATGAGAAGTTTCAAAAAGATCTAACGAAGGAATCCATGGCGCCCGAACTACCTTAAGTTAACAAATTTCTGACCATGAAATTTTTACCGCTTTTCATCACTATCGAGAATATAATTAGAATCTCTACAATTGTTTGAGTTTTTACTTAAAATGCTTACGATTTTCATTTTATGCCGTAAAAGCAACCTTCGAGATTGAATTAGAAACATCGTAGCCTGAGAATCCTCCATTAGTTTCGGTTTGTTCAAATATTCTTGATTTTGAAATGAGTTTGGGTGCATGGCCTCTGTTGAAGCCTTCCAACGGCAAAAGAAACTCATTCGATTACTATCAGAGAATATAAAATATTGATGGTGGTTCTCTATAAACTCTATATTTATTATTAAGTTAACTACCATAGAATTATTTAATTGTATTTATATGATTTATATTATTGCTTGAATCAACTGTAGACTTTTAACCTATAAAGTAGAGTGAAAATATTTACCTTTGAGTCTAATTCTCATCAATTATTAGGGCAAAATATATTGACACGTTAAAAAAGTGACTTATCTTAATGAATGACTAAATGGTAGGTGTTTAAATTCTGAAATTGATAACAAATTGAAGAAATGGTAATGAAAAAAATTAAAATGAGATGACCGTCTTCAGCTTTCTAGATAAAGGTTATAAGAATCGGAACGGCGAATGGCTATAGCACGGCCAATTTTCACACTAGAAGACTGACAAGTCGTCCGGCCGCGTGAAAACGGGACAAACCCAATTTAAGGTGACTCCAACGTAATTTCATGTGGATTTGATAACTTTTTGAACTCGCTCGTGTCTCGTCAAAACCTCGCCAATAGCCTGCGTTGCAAGCGTTTCTTTCGGGGGGAGCGTGAGAAAGCTGTTTTTGGTTGTTTTGGGATAGCTGTGTTACCGATATAGTCACGCGAAACCTAAGACGAGTGCAAAAAAACAAGGGTTGGGAGAGGGGGAAGAGTTTGTAAAGCAGTCCCCACCCTCCCCGTGGGGTAATTATAGCCTGTGTACAGCAGTCCCCACCCTCCCCGTGGGGCAATTATAGCCTATGTACAGCAGTCCCCACCCTCCCCGTGGGGCAATTATAGCCTGTGTATAGCAGTCACCACCCTCCCCGTGGGGCAATTATAGCCTGTGTACAGCAGTCCCCACCCCCCTCCCCGTGGGGCAATTATAGCCTGTGTACAGCAGTCCCCACCCTCCCCGTGGGGCAATTATAGCCTGTGTACAGCAGTCCCCACCCTCCCCGTGGGACAATTATGGCCTGTGTAAAGCCGTCCCCACCCTCCCCGTGGGGCAATTAAGGCAGGAAATGCTTTGCAGACATATGCATAAATTGACGAACCCATTTTAGCCAATCAAATTAAGCAAGTCACAATAAACGGCTATAGTTCAGCGGTCTAGTGCATGCACAGACAAATCTCAACTGTGCTCTCGCAGTATTATACATTCCTTTCTATTTATTCATTGTTTTCAAAACCACTTTTATTATTTATTTACCGATATAAAATGTCGTTACATATTAATATACATTATGTTTTTCCATTTTTCAAGTTGGATATGGAACAGGTCTAGGACACCACAGTAATAATAAGCTTCAACGGTTAAAAAACGCCCAGAAAGCAGCAGAAACATCCTACATGGAAGCATGGCGAAAACAGTTCGAAAAAGACTTTGGCAAGAGATCTTTGCACAAAGATGAAAAGAAGGAAGTTCATTTAACTGTCCAACAGCTGGATGATCAATCTGTTCGTGTTGGCTTCGGCTCAGCACTCGGTTACCAAAGCAACAACAACCTCCACAAAGCGACCAAGATTAATCGGGAATCATCTTCATACGCTGAGGAATGGAGAAAACAGTTTGAAAAAGACTTTGGACAAAAATATGGTTAATATATATGAACATGTTTTCTCATTCTTAATCAAATAATAGAGAACTATTTGTACAGGCAACTTAAAGATATTTTCGATTTAGGATTAAGGAAATGTAACCGGCAATAGATATCAATAAAGGCAATTTTAAACTAGTCTTGACTTAGAACTTGAGAGAAATAAATAACCAATGACCTAATCGGCTAACGCGTTGCTATGTACGTTTCAAAACCTCTGGGAATAAAAAAATTTTTCCACGTGACATTGAAATACATAAGACAAAGAATCTTTTTTTCCCAAAAAGATTTGAATTGGTTGGAAACGTACATAGCAACGCGTTAGCCAATTAGGTCTATTATGCATTCACTGATGTCATCACTATCCGTACTATTATTGTCTATTTTCACAATAACCATAATGCCTTCTGTTTGTGTTTTTGTTTGTTGCCCGGGGGGGGGGGGGGGGGGGTGCATTTTGGGTATATAAAAGTAGAGTCTGTATAAAAGTATATACGTGAGTCTAGTTTGTTTGGTGTGTTCTTCAGCTTTATTATCTCCTATGCCACGAGGGATTTTCTCTGGATTATCCGGTTTTCCTCCATCTGCAAAAATCAATGTGAGCAGAGTTGTGTGTTAAAATATTTAATGTAGGGGACGTGAGCGCGAATCCTCAAAATTAGTAGGGCACTTGTGTCTGGCGGGAAGATTGAGACGTTAAAAAGTGATTTATTCATTTATCCAAGGCCTACTCCGGCTCCTAAAATGGCCGTAATTTTAGGCGATTTTAGCAAAAAGCTCCTAAACTCTTAGGCAATTTTGAGCGATCTTATGACCCGAAGTAGGCCTAGACCAATTATTCTCTTCGGCTGTTGTTGATTTGTTGACTTTTGAGGAGTATGTTCAACAGTGCCACTTCTAGAATGAAACCGTAAATGATTATAAAGAAATGACCTTTTTTCTTCGGTATAAGCATTTAGTGGTTCATAAACCAGACAAAACGCGCTAGTAACGTATCAATAAAAAACGCGTATAAAAAAAACTCGACCTAACATTTGAGACAAGAAAGAAAATGCAAAAATTAACTGAATCTGATACGAAGCAATCGAAAAACGAACGTACAGTATGGTCATAATCAAAAAGCCAACAATACTGACGAACGCACAGTTATGACGTCATAATCAAAAAGCCAACAAAACTGACGAACGCACAGATATGACGTCATAATCAAAAAGCCAACAAAACTTAATTACGAACGCACAGTCATGACGTCATAATCAAAAAGCCAACAAAACTGACGAGCGCACAGTTATGACGTCATAATCAAAAAGCCAACAAAACTCACAAACGCCTACGTTTATTAGTTGAATATCCTAATTTAAATTCTCAATATTTTTCGGTTCTAACAATAGTCTCGTTTAAGTTTATATAATTTAGGTTTATCATATTTTTATCGTTATTTAGAATTACATTTTACATATATGGTCATTTAGAACGAGTGAGTGTATTCTTGAAGGAATAGAAAACGCGCGCGCGTGCTTTGTGCAGTTATAAAGCACGCGGGGTTGTCAGAACACGAGAGAAGTGTTAAGAGAAGCACGACGCGAAGCTCAACACTTTTCAACACTTCTCGAGTGTTCTGACAATCCCCAAGTGCTTTATAACTGTATACAGCACAGAAAGCAAGTTTTCTATTTCTTTTATAAAATACAAATTGATCAACATGCAAACATGCGTGATGTGGGCTCTCATAAAGCACGCGCCTCAACCAATCAAAATACGTGATTTCAAATAGTTATTTTATAAGTTATTATAATAAGTATTTTTCTTTTCTTTAACAGCTTTATTGGGCACGTATATATAGTTTGACTTACAGATTATGCAAAATAGACTATCAAAACTGACTAATTATATAAAAGCACAGGACTGATCACAGACGATTAATTAAACGAGCCCAATGGAGTTTGCGCGAACGTGACACAGGTCCTGCTCGCGCAAACCCCATTGGGCTCGTTTAATTAATCGTTTGTGATCAGTTTTGTGCATTTTCATTTAGTCTGTTTTGATAGTTTGCTTTGCAAATCCTTTTTGTAAATCTATTATGTAAGTCTAATTTGTAACTAATACGTGCCCAATAAAGCCGTTAAAACAAAAATTATATAAAACGAACGTACAGTTTTGACGTCATAATCAAGAAGCCAACAAAACTGACGAACGCACAATTATGACGTCATTATCAAAAAGCATCAAAACTGACAAACACACAATTATGACGACATAATCAAAAAGCTGTCAAAACTGACGAATGTAACAATTATGACGTCATAATCAAAAAGCATCAAAACTGACGAACGCACAGTTATGACGTCACAATCAAAAGCCATCAAATTTGACAAACGCACAGTTATGACGTTATATTCAAAAAACTGACAAACGCGCAGTTATGACGTCATAATCAAAACTGACGAACGCACAGTTATGACGTCATAATCAAAAAGCTGACAAACGCACAGTTATGACGTCATATTGAAAGAGTCATCAAAACTGTCGAACGCATAGTTATGACGTCATAATCAAAAAGCCATGAAAACTGACAAACGCAAATTTATGACGTCATAGTCAAACAGTTATCAGCTAAACGCAAAGTGATGTCGTCATATAATCAGTAACGCCATCAGTTAGTTCAGAGTATACTGGTGACTCTGCTACTGGTAACATTGTAACCCAGTACCACCTGCCGCATGCTCTCGTTGTCGGCGGCTAAACCGACTCTCCACTAACATTATGTTAGTTAGGAGGGTGGCATGTCATCCAGCAGGACGAAAAATAGGACTTGTCAAAGGGCGGAAGAGCTCGCTTTGAGCAAACGGCCAGCATGCAAAACTGAAGCTTTGTTGAGTGACGTCGGAAGGGCACGACGAAGAACAAGTTGAAGAACAAACTGCTAATGTATAACTGATGCAACTCAAGATTAGGAAGGGAAAGGATTGGCAAGACAGGCGGAGTCGTACTTAGAGCGGTTTTCGTATGACTGTGAAAAAGGCACGGTCACCGCACGGCACGGATACGGCAGAAAATTCGAACGTTTTTATAGAAACCACGGCAGTGACACAGTCACGGCACCCGACTGCACGTCCGTTTCATAGTCATACGAAACCGCTCTATAGCAACTGAAGTCCGACATCAAATCCACTCGCCGACAAGATTTATAGTTAATTTATTATTAATGTATGTCCTAGTTTCTTAGTTATTTACAAGTAGTTTTATCGTTATTTACAATTCGTCAATATTAATATATGTATTTTATTGTCATTACAATTGGGGACATTTGTCCCGTTCGCGCAAACCCCATTGGGCTCGTTTAATTAATCGTTTGTGATCAGTTCTGTGTCCAGTGGCTGTGTCTAGTCCTGTGCATTTTCATTTAGTCTGTTTTGATAGTCTAATTTGTAACTAATAAAGCTGTTACAGTGCGAATCCCAAAACCGTGGGCACCCAGAAATATTTTAGAAATCGTTTATTGTTTGTTGAACAACTCAAAAACAACTCTAACTACAAAACATTATCATACTACACATCAATCAAACTTCTTGCGGTGAAATAGTTGTTTCTGAGTTGTTCAACGAACAAAAAACAGTACAAACGTACAGTTGTGACGTCATAATCAAAAAGCCATCAAATTTGTTTTGAGTGGGTTCCCTGTGTAAAGAGTGGTCACCAAGCCATACCTGGTCGGTAAGAAATAATTATATATGAAGGTTTGATGGCATGAACTTTGTCTTATCTTACCAATGATTAGAGGTATACTACTGAAGTCTATATTACTTGTATTTTAGGTTTTACTAATAAGTGTTTTTTCTTGTAGTATTTCGTCGTTTTGAAAGAATAGTGGGCTTAAAGGCACTACACTACAACACTCGGGTTTGTACAAATATCAGGTAGCCCGGGTAGCCCAAGCTCACTGTTAGTGTTGGTTTACTTGACAATATATGAGAATGTTTGAAACTTAGATTCCTTGCCATAAAATATAATACAGTGAGCCTGTATTAAAAATATGTGTTGCCTTACAATTGAATTCAATTCAGTGAGCTTGGGCTACCTGTGGTACAATATCAGCTTGCATATCAACTCTGGTTGTTTTAAAGTTTGAACATCACTTCTATACCTATACACATGTCTTATGATTTTAGTGTAGTATTGTCATGTATGGGAATTGTCGGGAATTCTATTCAAACTCAAAATTTACCAATAATTTATGCAAAAATTATTTGGCTAGTATATTTGTACTTCTACTGTGAATTTTATTTAAAATTGTCATAAAATAATGTGTTTAGCATTAGTACCCTAATAATTGGGGAGACTCACACTCACTTCCTCTGCACTACCTCTCCTATTAAGCATACAGTCAGGAAAATTATATATCCATATTTTTTATAATTTTATGAGTAATATTTTAGTTAAATATTGCCATGTTATTGTATCTAGACAATGTCAGTTCAAGCCACAATAACAGAGAAGCTAACCAATCAATTCAAGGTAAAGAGAATTTCATTTTTTTACTTCAAGCCCAAGTATACACATTGATAAAAATATGTATTATTATAACATAGATAAGTTATAACGCGTGCTCTGATTGGCTTTTTAGCTATGAACAAAAAATGTATGGAGCACTCGAATGGAGCAAGCTGATGTCAATTTTTTTTCAAACATTTGTTTTTCGATAAAACACGCTTTCTGATTGAGTGCTAACCGGTTAAACGTCATTTTTGAGCGTGCACGCGCAATCAACGGTCGGGTTTTTCGTTGTTTTGACTTTTTGCTCACATAGTAGTCAGTTTTGAGAAAAGGTACACAAAAAACAGTTTTTATCATGTAAATGTCCTAAAGAACTTACTGAATGAAGTTGTTCTAAACAAATTCAAACCATTTGTTCTAGGACACAAGTCACTTGATTGATTAAGCTCGAAAACTTTACGAGAATATGTACATATGCATTATGATAACTTTTTGTTTATGTTATAAAAGAAATGGTTCATAAGTAGTTGTGTGTCCATCGTGTTATGGAAGCACTTGGGAGGTTGCCTAAGCACTCAAGAAGCTAGAGTTGCATTCCGCTTTGCGTCGTGCAACTTATTACGCTTCTTGAGTGCTTAGCAACCTCCCGCGTGCATCCATAACACGATGGACGCACAACTACATATGAACCATTTCTTAATTATAATTATTACAGTGCTAATAAGAAAACCCAGAAACATTTCAGGAATGCTTATTGTTCATTAACCAATAAGGAATAAACTTATACACCTATTTCAAAAAACGTTGTCACTAGACGCTTGGCTTTCATTTTATTATGGCCTCATACTATCAGTAATGGATTATTGCTGTATAGTATGGGGCAATACATCTAAGGATAACCTCGAAAGAATCCATCGCCTGCAGAAAAGAGCAGCACGACTTATCTTAGATGAAAAATGCAAAGCCCCGTCCCTACCTCTATTTTTAAAACTTGGCTGGCTACCAATCGAATACCGTATACAATATCTAAGAGCCACAACCGTCTACAAAGCATTAAATGAACTAGCACCATCCTATATTACAGACCTTCTACTACCTTTTAACAAAGTTCATAATATCAATACTCGTGGTTCAACTAATAACTTGAAGCTTCCACTTACGAACTCAAAATCTGGATTGCGAACTTTCAGTTACCTAGCCTCCAGGGAATGGAACTTACTACCTGATACTGTAAAATCATCTACATCACTCTCGTCATTCAAATCTAATTATTTAAATATGTCTTTCAAAAAGCTTGAAAACATGAACTTATCTTAGGTTGTACTTTTTTTCAAATTAGGAATTTTCAAATTACATTTAGAAAAGCTTGAAACATGAATTACCTTAGGTCGGTTTTTTTTTTTTTTTTAATTTAGAAATTTTAAAACTGCATTTAGATAGTTTTATATTTTTATCATTTTAATTTACTTGTTTATATTTCTTATTTAAATTTTATGTATGTAATGTATACATGTATATATGTAGGGCCTAGATGAAAATTACTTGTGTAATTCTAGTTACCCTATTGAAATAAAGTGCTTTATTATTATTATTATTATTATATTATTACTGCAAAAACCAGGCCTGGCCCTGTTTTTTGTTGTTTTGTGCTTAGCACCTTCAAATTTATAATTACCGTCGCCATATCCGAAGCCAGAAAGTGCACGCAATGAGAAAAAAACTGCCGTAACCCACAATTAATCTCGGTCTCAGATTGCAGATTGCAGATCTCCTTCTGACAACGTTTTTTAAAATAGGTGTATAACCTACAAGAAGTTTGGTTGATCTGATTTTAAAAACATGCCGACTTGTAGTTGATAAGAAAAATATCTACAAGGAAAGTGATTGGCAATGAGAACATTCAATGTCTCCATGCAATGAGATTTTTTATTAGATATAATTAGATTTCTTGAAGTTCCCAACAAACAACTGTTACCCTGCAAGCAGACAGAATTTGTGTCAAACATTGCTGCTCAGTAAAACACATGGAAAATGGCTACAGATTTCTCATGTGTTTTGAGTAGGAATAACTCCCGTAAAGCTTGTAGTAAAGTTTGACAATTTTTTATTCTGTTTACGATCAACCAAACTTCTTGCGGTTATACAATACACGTCCCTGAAATATTTCTTAGTGTCCACGGTTATCTCATTTGCACCAGTAGGAATAGTAGTAGCACCAGTTGGAATAGTAGTTATTGTACATAAAACAAGAAAGCAGTCATTTTTGTTATTTCTCTGATTGTAGCCAAGCCATGTTGAAGTCATCAATGAAAGTTACATGCATAATGTACCAAAAGGTAACATCAATTCCTTCTTGATTAATTTATTGATTAGGTAAATGTGTAGTTGATAAGAATTGAATGATTGAACAGAAAGAAATGAAGTTATGAAAGTGGGGACTGAAAAAAATCTTGGAGCCCCAAATGGAAATCCCCCTGCATGCATGTATTACTTATTCTTATTCTTTTGGGAAATTTAAGCCCACTTCTCCTGTCCAAAGATTCTTGTAAGCTTTGAGGCATGAAAAAAACGTTTTGCCAAACACACACCTCATTAGCATTTTATTTTACACAATCATATGCTCATTTGCATTTTAAAATCAGGTTATACTTATACGAAAACATTCTGTTGTTTTTAATTTAAAAGTAAATAAGAATGTCACTCTTTCATTTAATATATACACCCTTTCCAAGAAACTTTGTCACCCATGAAGTGAAAAGCCTACAAGCTAGTAGCGCAGGGGATTATGGGTTACCTATGTATACTTTATTAGAACCCAGGGATTTCATGGCCACATTGCTACACTCATCAATATGTTATTGAGAAATGTCCATTTTGACTTATCAAACAACAGGAAGGGTGTTCCGAATGCACATTTAGCTCCTGAACTGATCCATGATCCTTTGCGCCGCTAGCTTGTAGTCTTTTCACGGGACTTTCTCGGAAAGGGTGTATACACTTGTTTCAAAAAACGTCGCAACTTTAAGCACCAAGCATCAAGCCAAGACCAGATTAAATTAATGCTGGTTTGTGCTGGTGATGTGTTGAAATCAAAATTGTTATCAATAGAGTAGATTATAATACAATAAAAGAATATGAAAAAAATAATTTTGTTATTAGTTGTTTTGAAAACAAGTCTGATTTCATTACATTACCAGCTCAAAACCAGCATTCATTTCAGTCTTGGCTTGATGCTTGTTGCTTACAAGCTGTGACAACCTTTTTTGAAATGGGTGTATAGCTAGTTATCATTTCCACAGCACATGTTTAATGTTATTCTTTTGTTTTGTCCACTAGGTTCTGAGACCCACTTTAAAGTCATTGTTATATCAGATTTGTTCCAAGACAAAACATTGATTCAGGTATTTACATGCAGCAGGGAGTTGTGAGGATTAGATATTAAAATCCTTGTGATGACAAGAACTAATTCTGATTGGCAGTCATTTAATTCATTTGTACTTTGTAATAACCAGTACAGGTGTCATTATCATCATCATCATTTTCATCATCATTATCATCATAAATAACATCATTATCTTCATCATATCTTCATCATTATCATCCTCCTCATTATCATCATCATCATCTTCATCATGATCATCTTCATCATCATTATCTTCTTCATCATTATCATCATTATCTTCATCATTATTATCATCATCATCATCATCATCATCTTCATCATCATTATCTTCATCATCTTCATCATCATCATCATTATCACCATCATTATCATCATTATCATCATCATTATCATCATCATTATCACCATCATTATCATCATCATCATTATCATCATTATCACCATCATTATCATCATCATCATTATCATCATCATTATCATCATCATCATTATCACCATCATTATCATCATCATCATTATCATCATCATCATTATCTTCATCATCATCATCTTCATCATCATCATTATCACCATCATTATCTTCATTATCATCATCATTAATAATCATCATCTTCATGAATCATCTTCATCATCATAGGCGGCCTAGCGGAGAGAGCACTGGCCTTTCCTGGCGAGTTTGTTTGATGAGATTGTTTGATGTGTTACTCTCTCTCATGGGACAAGGGTTTTTAGTCTTGTTATAAGATTTTCTCAGTGGTAGTGAGTAGGAGTGATCGTCACGGAAAAGCCCCAATTAATTAACAAAGAGTGATGGTTGTTATCAATATCATCATAGGAAATTACACTGTTCGAGAAGAATTAATGAAAAATACCGCACATATTTGTTTAAAGTGAATTAATACCACGAGTGCGTAATTGCATAATTGCACAAAGTATTATACAAATATTATAATGATGATGATGCTAATGATAATGATGATACAAGGACTAATTATTCACTATTTGATTATCATCTTAGAGACATCGAATGATCAATAATTCACTTACAAATGAACTGGAAGGTGGAGTACATGCACTGTCCATCCAGGTAAATTGGCTTTATGATTCATTTAAAGGGATCCTCCACTAAAAATGAACTTGAACTTATATGATGATACAAATTAGGCTAATTTCAAATATATATCAAAAATTTTCAGCAGATGATTTTTTGCGCGGAAAAAAACGGTTTAAAATGTGAGAAAAATATTGTTGGGATCCCTGTGGCACCTTCTGATGACGTCATGTTGCCCCCAATGATGGGAAATATATATGAATATAACTATAAATTTCGTGCGAAAATGGTTCTGCCTAATCCTATTGTGCAAGAATTCCTCAAAGAATGAATATAGATTCTTCAAAAAAATACCTTATGAAGTATTCCGAAGTACGATGCTATTTTACCTACTTTTTGGAGATAAAATGGTTAAATGACAATTGAAAATTACTCCAAACTTTTGTCTTTCAATCGGTTTGAAAAAAGAACAAAAGTTTTTATTTTATTTTCTAACTATACAGCGAAAAGAAAGCTTTCTTTTTGGATCGTTGGGAGCAACATGACTTCATCGGAAGATACCACAGGGATCCCAACAATATTTTTCTCACATTTTAAACCGTTTTTTTCTGCGCAAAAAATCGTCTGATGAAAGTTTTTGATATATATTTTCAATCAGCATAATTTTTATCATCATATAAGTTCAAGTTCATTTTTAATGGAGGATCCCTTTAAGAAATGAAATATGTTTCTACTCGTTTGACAATGTCATTTCATTGCATTTCATAGAAAATGACCAATAAGCATTAAAAATTTGGCCAATTTTGAGTAAAATGATTTGCCATAAGTGATCACATGGTACAAAAACAAGACAGGATTTCAAACCACTCCAGTGTTTTTGATAGTATACGTCTAGTTTCATGCACAGTGTTTCAAACAATGTACTGAAGTTCTGGCTTTCTAGCAAAGTTTTTGTTTTTGCCCAAGAGCATTAAATAGACAATTTCACAGTTCTCGTTAATCAACCTCAGTCTCCATAGCGTGACTGGAATATATTCTTTACAATTTGACTACAGCCCTTGGTAATTTAAGGAATGTACACATTATCAAACAATTGAAACACTTTAAAAAATCCATGGGCTGTAGTTAAATTCTAAAGAATATATTACATGCTATCGAGGCTGAGATTGATTGACGAGAATTGTGAAATGGTTTATTGAATCCATTGTTTGAATTTGAAAACATTTGCAGTACAGTAACTGTATAATAAAAGCCAATTTTTCATGTCTATTTCAGGCTAAAACTCCATCGCAATGGGAATCAAGTGGTCAAAAAGTAAACAAGTCACCGCCATGTATGGGAGGTTCAGCTAGATAGCACTATGCTATACTAATAGTAATGTGGTTATATATATTGCAACTCAAATCAGAGGTGAAGTCACATGCAAGTTACACACAAACCCCCAGTCTGATTAGTGGAATATTAAAATGTAAATATTAACAATAGGACAATAACTTGGCCAGTAGCTAAACAAAACCCTAATAAAATTGTAAATTGTCCTATTTTAAAAGTTACATTTGTGATGTAATGTGTGCTGAATCTACCTGTTAATGGTTGTGACAAAAAAAAAACTGTTCTGCTGTGCCAACTTCGAAGATTGACACCCCAAAACTTAGCACTCTCCCAAAACAATTTTCTGAATAAATTAAATGTCAAGTTTCCTAGAGGTAAATTTAGCATATTATATTTTTGTTGCAACTGCAATGCATTTATAGCTTGTTTTTCATGACAGTTGTATACAAACACTAGCAAACATTGCAACAGAACATGAGTTTGTTGCAACTATTAACAGGTACAGAGGCAAGTAACAGTATATCTAGCATTTTACATTGTGTGTCTAAGTGCTTTATAATGCTATATATACTGACGACAAAATATCTTGGTTATGTGGGGAGCCATGTTGGGAAATTCACTTTATGTAATGTTTACAACATGAGCGACCGTGTTGTATCTGCAGATACAATCGCAAGCAGAAGGTGCGCGATTGTATCGCTGATACAACACAGACGCGAATGTTGTAAACAAACGTCTAGGTAAGCTCTTTCATATTTTACCCAAATTTTCAAGATAAAAATAAATTTCGATGTGAAATTACAAGTTAAAACTTATGCAAATCAGGATATACAACACTAGTGTTGTATCAGATTTACAACACTCGTCATGGTCATGGTTTCTTTTGAAAATGTCTCATTCATTATTCATGAGTTTTTTAAGTTGGAATATAAACCCCTACCCCCCTCCCATCACAGAGAATAAATGAAAGTGCTTTAGGGGCAGGTCATTTATTATCTGGGATGGAAAGGGGGAGGGGTTTATCTTAAAAGTGAACATGATTATAGCGAATTTTCCAATATGACTCCCACATAACCAAGATATTTTGCATATAACCCCCCTCAATGATGATAAGTTAACAAAAAAGACAAAAGTGTCAACAACTAACTCATCGATATGTTTACCTAATTATTTTGAAAATAATAAGAAACTGTGTCCTCAGGAATAACAAAGAAAACATTTAGTTAACACAACTTTAATGGTGTAATATTAACAGTGCAACATTTTCAAATAAAATATTGTTGATTAATCTATTTTGGTTCTATTCTTATTTACATATAAACAAAATACTCAGCTATCATTGTGATATTATTTACTACAGCAAATAGTTTACTCATGCTAGACCCTTTATGGCACCTCTTTACCTTCCTTGTTTGTTTACCCATTTCAGACCATGCAATAGACCGAATTGAAATATGGCATCTGATTTTAATAACTATTGTTCTTTACTGGCTAGCCTCACATTCACGTTGAAACACAATGGAGTTTTTACATGTATGCGAGGCTAGCCAGTCAAGAACAATAGAGCGGATTTCGTATGACTGTGCAACATACGGTACCGTGCCGTGACCATGTCGTAATTTATATAAAAAGATTCAAAGTTTTTGCCGTGACTGTGCCGTGATCGTGCCATAGTTTCTATAAAGACATTCTAAATCACTGCCGTAACCAACCTGTGGTGTTTTGATAGGCACAGGAAAAACTCTCTAAATTTCATTTGTACTGTACCGTGCTGTGTCCGTGCTGTTTGCACAGTCATAAAAAAATCTGCTCTAGTTATCAAAATTGGGCATATTTCAAGCCATATGTATAAAATAAAACATGGGCAGAGTTTTTAAAACATTCTCAAGCTAATGTCACATGGTATGAAATGGGCAATTTGCATATGAAGGTTAAGAGGCAGATTTATTGATTGTAATTAGTACTAAATAGTGCTAATTAATCATACTTTCTGCAAATTCAGACATTCCAACAGCTTTGTTGCTAGTTGCTAAATGTGCCAAGTAATTAGCAGCAGCCAAAAACGTATTTTACAGCTAGTAGTTGGAATGTCTGAGTTTGCAGAAAGTCGAAAACCACAGTAAATTTTGTCATGAACTGTTGTTTAGTTAGTGAAAATTTTGTTTTGTGAATATTGTTGAGGTTTGGCCTTTCAGAAACTGTGCAATTTGCAAATAAGAGAAGAAAATATGAAATGAATTGTAGATTGTCTTGTGTTTGATCTTTATCACAGTAGAGTACAAACATTAAAAGCGTGAAACATAAATAGTATTAAATAGTGATATTTTATGCTAATTATATTGTTTTCTATTGTTTAATTAGCACTATTTAGTACTAATTAGAGTGAAGTCATATATTTTAACCCGTGAAACAAAATTAAATAGTCAAGGTGTAATAGTCAAATAGACACAAAAGAAAACAATGGAATTAGAGACTGCTAAGGTGTATTAGGCCTCTTCTCCTGTTGATCGTTACCTATTCAAAAGTATGCGGTTTCAGTGACCGGATTCACTGGATTCGTGTGGACGATAGGCCGATTCGCATCAAAAAGTATGGGGTTTCAAAAGTATCCGGATCCATGTAGCCGGGGTCTTAGTCTAATATCTATTTCACGGGTTAAATGACTTCACTCTACTTTTCACGGGTATAATATTTGTACTCGAATCAAACTGCATTACAATGTCACTATGTTTTTTGTACTTCTTATGTAGCATTGTTCAACATAAGCCAATAAGAATGCCACATGATAATTTTGGTTGAACAAGCTAGTCATGTGAGTAATAATATTTGAACAAAGACAAGTCAATCATTATTTTTAGACTATGAACAGTTCAGTGAATTTGGTAATAAAAAGCCTAAACTTTCTTGGAATATGTCAATTTAAGTTTCAAGAATAGGCTTTAGGCTTTCTTTAGCGACAATTAAAGCCATAATTGACTAAGCTATATACATGTATAAGTATTAAATGGAAAGGAACCAAAGCCTACAACATTCAGCAGCGAGATGATAAATGAAGGGTTTTTTTTACTTTTAGTAGTCATGGTAACAACCATCAAAATCAATCATCGTTACAATGTATTCAATTGTTGTTTTTTTTGTAGGAAATTTATCTGTTAAAATATTATGTACATTTTTAATCTGCAAATGTAATTACTATGTAAGTAGAACATTCTATTTGGGAAGAGTAGAATCTAACTGGTAAACTTGGTGCTTGTAGAATACAGGGTTCGTGCTGATGTCAGTAAACAAAATATAAGGAGTTTTCAAGGAATTTTGAAGGACCAAAAAGTAATTCTTAAGCACTTTTTGCAACAACTTTTTTATATAAATATTCCTGTCATTGTTAACGTCGCACAGAATGAACAAATTTTATCAAAATTTACTGTACTTTAGCTAGAATTAAGGAGTTTTTAAGGAGTTTTTGCTGATTTTTTGTAAAATTCAAGGGCTTTTCAAGTGCCCTTAAAAACGTAAATCAAATCTAAGGAGTTTGCAAGTTTTTGACGAACCCTGAGAATAGTTCACAGTTCCCAACACCATCTTGAACGGTAGCTGTGCCTTTGCATCAAATCAAGATGAATTGCAATGATAGAGACTTTTAACACCTTGTGGGACAATTATTCACAAGTCTCTATCATTGCAATATTCATAACCAGCCATTGGAATGTCTGAGTTTTCAGAAAGACCAAAAACCACAGTAATTACAAATGTTTTTATTTATGTGACAACATTCTTGCAATTAGTGTTTATCTAACAATTACCGTATTTACTGGAATAAGCACCGCCCTCGAAAATAAGCACTGCACTTTAACACTATAGTGTTACTCTAGAACACTATTATTTGGAAATAAATCTTTACCAATAGCCAAATTCTTCAGCTCAACGTAATTATATTTCATTGGTTCCCCACTGAGTTATCCCCCCAATATTAGTAGTTCTGATCAAAAAGGGGACAGTGGGATTGAGAAAATTTAATAAGTGCTGCAGTGCTTATTGGAGTAAATACGGTAGGTGAATAATTTCAAGAATAATAACCAAAATAAAATTCAGGTCATTATTCACTGACATTCATCAAGTCTAATGAAAATAATTGTTTTACAAAGCTATCTATCTATTCCTTATTTAAAAGGTAGGCAAACTGCTGTAGGTGATTATCAATATTTTCTATAATCAACTGCATAATTATATTGAAATTATTTAACTTTCAACACTATAATAACTTCATGATTGCATATAAGCAACTTTTCTTTAAAAAACTAAAATAAATGCTTTAAATTATAATGTGCATTTATGCTGCTTACACCTATACTGCAGCCAAACAATAAGAAAAATAATAATTATTAGCTATCAAATGCTTTTCATTTATTAATTTCCATCTTGATTCATTGAGCAGCTTTGCCATTGACATAGCATCCACTGCAGGAATCATTATCATGGGCTTCCTGTTTAGAAAATGGAAGAGGGAGAATTGGTGCAAGTTTCTCAGTCCCTCACAGAACACAGTGATCAAACAACTAAGCATGTGTAGCAAAATGTTGACATCAGTAAATTTGCTATAAGGATTATAACATTACGAATTTCAGACTATAGTGTTTAAAGTCGATTTATATGAAATGCCATGAATATATAAGCTTCTGTGTAGTACATAACCTTATATTATATTGTGAAGCTATCATTGATTCACACTTTTTGTGGCTGCTGCCACCTTAGCCGAAACGTCTAATCAAAAATCATCAAATTTAGTCAGAGACAACCTAATTCGTTTGTTAAAAAAAAAGGTACTATGTCTTCATGTTGAATGAGTGAAAGATGTAGACTTTTAAGCCCTTAGATATTGGTCAGCGTGCATAGAACTCCACTCAATGGATTCCCTGTGTAAATACTTCACGACCTACCCCACCCCTCTGAAACTTGCCCCACCATGTACCTGGTAGGTACTAACCTTACAAAGCTATTCACACCACTTACTCTATATGACTGTACATTCAATGTATAAACCTGATTTCTCACTTTAACTATATTTCTAATTTTGTTTACATTTTGAGAAAGTCTTTTTAGGGTCCGTACAAACATCTGTAGTATGATGGATAATTTTCCTTGTTTTTTTCCACACATGCATGGTTGTTTAACCGCTGTGTTCCCTCACAGTAAATAAACATTAAAAAGGAAGCCCAAACGAGGAACGGAAGTTGCCTGCAGAGAAAGCTATAATTGACAATAAACCTTGTTTTGGAATATTCAAATACACCTTATTGCAAGAACGTTGCCCTGACTTTTGTAATTTAGTGGGAAAGGAATACATTAAAATACAAAAAAAAGATTACTCCAGCTGTTATTGTTTGTTATTCCTTTGTTAATAAATTACTAATGTTTTATCTTCATGTGGCAAAATTCTTGTAATTAGGTGTATGTGTTGTTCTTAGTCAGGGCAAAACTGTCAAAGAAATCATTCATCATGACTACCTACGCTCTCAAGAACTGACAGACTATCCAACTGACGGCAGCTTCCACTAAATTGAGTCTCTCCCTCGGCATGCTCAGACACAGATACTTCAGCAATGGATGATGAAGGAGCATTGTCGTTGCCATTAAAGTTATCAAAGCTACTTGCAATACTAACTGTGCAACTGCGTGGTGCAGGGATAAGTGATGCGTGACTGCCATTATCAGCACGAGGTCCTGTTGTACTACTGTTAAGACTTGCACAATCTTGACTCAAACTAACACTAGGTTGCTTGCCACTCTCAGAATCTATATTGTGATCATATAACAACGATAATTAGATCAAAGGTACATACAATAATAATATTCATTATATAAATAATATTGTTATATATTAACTATCAAAGTTAATTTTTCTCACACTTTGATTGGTCAAGAGGGTATCACTTGAATGTGAACAAATTTAGATGTTTCCGCGGCAATGACTCTCAGCGGGCAACAATATGTTATTTACCAGGAAATAACAAAACCGGGAAGGCGATTAATTAAAAATCTTTGGCCATAGCTAGGTTTTTGTTGTTCTTTGACAGTTGGTATATAACAAAACACTTATAGACTGAAACCTTGGTAAAATAGTATGTTTTGTGGTCCCCTTGACCGCCAAGCAGTCTTGGGACAAAAAAAGCAAACTGTTTCCCTCGGTCCCAGTCAATAAGTGATAAGTGGTTTACAGGGATTTCTGCCACTGAGAAATATCGTATTTGAGCAAATAAAAAAAATGTGATAACTCATTTGAATCTTTTGCATAAAAAATAATTTTTGTTTATATAATAAAAAGAATAATACATAGAAGTTTGGAGATATGGACTTTATCTTAATTCCATGTATGGTATCCGTGCTCCCATGTTTTATTTTCTACATAATAAAACAAGGAGCAAGGCTGGCATAGATAGTTAGTGTGCTGCGTTCTGTACAAGAGGTCCCATCTTCCATTCCCAGTGACCTTTCATCCTTGTTTCAACTTCTCTCCTTTCTGTGTAGCTTTAACACATAAAACAGAGCACTGAAGGAGAGAGGGAAGTAAAACAAGCAAACTGTCGGCCTCAAGTTTTTCAGTCAATGACTGTCATAAGTTACTGACGTAAAAAAAAGATTGGCTTTACTTTACCTAATAATTATAGAACCCTTTTAAATTTATCACACAGATTTTCCCTCCAATTTTCTTTTACTCTCACAGTTGTTGTTGCTGTGGTAGTTGTTTATATTCATTTCTTGATACTTGCAAATTTCAAGCTAAGGGGTGGACCATTAGATTTTTGAGGTGGGGTTGGGAAAATTTTTTTTGCAGGATATTTTTTTCCCATTCTATGTACGTGCAGGAATTCTTTTTCAACTTGCATGAATATTTTTTTTTGTCATTGTTGTTGTGCATGATTGTTGTGCATGATTTTTCTTTTTTTCTTTAATGCTGTGCTCAAATTTTGTTGTGGTTTTTGCCTAGAAAAAAGGTACTCATTTTCATAGTCATTAACACCAACATTAAAAATATTCCATGTTAAACACCTGGATGATCACAACTCATCAACATCATTCACATCTTGGTTAAAACCATTCACATCTTCCACTCTACTCACCTAAGTTATTCACAGTTGCCACAACAGTCACTACTCCATTGTTCTTATCAGATGTTCTCATACTACCACGACTGCTAGAGCGTGAAGCACCAAACAAAAAACCTGATGGTCCAGGAAATGTTGGTCTGTCCTCTTCAAAGTCCAGATTAACACCTTTGCCATTCTTTGTCGCAGTTACTGTAGCACACCCACCACTGCGGCAGAGAGAGACTGGTACAACTCCGTAGATATAACCAAGAGCGATGGGTACGCCGACACCTATTGTCAAGGCGGCAAGTATTGGCGAGATAATGACTGAGATGGTAACACCGCCAGTGATTGCTAGATTTCTTTTACGGGCTGAATGGAATGGTTTTTCATATTTATCATGAATCTGTTGACAAGGATATTAGGATATTTAGAAACTTGTATCAACTATTCAAAAACTCATGAATAATTAATTAGAAATTTACAAAAGAAATCATGGCTATGACAAGTGTTGTATATCCTGATTTGCATTAGTTTTAACTTGAAACTACTCGGCAAGATTTACTTAAATCTTGAAAATTTTGGTAAAATTTGAAAGAACAAAGTAAACTTAGACGTTTTTTTAAAATCATTTACAACATTCGCAACCATGTTGTATCGGCTAGATACAATCATTCACCTTTGTTATAACTCATAATTTTCAGTATAGGAGAAATGGCATTAAGTAAATATTTTATAAGGATTTGTATGGAAAATATGCTTTGGATGGTAAAGCTTGACACCCAGAGCATATTTTCCATACAAATTAATTCTTATAAAATATTGAATTTTAAATTTAATGCCATTACCGTCTTGTTACATTTTATGGGCTGAGACTTCTTACTAATATGGAGGTGCTCTTTTCATTTCTGATGTTCATTTTGACACAGCTGCTTGATTTAAAAGAGGCAGGGTCACATGACACAGTGTTGCACAAGGCCTATTGAGTCAAAAATACCAATGTCTCATTTTTATTTACTTTTAACAATCTGATAACAAAAATTTATACTGACAATTTTAAATCATTTTTTTTTTTTTAGAAAAGCATGTTCTGTCATGCAATAAGTCAGATAAACATGTATACCTCAAATGTTTGCAATAAGCCTATGGGCCATTCCACCGCGACGGACATTACATTCACAGACCTAAATAGGCTTGTGTTTCATACACAGTTGCATTATCTTACAATTTATTTTTTCACACAACTGTCTTAGAACCTTGTCTACAATTTGCATGAAAAAAGTTTTCAGAAATAATTTTCGACTTGTCAGTTTTTTGTCCAAAAGGACCATGACGGACATTACAGCTAAAACTACTACTAATTCCAGTTGGGTAAATTAGAAGTGAAATTCCTGTGAATTGTGAGAAGTTTATAGCAAACAAATGCTTTTTAGCATTTGGTTATAGGTTAAGTTTTCTTACTGAAGACCTATATTTTTCAGTTGTTTTTTCTATTTTTTTTAAAAAGGGAATATTTAGCGTGACGGTCATTACAAGAAACGTGACGGACATTACAAATGGCAAATTCAGTAAGTCAAATATAAGAAAATTGCCTAATTTTCTTAGTAAATATCACATAGAATAGATAATATTACAGTAAAATCACATTGAGAACCTTAGTCAGTTTGGAGGACGCTTTTTAATGTTGTCAAATTTTCATTATTTCAATGTCTCATGTGGAATGACCCATATATATTTTTCCATTAATTCAATGGTCAGTCATAATGTTTGTGTCTATAATTGGCAAAAGAGAATCACCAGCTCTTTTGTCAAACACTGTCGGCAGATGAATTAAAAGTACAAATCTATAACAGACATTTCATGCATATGCAACAACAAACAAGACACTAAGAAGACCAACTCAAAACTACTTTGGTCACCACACACCTCTTACTATCACATATTTTGTAACTTTGCAGTCTGTAAATTATTTATTATTGTAAATCATGTTTTTGAAATGTAATTAATATTTATGTAAATAGGAAACTACATGTGAAATAAAAACGTTCTAAGTTCTAAGAAGATCTGTGGTAAAAAATTGAAACATATTTTTTATGTAAACACTTTGAGTTTTTGTTTTGTTACTTTTTTAACCACATCCCATGACCAAATAGATTAGAAATAAGATTTATTATGAACACTGAACTCACTGCTTCTTTTTTGTAGATTTTGAAGCAGTAGAACGGTTCAGAAAAAAATAAATGAAAAAAGTCAAGTGTTCATGGTCCTGAGTATTCTCATCTTTATCTAAAATAAGGTATTATCTTATTGAAACAGCTGCTATAGCTTGACATGTATGTCTCACCTGGCGTCCAACATACACAGGGACTCCAATCAGCATTGCTGGTAGGACTACACTAGCAGCAAGTGCTATCCCTAATGGTGCCCCTATCAAAGTGCCGACTTGCCATAGGATTTTCTTTTTACGACTCCAAGGCTTTTTACCCCAGAATGTACAACCAGAAGGACTGAAACAAAATAACAACACAGAACATTAATTTATTTCATAGATACTGAGATTTATTATTGAAAAAGAATTGGCATCAAAATTGTGTGCAATAGATCTTTTCACTGTTCAAGTACACAGCCCAAGCCTTGATAGTGTGTAATACATTATTTTCAATTTGACTACAGCCCTTGGAATTTTGAAGTGTTTCAATTAGCTTCAATTGTTTGATAATGTGTACATTCTCTAAATTACCGTGAGCTGTAGTCAAATTGTAAAGAATATATATTACACGCTATTGAGGCTGAGTAGGTGAACCGACGTGGCTGTGATCCAATCAGAAACGTGAATGATGATGTTTCACTAGTGACAAAATTTTTATTTCTTACTTTGAGTTGAAAAAAAAAGGCAAAGATAATAATTCTCAGAAAATGTTTTTTGTTTCTGATTCATCATTGCATTTGACATTGAAATGGCATCCTGGCAAGACATCATATGGCACAAACAAGCTATGCGCATAAAAATCTAATATAGATCTCAGTATAAATTTCATAATGGAAAGTGCTTGGACAATTTTTATTCACTCGTTGCTTCACATAAAAAAACACTTACTCTCTCAAAGACTTACTCATTCGTGTTTTGATGATTCTCAACTTGTGAATAAAAATCATCCGGCCGTAATTTGTATTGAATAATATCTATTTATAGTTTATATTGGCCAATAAATATATATGTCTACCAATCATTCACAACATATTTAAGCTACGGATTAAGACATATTTGAAAAAAATTCTTGAAACCTAGCTTATATTTTAAGTAAAAATGAGGAATATCAAGCATTGAATAATTATTAAGTTTGAAGATGCTCTTCTATATTTACTATTATTTATATTAATTTTATTGCTGGGTTCTCATTTAAATGCTATGGAATATAGAGAGACTTGTTTGGTTTTGTTTATTGACAAAGGTCAAAAGCTGCCTGCGACAGGTACTTGTAGAAGATGAATTCATTGTATTGTACATTCATGACAAAATTGATAATAAATAATGTATGTACATAAGTCTAGAAATTTGCTCATGTTACAGCGCTTAATGCCAAAATGTCACCACTTTTAGTGTATTAATTTGCATACTTTTATGCACACTTTTACTGCCAAACATGACTTCACATGCCTTACTAACAAAAATACTCAACTGTTAACACCGCCAATAAAACAATTGATCACATTTTGAAGTCTGGTTTACTCACATAACCATTTGGAACACTCTAAATAGTCATGCGACATTAAAAAAACATTATGATAATAACAATAATAATAATAATAATAATGTTGATGATAAAGGAAAAATCACCCAACCTTAACATTCAGACAGACTCGATCAAAGCTAAACTCTTCACTTAATTTATTCCACTTTATTGTACATAATCAATGTAGCATATCTTTATCAGTCTACTTATTTACTTGTAATTCTTATTAATAAAATCACTTGATAATGACATCTGACGATGTCGAAACGTTGTACTAACTTAGCGTTTGTATTCATTTTAATTATCATATCTAAGGCTAAACTTATCAATAATAATAATAATAATAATAATAATAATAATAATAATAATAATAATAATAATAATAATAATAATAATAATAATTATTATAATGCTAACATCATGTTATTTTAATGGCACATGATCATTTGGAGTTCCTCAAATAGTTAGCAAGTTAACCAGAATTCAAAATATGATTGATAAATACTTCTTATTAGGAGACCAATTCTTTTGTAATTCTCGTAATTATTAATATGTGCATGTTATTATTGTACGGTTTTTTTTTCATTTTCTATTTGTAGTTATTGTAAAATTTGTAAAAATAGTAATAAAAAAAATTGCAACTGCATAGTTATTTCAATAAATTATGGAGACAAAATTTAACAAATTTAAAAACTTCCATTTTAATAATTAAAAATGAATAATGGTTACCTACCTTAAGTAATGCAGATCTGAAATTTCTTTCATACACAACCAACAAAACTCAGCACCACAAACTGCACATGTCATATGATTACAGGAACCATCATCCATTTTAATAATGAAAGCACCGCATCTAGGGCAGGGTTTCATATCATCATTCTCTCTTGAACTACGTCCTCCCTCAGTTGATAATGACTTTATATGAGTAGCTCGTCGATACCTTGCCATATCGCAGGTTAGATTAGGGTGCCATAACTGTTTACAGTGGTAGCAAAACTCAGTATTACAGTTTGGTCTCTGGCATTCAAGTTTTGGACAGCTTGCACAACCTGACGCAATGACTGCATAGCCGCAATCAGGGGCAGGACACCATCTGCAGTCAGGATCAGATACTAACGTACGACGTAATGTAAATTCATCATATTTGTTCATTAATACATCATCATTTAGTATGTGCTTGACATCATTAGGATGGAACCTTTCAGAGCATTCTGGGCATGTTAGGTTCACACGCGATTCATTGATTTCAATTGTCATGTATTGCCTCAAGCATTCAATGCATGACCTATGTTCACAAGTGGATATTTCAGGAAACATAGTTCGTGGTCTTACAACAAAACACACAGGACATATTACCATTGCATCTCCACTTAATTTCCTACTTCTTGGAACTTTATCATTTTTACTTTCACCTTTATAGGTTTTTGAACGACCAAAGAATCTACGTAAGGAGAATCTACCATTTGGTCTTTGCTTAGAATCCTTTTTACTGGCAGATGGATGTCTTTGACTTGATGTGCATGGTTTGTCTACAGTCTCTACTTCACCAGCAAGGGCCATTTCTAGACAAAGAAAAAAAACATCTATTATTTAGAGAGTAGGTTTGAGGCCATGTACAATTGTACGAAATTTACATAGTTATGCGAGTTATGAAGTATATGAATAGCACAGACACAAAACTATACAAATTATATGATAATATAATATAATATCTGTGTATAATATACGATGCTATTACATACATTATTGATACACCAAATCAAAATATGGCTTTTGATTTGAATAACTATTGTTCTTGACTGGCTAGCCTCTCATACATGTGAAAACTCTATTGTGTTCTAAAGTGAACATGAAACTAGCCACTCAAGAATAAAAAGAGTTCGGCATTATTTCAAATCAGTCTATAAACCATAAGCATGAAACACTGAATTATATTACTTATAGGGAGTAGAGGGAGTTTGTTGTTGCTCTGCTCGCAGGGTAACTTTTAGTTATATTGCGCACACAAAAAATAGCCATCACAACTTTATATAATATACACTTTCAGTCCAAAAAAAATATTGATAATAATATCTAAAACATACAGTTCTTTCAATTCTTAATTTATACCAAATATAAACGGCCTTGGTGTAATACAATCTGACAATTGTTATTGATAAATTCCGTGTCTTCAATTCCAGAATAATTTTACCAAGAAAGACCCACTTTTATAAATCGAAACGAGATTCCAAGTAAATACCACTGAATATTGCCTAAAATAGATCAGATAAAACCCGCAGTTCTGAGGTTTACTAAATCCTGCTAATCTACAGATGTTGACGACACAAAAGAAGAATACAGAATAATGTACTCCTGGGCCTTTTCGAAATCAGATATCGAAACAAAAAGCAATAAAATACCAACGTTCTGTGTCACTAGGGAACAAAGTGGATGTCATGTCCTCGACTGACTTCAATACTATATTTATGCCATATTTTCAAAAATGGAATATTGCCAATTTCAAAAACCCAACAATTTTTAGAAATAGATCGACGAGATTAACCGCTCTCGCTCGAGTTTGTTTGCTAGCAACCGTGTCGACATATTGTTATTTTATGCTTACAGCAGCGACCAATAACTTAAATGTGTTCATGCAAGGAAAGAAAATACACCAAGTAAAATAGATCTACACAATACTTGCTCAATGTTGTTACATAGAATCGATCTTTAAACGTTAAAATGGAAAAACAGACCTCGATTGTCGTCATCATCATACACATAATAATACCGAAATAATATGCAACAATAAATGTTTATTTTAAACGGAGCCAAAAGAATATCACTTCGATAAAAGTAACGATTCATTTTATAACATATTTAGGTAGAAAGGAGCTTTTCATATTACCAATAAAGGACGGTATTCACATAAAACTCCGTGTCTAATTATGTATCACAAAACTTTGTTCGGTTCGGTCTTGGTTCAGTCTAAATTATGATGGCTTTATAATAACTTAATAGATAATTTCAAATCCTACATAAACTATCTTTACACTAAACAGTATGAATTCTAGTGGTATCTATATCTATTTTAATAAAACATAGTTCGTTTGTAACGTACCTCGCTTGGTTGATGTCCACAGATCACCGTTTTGCAGACGATTCTAGAGTTTCACTATTGTTCAGTGATGAAAGATGGCTACTCGTTGCTGCCACAACCCCAATTATTTTACCCATGTAGTTTACACTGAGTGTAGACCATAAAGAGCGCAATCACAAGCAAAAATGTACGAGCATATTATAATTTAACAGATAAGAAACTGCCTTCTCTGTGACAGCCAGGCCCCGTTATAGCTCAATCTCTTGTCGTTGTTCTCGGTTTATCGAGGCAAAATTTCCTTTGAAAATACTATATCTTGATAAATATTTAAAAAAATAAAAATATCTACGTTCTGTGAGTTATTTACAACATTCAAAACGCTACCATTTCTAGAGATATAGACAAAATACGACTTTCAAATGTTCACATTTGTAAAGGAAATGATTGTTTTTGCTGTCATGTGACCAATTGACGTCACCTAGCCAAATATGGAAAATAAACGCAACGGCTTTCGCTTGACGTCACGCACGTTCTTGAGGACTCTTGGGGACCCCCGATGGAGACCCAGTTTTGCACACTGAGGAAAATCAATTTTTTTTTTTTTTTTAACAGTTGAATTTGTATAGGAAATCATATGATTTCTTGTGCAATTTGGAATAAATTTGAACGAGAGGGTTTTCAAAAAGTTTAAATAGCACGAGCCCGATATATTTTTGAAAACCCACGAGTTCAAATGTATTCGATCCAAATTGCACAAGAAAATCATATGATTTCCATTTAATAATATACATGAACAAATTTCTCGATTCTGAAGAAAGTGACGTTGAACATGTGACAAAATAATTTATTCAACAAACCATAATTTTACACTTGCGAACGTTTAGAAATTCAGCTGAAAAGGCATTATATTTTATTTGTTATATTTTATTTTATATTTTTTTTTATTATTATCCATGATTGAATTGAATTATACCTTTCCGTGAACAAAAAGTTTTAAAATCTATTAAGACACTGCCATATGAAAGAAGGTCAAAGAACCACCTGAAATAGACCAATGAAGTTATGCTATTAGTGGAAATTGCAGAGCGAGTTGGAATGTAGTTTTCTGCTGAGGCCTTCGTTGCCTCGTTTTGGTGTTTTTATATTTTTTTATTCATATAGGACATACATACATACATACATACATACATACATACATACATTTTTATTCTCGTCCTTAAAAGGCTTTTCAGAGAACATAAATTACAAATAAAATATATCTAGAATCAATAGAGAGAAAAAAATAGTAATAATAAAAATAATAAGAAATAAATATATATATATATATATACATATATACATACATACGTATATATACCCTATAACTTACATTAATTAAATTAAGTATCTATAAATTTGTTACATTATCTAGTAAAACTATCTCTTCCTCTTTGCCTTTCTTGAGTTGCATCAGTTATAAATCAGCAGAACTTTTGGTCTTCCACTTGATCTTGATCTTGATCTAGGACATATCCGATAGCTTCTTGCAAATTTTAATAATCGTTTTTTCTCAAACTTTCACAAGTCAATCTTATTGTAAGTTAAATATCATATGATAGCTATCTTTTATCCATAGGCAATAATCAGTAATAATCTCAATTATAGGCAAGTTTATAGTTGACTTCAGCGATCGAAGGTCTGTTTTCAGAGCCAGGCTAGGCTGTTATTGGGGTCCCTGTGTTATTTATGCATGACCAGGCTTGCTCGGCGAGTGATCGGGAGTGATCAGGTGGCGAGTGATGGAGTAATCCAGCACTAGTCGTCGCCCCTAATGTCCCTAATAAGTACTGCTATTGTTTGGTTATTTTTAGGGCAATTGTTTAGAAAGACTCTATTGTTTTTTAAACCAATCCTAAACGATGATTCGATTTGGAGTCTTGATCATCGTGATTCAGCACTTTGCAAAGTCGACTCCGCTAGGTTCTTCGTTATTTTGCTGCAAAAACTTTGAAAATGCCTCAGTACAAGCTATACTACTTTAATGGCCGTGGTCGTGCAGAACCAGCTAGGCTTTGCTTTGCTGCAGCTGGTGTAAAGTTTGAAGATGTGAGATTTACTGGCGAAGAATGGCAGCAGAAGAAGAAAGGTAAGGGTGGTTTATATAGTGCACACAAAGCATGTCGAGGTCCATAAACCCTAATCTAGACACTCAGAGTAAAACATACATATACTATTCAATACAAATCGATGAAATGTACGATATTTTAGTGGTATTTGAAGCATATATCTACAGAGTATTAAACTCTACTTCATCTTCAAAGGTGTTACATAATAAGTTTCAAATACAAAAATTAAATAGTGGTATGTGAAATAGAGT
This sequence comes from Metridium senile, assembly GCA_949775045.1. Lineage (NCBI taxonomy): Eukaryota > Metazoa > Cnidaria > Anthozoa > Actiniaria > Metridiidae > Metridium > Metridium senile. The sequence goes on along the minus strand of OX459101.1, from coordinate 14,449,894 downwards.
ACAAACACTAAAAGTGTGCAATACTTTGTACTATTTAACACTAAATAGTGTTGATTAAACAATAGAGAACAAAACAATTTGCATAATTTAGCAGTATTTAGTGGTATTTATGTTGCACACTTTTAGTGTTTGTACTCCAATATAAAATTTGTGTATATATATACCCTCCCCCCCCCCCCCCCCCAATTTGTTTGGTTGCCTAATCAAAATACTTGCAAATTCAAAAGACACTTGTAAAATCTTCACATTTAACACAGAAAACATTTTTAACTGGTGCATTGCAAGTTTAATAGGATGGGTCAAAGTGTATGCAAATATGTAAAATTAATATACATATTGAGCATTCATTGTTGTTTATTTCTTATTTTGTAGAGGGCTTTAGTCCACTGGGATATCTTCCAATGCTTGAAGTTGATGGCAAAAAGCTGAATGAATCCTTGGCTATAATGAGATACGTGGCCAGAGAATGTGGTAAATAAAATAATCATCTGGTTTGATCTTATAATAGTTCTTGAAACGTAGTTAAGAATATTTTCTTAACATAAATTATCAGTTTTAATTAAGTTTTATTTTCTCCACCATTTTGTTTTCTTCTCTACTGACGGTATACATGAGCTGATAGCCTATAGTATTGGAGGAACCACTCAGAGCATTTGATTGCTCATCTCCAGTAGATCTGGATATATTTATTAGTGAATAAATTAGATTTTTGTATGTAATGTTTTCATACAACATGAGTGGCTGTGTTGTATTGGCATTATATACACTCACAAGCCAAAGGTGAGTGATTGTATAGCTGATGCAACACGGACGTGAACATTGTATAGTACCACTTGAAAACTTTTGGTTAGTTCTTTCAAATTTTACCAAACTTTTATTTTAAGACTAAAATAAATCTTGCCGAGAAATTGAAGATAAAGCTTATGGATCCTAGGGAACCCAGGGGTAATCTTCTGTCGCTCATTTCTCGCTCCCAGAAGAAATTAACCCCTGGGAACGTAGTCTGTTGGAGCTTGTTCCGGAAGTCGAAATTCAGCTCTTTCCTGATTGGTCGACCTTATTAGGTTGACCAATAAAAATCAAGATAACCATTCAAAGAAAGTTGTTAAATAAGTTTGAATTTTGACTTCCGGGAACAAGCTCCAACAGACTACATTCCCAGGGGTATTTATTCTGGGAGCGAGAAACGAGTGACAAAAGATTACACCTGAGTTCCCGAGGATGAAGCTTATGCAAATTAAATCAGGATATACAACACTAGTGTTGTATCAGATATACAATGCTTTTCATGGTCATGATCTTTTTTGTATATTTCTCATTGAATACTCATTTTTAAAATATATATTAGGTACAAGAATCAATTGTGTGTACATGTACACATAGATTAACATTAAATAAAACGTTAAATAATCTGTTACATTTGTAGGTCTTTCGCCTAAAGACAGTTTTGAGGTTGGTCTCTGTGACATGATAGTCGATGCTCTGAACAGTGTTTATGAGAAGATATATGACTTCCTTTTTGAAAAAGACGAAGAAAAGAAGGTATGGTAAAAAATATTCACAAAACTGACTTGATGAGATAATAAATGCAGTGGCAATAAGTTTTTTTTTTCCCCCAATTTTACTTTTTTATCTACTGTTTAAATTAACAAGCTTTTCTTTTCATTTTTTCAACAGAAAGAACTTAGAGAGGAGTTTTATTTCAAGACTCATCTTCCAAATTTTCTAACAAAAATGACTGAACTTCTGAAATGCAACAAAGATGGCAAAGGGTACATCGTTGGCAGCAAGGTAATTATATACGCACTGGATAGTAAATCAGGTCAACCTTGGGGTGGAGGGGGGGGGGGGGGGGGGTTGAATTAAAAACTATTTTGTACATGTATGTTAATGAACTGAATTTGCCACACCATAGATCAAATATCAATTGACTTTCAAAAATAAAAACCTATAAATCTTTACAAACTAAACACCATCATCAGAAAAAGCAAGCAGAAATATGTAGAGATTTGTATCTGTTCAGGGAACTGTTTCCTTGCTAGCCTAACTAGTTGTGGTGTTTTTCAACCTTTTGAAGTTCTCTCAACCTTTTTACCCTTGCTCATGTCGTTCTAATCTATAATTTTGATGTAGTGGTTTAATTATGGCTCAAGAAAAAAAAAATGAAAGCAAATTACTACATACACACCTCATTAGCATGTTATTTTACACATATGCTAATTTGCATGTTAAAAGTGGGTAATACGAAAATGTTGTACTAATCAACTGATAATATTCTTATGATCTGTTTCAGTTGACTTATGCTGATATTTCTATGTTCACTCTGGGTGATCATCTCAGTGAAGCTGAGCCGTCTATTCTTGACAAATATCCTGAGGTGAAAGCCAACTATGAACTAGTTAGAGATACTGCTACGGTCAAAGAATACCTCAAGTCACGACCCAAAACACCCTTCTAGATTATACACTTCATATACATGTACACTTACATCATTGCACTATACTTTGTGGTGATTGTAGTCAACTATGTTAATGAAGTCAATATAGTTTAAATTAGTATTTACCATACATTCTACTTTTTCTGTTGCCTGTACAATAGTTTGAACTAAGATAATTACAATACTAAAACATTTTAGCATAACTTGTTTTAAAGGCAAATGATACAACAATTGTACGCTACATGCACATCAACTTTGTGTAGAAAATACTACAATAAATAACAAGAATCACCAAGATTGTGGACTTTACTATATTTATTTTAATCATGATTTCAAATGATTATTTGTCCCTTGTCATTCTTAGAATTTGTTTTAGAGAGAAACTGAAAAAAACATAATAAAACGAGAATGGCCCTTTTTAATTTGATCGAGAAATGAAAAAATGGCCTTTTTTGGCTTGTCAAACGAGATCCAAACTCCTCCCTCAACCTTACCACTTGGACAAAGGGTTCGGTACAACTATATCTTTTCCCTTCCTGGGGTTGCCTGTGTCTTAGTGAGCGTGTAGCCGTAGCCACTGGCTACACCAGGAAGGGAAAAGATGCGGGGTATTCTATTTGTTACTCCCCTGTTTTTGACAGCAAGTTCGACAAACCATACCCTTTACAGCGGATCATCTCCGTATAGTAAATGAATAGGAGTACCCCCCCCCCCTCCCCCGGGGGTTGACCCTCAAGTTGTTCCCACAATCATAGAAAAGAAAATGCTACACATTTGTAAAGATGCATGTCCATGGTTTATTTCTCAGCTACTTTGATTATATTGACGATGAATACAGGGATTTACTGAAACAATTACACCAGAGTACATAGCTAATTCTAAAGAAATTGGGAGTTTGGTAGCATGCAGGAGATGCTGCAAGCACTAATAAGGGTCTGTTTAGGCAGGCTAGGAGTTTGGGGGAGGTGAGTTTCGACAAGATGGTTGAATTCACTTTTTGTGGGGAAAAGATTCTAAGGAAGACGATAGTCCCTTTCATAGTTTCCTGTGCCATCTTGAAATTAGTAGAGTCTTAGCATCATAGCAAGATGAATGTTGAGCTTGCAATGATAGACACCTTAATTGTACACCTTGCGGGATAACTATTCACGTGTCTCTATCATTGCAGCTAGCTCAACGTTAGTCCTGGTTCAATGCAAAGTAACGACTACCTTTTAAGATGGGGCAGGGGAACTGTGAAGGGGACTATTTGAAGCCCTAGGGAAAGGGAGATTGGGTGTATTGGTTTCATGCATGTAGAATGTCTTGTTTATCGCTCTGTCTTTGGCCTTGTTTCAACCCATGTCTTGATGTTGGGTATTTCACCAATGCGCTGGTAATGAGCCTTGATCTCAGGGTAGTTGTCAATGATATTGACTTTCTTGCATACGTCCATACCCACCGTGTAATACACAATGATGACAGCATAACTAAGCTGTGAATAAATACATATAGGTGATTACATTGAGATGGAACTTTGTTTATACAGTGAACCCTCTCTATATTGTACCCTCAATAAACTGGAATTTTCTCTTAACTGGACATATATTTTGGTCCCAAATTGTTCACATTACATGCTTTGTTTAAAAACATTCAGCCTTCAAGGTTTTCAGATAAAAAAACACATTTTAATTTGTCAGGTTTGGTTGTTGTATTTTGGGTACTCAAATGGCAAAATTCAGAGTGTGGATTCCCAATCTACTGGTTCATAAAATTCATGAAGATTTTTACAGTATTCAAAACACCATTCTATACCATGCATTCTTTCTTGGCCGTCTTCAATAAAGATTGATGTCAATACACTAACCCCTCCCCTCCCCCCTGAGCAGTGTCTCTTACCTTACTACCAACAAAGAATCCTTGGCCTCCATTGTTAGCTTTCAGCACTGATGTTGCAGTAGTCATAAATTTTGGAAGATGAGTGTTAAAAAACTCCTCAGTGTAGAGTTTCTAGAGACAATTGAAAATCAAAGGTTGATAGTTAGTTGTCTTTAATTACTAAAGAGGGTAATGCATTAATCAAACTGGTACTTTGGGGTAAAAGTATTGGGTATGCTCATTGAGATTTTTGAAAAAGAAATCTCTAAAAGATACCAAAAGGTATTTAAAAAAGATTGTTTTTAACCCTGGCTAACAAATACCACACAAAAACAAAACAAAAACAGCACAGAATGTGAATTTTCCTTTTTTTGATACCCTAAAAGACACATCAAAATTCGAAATTTCAACTTGAATAACCTAAATGAGCTGATTTTTTACCACTAAGAGATTTACGTCACAAATGATCAAAACTCAAGTTAACCACGAGCGCAGCCAGGGGTTTCACTGCAAAGTTTTGATCATTTGTGACGTAATTTTGATTGTCGATTCCAGTACAGACCCATAGAAAACTGACTTCAATTTGTTTTTTTTACCATCAATAAGTGAAAAACAACTAAAAAAAAGTTTGAAGAAAACTGTTTTATCCGCTCGCGCACAGATGTCGTCAGCACAAGCAGGTCTGGACTGTAATAGACAATGGCTCTCAGCCAATCAGCGCGCGAGAAATTTACAAGTTATGGTAAAATAATGAGTAATTACCTTTTTTTCTTCGTCTTTTTCAAAGTAAAACTTGACTAATTTATTAAAGAGATCAGAAAACATGTCTACAACCATATCACACTGGCCAACCTCAAAGCTGTCTGATGGACAAAGACCTAACAACAGAATTACATATTCAGTACAATGTCAGAGGATACTCGAACTGTGAACACTTGACTGTTTTCATGTTATTTAACAATTATTCGCCTAAGGCGAAGTGATTATCGGTGAATATTTACCGAGCAGTGAGTCAAAAAAGAAAGAAGGAAACAGCATTGAATGTGAAAATATTTTATTTTTTAAAAGTGTGACCATCAGGCAAAAGTAAATAATTTGTAAACATTGTCTCGCATAATATCAAAAAAATAACGTGAAAATTTACTATGACACCTTTAAATAGCTTGACACCAAACTTTGTACCTCCTTAATTCTTTTTTGGGACAGCATTTTCTTTAAAGTTTTCAAAAATTTCAAAATCACTATTTCATAAAATCAAATCAAAATGCTACTGTGGAATAGAGTACAAATACTATATCCATGAAAGAGATAACAGTGACAAAACGACTACTGGCAGCCATTTTGTCTGAAAAGGTGATTATCGGCTAATATTCCGGGATAGCAAACCAATCAGAGTGTGTGATTTTGTATAATCACCTTTGTATTTATACTAATATTTTATAAGCCTTCTACTGCTTCAAAACATCTAAAAATGAAGCTGTGAGTTCAAATCTCGGGGTACTCCCTTTGTGGTAGGACAATCGATCTGCCGTTAGTGATGTCTTCTAGCACAAAACAGAAGATGTGCCAGCAGAATTGCATTCGCTACGGCATATTATCTACCACTTCCAAATAGAAATCTTGAGTTTATATTGATTAATGTGCTATTTTTATTCTTCGCAATGTCAGAGAACGTGACTTCCTTCACGAAACCTACCAAGCGAACGCTGTCAACACGGCCGATGACAACACTCAAATCGGCCTGTCTGAAAACCACTCTCAACAGCTCAAACTGCCTCAAAAATTACACAAATTGCTTTAGTATTTATCTATCTTTCTTGTTCTGACGTTCAACTTTCAAGAACAACTTCATAACAATGTCTCTGAGACGGTTTTGGAACTCTATATCGCATACTCAAATATGAACCTTCGTAGAGACGCTTTGGGGGAGGGGACGGGATGAAATGTCAACACTTTGTAACACAGGCATCCCGGTACATAGAAATATATGTCGAGCAGATTCAAACAGCCAAAAAAACACACAAATGCCTCAATAACTGTCCATCTTTATTTTTGTGACGTTAATTTCTCAAAAGTTCCTTGATAATAATGTTTCTGAGGCTTAGTTTTGATTTTCTCAATAAGAACATGATGAAATTTGGGATAAGGACTTTCTTAAAAACGTTTTTTTCTATCAATACATTTATGACATTTGGCATAGCACTAAAATGGAATCTAGGCTTTTCTTTTTGTGAACTGGGAAAATAGGATTTTATGCACTGGTCACCAATCAAATAAAACACACATGGCAATAATATTTTAGCAAAACATAATTTGAGAGTTATGACACTTTCAATGATATAAAAACTACTGATTGAGCTACGTTGGATGTAAAGAACAAAATAAACATACAGTCATTGTCAAAAAGTTGTCCTGCGAAAAAAGACTAAAGACCAAAAGAAGTATCACATGATGATTTGTATATTTGTGAACAGAGAATAAAAATTATGAACTCTACTTATACAATAAATACCACTTATTAGATATTTTCTTGGGTATTTACGGGCTGATATTTTACGAGTTGCGTACGTATTTTGCCTAGCCTCCGGGCAAGGCAAAATACAAGCAATGAGTAAAATGTCAGCCCGTAATACCCAAGAAAATATCTAATAAGGGATTTATTATACAACTTACTGTTAATTGTAATTTCTAAAGCATTTTTTAATCAAAAAATATAACCTTTCGGACATTCAGCGCGCGGAGAGAGAATCGATATCAAAACAAAGCCTTGGAAAAGCCAGTAAAATGTAAGTAATTTCTCGCTCTCTTTTTGATTGACATAATGTCAAAAACCTCATTGGCTGTCGATGTAGGTGACGTCATCATGTAACGCAACGCACAACGGGTGAAGGTTTCTCATTGGAAAAAGTCCGATAAAAGCATGTTAATGGACAATTCATGAATGGAAATTGATTTAATGTAAGTAAAAAATTGTAATAAATCTCACTGCTTTTTCTTAGGTTGGTTATCGTTTTCATTCTATGCACTTTTTCATCTTTTTCTCAAATTTTCAACTGTCACTTCAGTCAATAGTTTTTCAAACAAAAAGCTAGTGTTCAGAAATGTTTTTGATGGAAAATACCATTCCCAATTGATAGTGTGAATATAGCCTTATATTCATCCCTTTTATTTTAAAGTCATTAAGCCTATTTTGCTTTTGATAACGCCTTGAAAAAGGCTGTGGCTGAACAGTCGTTTTACGGCCGCTTTTTACCTTCTTTCATTTTCCAAAGATAGTTAGAATTCCGGATAGAAAAGGCTAACTGTGATTTTTCATAAAAATAGACGTCATTCTTATTTTCTGGCTGAAGACAAAAACTGATATTTTTTTGGTTAAAGTTTAGGTAAAGTCACGCTGACGTCAACTCGTCAATCCAGTTTTTTTGGAGGGCAAAATACGGGTTATTTGGCCCTCGACCTCGGGGTAATAGCGTCTCATATTTGCCCGCAAACGATACCTTATATGGTAAATTTACGTCACAGTTGTATAATAATTTCTGGTATCGAGCATTTAGGGCGAGTATATTAGGTCTGACAGGACATTTCTTTTGGTCTAAATGTCTTTTTTGGTGGACAATATTAATTACATTGTCTGTATAAGAGAGAAAAATAACATAAGCCCTTGGCGAGACTTGATCCACGCTTTCAGTATATAGCTCCTAACAAGACCCTGACCCCAAGGATCCACTGCCATCCAGGTATCCCAGTTCACCCTGCCAACAGGGTCTAGTTTATACCCGGGGTAACCAATCGATGATCGATTATCCAATCGATAAATCGATATTAGGCCGATGCAATTGGCTAATTCATATCGATTGGTATTGACCAATCGATAGTCACACAGAGATACCCAATCGATGATGATCGATTGGTAAATCGATGACAATCGATGAATATCGATTGGCCAAACGTTATTCAACGATTGACATTTTTCTGTTTCTAGTCTGATTGAAGTTGTGATTGTTTAAACAATCAGGTTGTGTTTCAGCCCTGATTTGTCCTTGTCAACTAGGAGGAGGCGATATAAACGTACATGTACCAGTTACTCTATTCATATAGCCAAGAGAGTCCCCAAATGTATTTCGCATGAGTCAATCGGCTGAGACGATTGACGTTCGCCAAGAGTTGAAAAAGATCTTAAATTCCTGAGATGACGATTACTAAACAACTCCAACTACAAAAAGTTTATCATACTACACATCAGTCAAACTTCTTGCGGTGATATAGTTGTTTCTGAGTTGTTCAACGAACAAAAAACGATTTCTAAAATATTTCTAGGTGCCCACAGTTTTGTGATTCGCACTGTACAGTAAGTGTATGGAAAAACAATGACAATCGATATCAATCGATGTCAATCGATATTAAAGATTGGGCAATCGATGTCAATCGATGAAAAGTCACATCAAGTTCGTCCTTCGATTGGTTATCAGTCGATTGATTGATATTGATTTCATCGATTATAGTCATTGATTTTAATCGATCATCGATTTCATAAAAAAGTTACCGGAATCTACCTTTCGGTTAGAGTACAAACACTAAAAGGGTGCAACATAAATACCACTAATACTGCTTAATTATGCAAATTCTTTTGTTCTCTATTAATTGTTTAATCAACACTATTAAGTGGTAAATTGATGTGTTTGTACTCTATTAACTAGCTATAACTAACATACACGACTTCGTCTACCTTGTGCAAAGACAAAAGTCTTGAGTTTTCTTCGAGTTTTCCATGCTGGAGTTGTATGCAAACAAATGTGCAAAATTTATAAGCTTACCTTTCTTCTTCTGCTGCCATTCTTCGCCAGTAACTGTCTCACATCTTCGTACTTTATACCAGCAGCAGCAAAGCAAAGCCTAGCTGGTTCTGCGCGACCACGGGCATTAAAGTAATAAAGCTTGTACTGGGGCATCTTGCAGCTAGAAGATCAAAGTTTTTGAGGGATCCAATCCGTAGCAAAGAAGAAATAGGAGTGTATTTGCATAATCAAGCCGTCAATCAAAGAGCAGAAAAAAACAGCAGGCTCTTTCGCGTCACGTTGATGGAAAACCGTAGTTGCTTTCTTGCACTGTATAAACCTGTGTTAAAATGTAACAAAGTAGTAACTTTTCAATTATTAGAAGACGTTTTCCTGGCGCTTTCTCCATGTTTTCCGATATTCACAGTTTGCTCAACGACGATCACTAGTACTCAGTTTCTTGCGTGACAACCACAGGAAACCCAATCATTTAATCTGTGCTGAACTCTGATCTCACTCTGTGAATTAAAATTAAAATTAACGGCCTTTTTAGAAATCTGAAGATTGCACAAGAAGTATTATTGAAATTGATTATACTTTGTGCATCTTTTAAAATACTCCAGCAACAGATTTTAGCCCGGAGTATCCAATCGGATGAAATCGATAATCAATAAAATCGATATCAATCGATATCAATCGATATCAATCGATATCAATCGATATCAATCGATATCAATTTATCGATTGATATTGAAAATCGATGATCAATCGATGGCAAAAATCTTTGTGACCTTAATTGATTGAGCGATGACAATTTAGCCGGTATCGATTGACATTATTATTGATTGATAATCAATAACAATTTAGTATATCGATTATCAATCGATGACAAAAATCTTTGTGACCTATCGATTGATCATCGATTGACCAATATCAATCGATATCAATTACCTAATTATATTGATTGATATCGATTGATCGATTGATTTTCCGATGATCGATTATTTTATTAGTTTATTTATCTATTTATTTATTTTAGAGGTCTTTGTTGCTCTTTGAGGGCGAAAAAAAACACGCGTTGGATATTCACAACAGATATTCGAACCAAAATTTCGCAAGCGCTTTAAATTCTCAGCATGCTGCTGACTGTATTCAAATGCGATGTTCAGTAGAAATACGTACGTAAGAGAATATTAAAGGCAGTACTACTTTCCGTGCGATAATATATATATTTGTCACGAAAGCGTCCGCCAGATCCGATCATATCTAGCCTGCGTAGCTCGGCCCTAGGGAGAAAGGAGCGGAGGGGAGGGGGATTGGGGAGAGGAAGGGAAGAAGGGAGGGCCTGCAGCGAAGACCCTTGATTTTCCATAATTTCGCGCACGGATTCCGTGCGCGAAATTCCCATTGGTCGAGAGCGACCAGGTGAAATCTCATTGGCTGTTGTTAGCTATATTGTGACATGTCAATATTGAACAGACCAACGGTAGCTTGAGCTGTAACGAGTAGCTCTAATTACAAACGGCTATTTCAGGCAAGTGAGATCAAGACATTTCGATCTATAACATATCTAAAAGCGAGACCTTGGCATCAGAAGTTCAAAACTGATAAATATTTTTGGTTTATTTCACATTGGGTAAGGTGAATACGCTTTCTGACTGAATAAAGCAAGATATGCTGCATTGTTTACTTGACCTTTGAAGGTCATGTAAAATAGACTTGATTTCCGTTTGTGAAGTAAACACGCTCATATCTTTTGAGTTTTGAGCTTTGGATCTTTATTAGACAAGTTTATAATGATAATTTTGATTGTGAAAATTTGGGACACGCATATAATAGTAATATATTTTGAAATACGAAGTTTTTATGTTAGGAAACACTAGTATAAATGGAGGTGACAATTATGACAGCTAAACCAGACAACAAACAGTGCTAGGGAGAGGGCGTAATGGAAAATCAAGGGTCTTCGCTGCAGGCCTTCCCTTCTTCCCTTCCTCTCCCCATCCCCCTCCCCTCCGTCCCCTTTTCCCCCTCTCCCCACCCCCAGGGCCAGCTACGCAGGCTAGATCATATCACTCATGACATGAAATTAAAATGACAAAGACAAAGGCGCTCGTTAATGAAGCGAATTAGAAACGACCAAAATACCCCAAAATATATATGTAGTGTAATTTATTTCCCTTTTTCATTTCCTTTTTTATCTTGTTTATTTTTATAATTTTTTCTATTTATTTATTTATTCATTTTTTATTTTTTATTTTTTTGTACCCTCGACCGTCTACCCTCCCTCGACCATCTACCCTCGACCCTCGACCATTTACCCTCGACCCTTGACTATTTACCCTCGACCCTCGACGTTTAGGTAGACTCGGAGCATTGCCCTTATATGGAAGTCGTACGATAGATGCTCTTGCTCATGTGAATACGTCACCTATTGTCAGTTGTCATCAAGGAAACTTGCTCCAAACTAAAAGTCGATCAACCGTATTTCTTTTGTTCCTCTATAGAAATGTGTGCTGAAAAGTTACTGTTTGGAACCGGAATCCATGGCAACTGACGTCACACTTTACTGCACTCTATTGTTTAGAAAGACTCTATTGTTTTTTAAACCAATCCTAAACGATGTTTCGATTTGGTGCCTTGATCATCGTGATTCAGAACTTTGCAAAGTCGACTCCGCTAGGTTCTTCGTTATTTTGCTGCGAAAACTTTGAAAATGCCTCAGTACAAGCTATACTACTTTAATGGCCGTGGTTTCGCGGAACCAGTAAGGCTTTGCTTTACTGCAGCTGGTGTAAAGTTTGAAGATGTAAGATTTACTGGCCAAGAATGGCAGCAGAAGAAGAAAGGTAAGGGTGGTTTATAGTGCACATAAAGCATGAGGTCCAAAACCCTATAATCTTATTTATAGACACCCGAGAGTAAAATATACATTATTCAAGACAAATCGATGAAATGCACGATGTTGTAGCATGAACGATAGGATACATGAAGTTCGTGAACGAAGACCTAAGTTGCTTTAAAACTAATATAGAACATATAAAAAGTATTAGTAAATGAACTATTTAACTATTTATTTATTTTTTCTTCGTCCTCCAGTTGTATTTTAAAAATGGCGCCTTCAATAAATGCGGTATGCGGTTTCGGTGACCGGATTCACTGGATTCGTGTGGACGATAGACTCCTCCCCAAGCCCCAAGAGCCGCCACGCAGGCTAACGATAGGCCGATTTGCATCAAAACGTATGCGGTTTCAAAAGTATCCGGATCCGTGTAGTCGGGGTCTTAGTGTAGCAAGAGCCATCGTCAAGAGCTATGCACTCAAAATAGTTTAGGGTTTTTACATTTATATTTTTTATATTATTTTACGACCAGACAAGAAATATACCTGAGATGAAAAATAGTTTTTCCAGATAACGTACTACAGAATGCAAATTCGTTTTACGAAATAATTCAATAGAGTGAGAAATTCTAATTATAAGACCTATAAGAAAAGAATGATATCTGAGGCATTGTTCATAGAAAACACTAAACAAAGCCTGGATCTGATGAACAATCAGTGCCTCTCACTCTTGATTAGTTTGTACAAAATTTGCATTCTGTACGTGATTCGTAGCTAGATGATGACTATAGTTCATAACCAGAAAAACAAATATCATCTGTAATCATGATTCACCTTCTCGTATTTTGCTTTACAACACATTTCTGTGCACATTTCGTAACAGAAAAAAAAGTATTTTTCCTGTACCAGCTTTGCCATCGAATGAGATAGCGCTAAATCTAAGCATTCTTTGAAAGCATTTCACCTAAACTTTAAGCATATTTGTTGTTAACAGAGGAACATCAGCTGAAGTATCACACAAAACCTCTAGTCCTCCCCTGTAAAAATTACATCCCTCCCCCTCAAGAAAGTAGTTTGCTGTCAATTTATGTCCACTCGGGGATAAGAGAGTCGTAATTTCTGGATGTATCATAGCAACCTTGATGGAGGTTCCTACCCAGTGTGGATATAGCTTCGAGGGTCGAATGTACGACGTAATAAGCTTAGTCCGTGAGAGACTAGGCCTGTATAAAATTAAATTCCCAAAATAAAAAACGTGCAAGGCCAATGCGCCCAAAAAAAAAATCCTACACAGAGCCAAGCTAAAAAAAAACTAAAAAAAACGTGCAGAACCTTGAGGGGTAGCGAATGCTAAAATTTTAAAATCCGAGCCTGAGATTCTAGAAATATATCAGCTCATGCATTTATTGTATTTAAAAATTCTAGACTCCGAGACATCAAAAGCACGAAAATCCGAGACTTTGAGACATCAAAAACACGAAAATCCGAGACTTAAATATTTGTTGTTTATTTCTTATTTTGTAGAGGGTTTTAGTCCACTGGGATATCTACCTATGCTGGAAGTTGATGGTAAAAAACTGAATGAATCCTTGGCTATTATGAGATACGTGGCCAGAGAATGTGGTAAATATAATAATTATCTGGTTTGATCTGTAATAATAGTTCTTGAAACGTATGGAATTAAAAAATGTTCTTATCGATCATTAATTGTCAGTTTTAATTAAAGTTTATTTTCTCCACCATTTTGTTTTCTTCTCTACTGACAATATATACACCTATTTCAAAAATCGTTGTCATCGAAAAACCGATAGGCTATAGGCGATAGGTCATTCCAAGACCCAAGTGTACTATGGGTATAGTCCTAAGTCCTGAAATTTTCAATCATGCCAGCTCCACTAAACAACGATCTCCGCTGGCGGAGAGTTATATGGCTTGTCAAAGAACTGGATATGTGCCCAGAAGACACAGCTTTTCTGCTTTTCTGTGGGTACTTTAGATTATACCCATAGTGCACTTGGGTCTTGGAATGACCTATCGCCTATTGCCTATCGCTTTTAACGATGACAACCTTTTTTGAAATAGGTGTATTTATAGAGTAGTTGAATCGAGCTAGGGCATTATGCTGTGTTGTTATATGCCAACTGCATGTCAAAGTTCATTTTTCTCGCACTTTGATTGGAAGAGAGGGTATCACGTGAACGTGAACAATTAGCACTTAATGACTGGTCCCGAGGGAAACAGTATGTTTTGTGGCCCCAAGACCGCTGATGTTTCCCTCGTCTCCGCCTCGGGAAACATCGGCGGTCTTGGGACCACAAAACATACTGTTTTCCGAGGTTTCAGTCTATAAGTGTTTTGTTATATACCAACTGTCAAAGAAAAAACGAGCCATTTCGCTTGCACTTGCGTAGAACTGTTTTAACAAGTGGTTTTATTAATTCAGGTTTGCTTAGCTCTTCAAATTAAGTTGTCAGAAACTCCTTTTCCTATGCAAAAATCCCTAAGAATTTTCACGGCTAGTTTGTTGAAGTTCTTTGTGGATTTAGAGTCTTTTTTGTCCAGCAACTTTTCAATATCTTCCTCTGTTCTGCTTGCAAATTTCTTCATGTTGTCTTTCTGGTTCAACGATTTTGAAACGCGCGCGCTGGGCTGGGATTTTCCCGCTTTTTACTTAATGGACTTCCAGTAATCGACTTCCGGTTTTGTTATTTCCCGGTAAATAACATATTGTTGTCTGCTGAGAGTCGTTGCCGCGGTAACATCCAAATTTGTTCACGTTCACGTGATACCCTCTCGCCCAATCAATAAATTAGATTTTTGTATGTAATGTTTACAACAGCCGTGTTGTATCGGCATGTACAATCACAATTAATACGAAGGTGAATACTATTCTATAGCTGATACAACACGGACGCGAATGTTGTATAGTACCACTTAAATACATCTAGGTTAGTTCTTTCCAATTTTACCAACATTTTCAAGACCTTTAAAGAAAATCTCACCGAGAAGTTCATGTTACCACCGATTTCATTACTATTCGCTGTCAGAAAAAAAATTGTGAAGCGAAGATGCTGATACTCTTCCGTCAATCAAACACAATTTGTCTAGACAACTAATTACATGAACTTTAAACAACGGTCGACATAAACATAAAACAGGTAGAGATTTATTTTAAAGAGAAAATTGAGCCAAAAATACAATTGTCTTATGAAAGACATGAAACTTATTTAGATTGAACAGTCTAATACCTAAAACTATCCCGGGGGGAGGGGGTACTCCCTTAGAAAATGGATAGGGGTGCTCGACGGACGGTTTTGAAAGTGACCCTAAAAGGTACGCATAAATTAACTCAGATACTGATTTCAGACGATTTCAGACCCTAAAAGGTACGACCACATTAAATTTTTTTTCCATATGTATAATCTTAAGTTCGAAAACTGGCCCTAAAAGGTACGGTGTCAGTTCGAGACCCTAAAAGGTACGCGAGGGTCTTATTTTCGACCCTAAAAGGTCCGTCGAGCACCCCTACCCATTTTCTAAGGGAGTACCCTCCCCGGGTGATATATCTTTAGGTCCGTGAAAAAAACGATATTTCATTAAACTGTCATTGACATCTTGTTTGTAAAATGTCTAGAAACAAAAAATGTCACAAACTCTGTTGGGCGCATAGTTATGAAATCAGTGGTAAAGCTTATGCAAATTAAATCAGGATATACAACACTAGTGTTGTATCAGATATATAACGCTCTTCATGCTCTTCATGGTCATGGTCGTTAAATAATCTTTTACATTTGTAGGTCTTTCGCCTAAAGACAGTTTTGAGGTTGGTCTCTGTGACATGGTAGTCGATGCTCTGAACAGTGTTTATCAGAAGATGCATATGCATGGCTTCCCTTTTGAAAAAGACGAAGAAAAGAAGGTATGGTAAAATAATTGATAAAACATTCAAAAAGCTGACTTAATTGATGAGATAATAAATACAGTGCATGGCAATAATTCTTTTTTTCCAACTTTACTTTTTTATTTTTATAAATTTACAAGCTTTGCTTTCTATTTTATCAACAGAAAAAACTTAGAGACGAGTTTTACGCCAACACTGATCATGTTCCAAATTTTCTAACAAAAATGACTGAACTTCTGAAATGCAACAAAGATGGCAAAGGGTACATCGTTGGCAGCAAGGTAATTATGTACGCACTGGATAGTAAATCAGGTCAACCTTGGAGTGGAGGGGTGGGGTTGAATTAATAACTATTTTGTACATGTATACTATAATGTAACTAAATTTGCCACACCATGGACCCAATATCAATTGACTTTCAAAAATAGAAACCAAATCTTTAAAAACTAAACACCACCATCAGAAAAAGCAAGCAGAAATATGTAGAGATTTGTATCTGTTCAAAGAACTGTTTCCTTGCTAGCCAAGCTAGTATAAAGTAGTAGTATAATACAAAAGAAAGTACAATGTAAAATATTTTTAAAATATTTCGATTTTTGGCCCCGAATGTACGCCATAGTACTAGTAGTCAGCGCAAAGCCCAAAAGTATGACCGGCGATAATATATTCATAATTTCTCTAGATCTTTTCAATCAACTCCTCTAGATTAAATGTCAATATTTCTCACCATGAATCACAAAACAAGAATGATGACAATCTTAAGATGAATATTTAGGTTAAAATAGCTAGAATGAAGTCCATTTGAATCCAAAGCAGCTACAGACAAACATGTCAAAAGAATGTGAATAAATTATCTTCGGTCACACTTTTGGGCTTTGCGCTGTAACCTTTTAAAATATTTTTCTCAAACCTTTTACCCTTGCTCATGTCATTCTAATCTATAATTTTGATGTAGTGACAGTTTATGGCTCAAGGGAAAAAAATGAAAGCAAATTACTACATGCACACCTCGGTTAGCATGTTATTTTACACATGTCCTCATTTGCATGTAGAAGTAGGTTTTACGAAAATGTTGTAGTAATAAACTAATAATATTGATATTATGATCTGTTTCAGTTGAGTTATGCTGATATTTCTATGCTCACTCTGGGTGATCATCTCAGTGAAGCTGAGCCGTCCATTCTTGACAAATATCCTGAGGTGAAAGCCAACTATGAACTAGTTAGAGATATTGCTACGGTCAAAGAATACCTCAAGTCACGACCCAAAACATACTTCTAGATTATATACAACAATAAATAACAAGACTCACCAAGATTGTGGACTTTACTTTATTTATTTTAATCATGATTTCAAATGATTATTTGTCTCTTGTCATTCTTATAATTTGTTTTAGAGAGAAACTGAAAAAACATAATAAAACGAGAATGGCCCTTTTTAATTTGATCGAGAAACGAAAAAATGGCCTTTTTTGGCTTGTCAATTAAACAAGATCCGAACTCCTCCCTCTGAATCAACGAGGGTCTCCCAGGGGGGTCCATGTTCCCTTCAAAACTTTCGCTTTGTTCCCTTGTTCCCATCCAAAATTTCACCATGTTCCCCTGTTCCCCTATATTTCGTGTTCCCTTGTTCCCTATATTTTTTTTGCTTTGTTCCCTTGTTCCCTTGTTCCCATTGCTAATTAATTTACACTGTTCCTCTGTTCCCCATAAACCCCTGGGAGACCCTCATCAACTGCTGCCATCAACCTTACCACTTGGACAAAGGGTATCATCCTCCCTTATATTTTAATCTAGACATGACTTGTTTCAGCTGTACGTCCTACAGTTATTAAAACATAACATAATAAAGATAATAAATGAGTTTTAGTGGAAAAAAATGTGTTGAGCCACATTACAGTGCGACTCGCCGTACCGTTGTCACCTACAAAAACTTTTGTGAATTTTTGACATTATTTTGACATTTTTTCATCTCAATCTGACCAATTACAGACATCAAAGTATCTAAAGTCTCCGCCTCTGATCGATATTAACTCCACCTCTCGATATAAACTCCGCCTCTTCCTTGGTTAAAAATAATTGTTCCAGAATGCAACTGTTCTCTGACGGACAATCTAGCGACAAAAAGATATATCCAGAGGATATGTTTACAAATTTCTTTATCTTTGTTCTTTGTAAAATCTTCGCAATTACACGAGGCACGCCTTCCTATGATTACTCTATAATTTGCGTTTCTAGCTACATTGTTTATTGAATACGCCCTGGCAAGATTTGTCGTTAATGATTTGTCTAGTTCTTTAACTTTAATATTGTCCTTCTCTTCTTTTGCTCGTCTTAGTCGATCTAAGAACCCTTTACTTCTAATCGGTCGATATCTCCCAGGTCTTTCTCCGTCAGATTTTCTCGTCGCAGCAACACTTGCATTGTGGCGGCTATGTGGATCAATGTCGTAGAGATTCTCCGCGGATTGGTAAGTCAGGTCTTCATCCGTCAGATCATCTCTTGTAAAGTCCTGACCCAGTTACGTTGCTCTTTGAAGTTGATCTCTAATAGCTTCTTGCTTTTTCATCTGTACAGAGGGACCACGGTTTCCTCCTTTACTTGTGCCATTGAAAAACGATTTATAATCTACCTCAAGTTGGACGTTATATCATTATTTATATGATCTAAATAATTTTGTACAAGAATTGTATGTTTTCATTAACAAAGTAAGTTTTAATGGATGTTAATATTCATTTATGGATTTTCATGATAATAATAATAAAAACAAGTGCATAAAAATGAAAAAATAATAATATTTTTACCCGCGACTTTTTTCATACCCGCGACTTTTACCCGCGACACGCGACAAATAGATACTCCCACCTGTGCCTAATGGATATTAACATCCATGTGGTTTTTAGAGTTGGTTGAAAAGCTTACTAAGTCGGGTTAAAAAAATGTGTTAGAGTAAACGCACTTAATCCGTGAAGCATAAATAGTACAAAATTGGTGCTAAAATATGCTAATTCCTTTGTTATCTATTGTCTCGTCAACACTATTTACTAGTAATTAGTAATACGTTTCACGGATTTAGTGCGTCTACTCTACTAGTACTATAACTGTATAATGATTACTTAGTTTTGTAAGTGATCTAATTAAAGCTAATTATAAAAGAAATTCCACAATTCAACATGTTTTGACTGACATATAATATCTATCTACTAGTCCACAAATATATCAGTAACCTAGCCCCCTCTTATCTACTAAACGGATATAATTTTTCATCAGACTTTCATAACTATAACACTCGACATTCTGAGACTTCTGAGACTGCCGCTAGCCCGAACCTCTAAATATCAGAGCTCCTTTCAAATTAAAGCTGTCAAAACTTGGAATCTCCTGCCTGCCAAATTAAATAAGACATGAAACAAATTTTTCAAAATTCAAAACGGCATTAAAATGCCACTTCAAATCTTTGTAATTTCTTTTCGTTTTCTCCTTTTTGTATTGTGTTCCCATATTTGCATTTATTTGTATTTATTTATTTTAATCAATATTTATACAGGAATGTCTAATTTAGCATAGCTAGTTTAAATAGAGCCCTGCTAAAGAAATAATAAATACATTAAATAAATAAGATACAAAACAGAGTTGGCTATTAAGTTATGATAAGGGACTTGTCAGAAATTAGCAGGGGGGAGGGGGGGGGGGTGTAAACTGGGGGAGGGTCATCACTTTTTAAGAACCTAAAAAGGGAGGGTCACAAAATAATAAACCACCAAAAATGAGGATTGTGCAAAATTAAAGAAGACACTGTGACATAGGGTAGGGTCAAGATATTATGATCCTTTACTTTGGGAGGGTCATGAAATTTTCATCACTTCATTTCAAAACTCCCCCCTCCCCCCTGCTAATTTCTGACAAGTCCCTAAAGATAAAAGATGTTTGTATTGTTGGTATTGTTTGTATTGTTAGATTTAGTTATACAGGTCCCATTCAAACCAGTCCTGCTGAGACCTGGGCAACCTGTTTAAATATTATTATTAAAAAAATAAATAAATAAAAAAACAGGAAAATCATAACAATGAAAATCATAACATGAAAATAAAATCATCATTTTCAAAATCACCCCTACCACTTGGACAAAGGAGACAAATCGATCAGCCTCCCTCATATTTTTAATTTAGACTTATTTCAGTTGTTCTACAGTGATCACCAGCAATGAAAGATAAAAACATAACATATAAAAAAAGATAATAATCGACTTTTATCAAAACAAACTCTTGCGCAGCCTTTAGCCTGTGTCCGGCGTGTGCAATCGATAATCGATATAAATCGATATTATAGTCGATAAAATTAACTAATTTTATCGATAATCGATCGATAAGCTCGAACTTTGTGAGTAATCGATAATTATCGATTTTTCAATTAACGTTATCGATTGTTATCGTTAATTCTATGTCATTAAAGAACACATTGCTTTAAATTTGATAAGCGTTAATTTTAATTTAAACTTATTTATCTTCCACTAAACTTCTCGAATAACTGTCAATTTAGGCTTGTAGCCAATCAGATTCTAAACATTGTGGAACAGATGGTTCAGCACAGATTAAATGATTGGGTTTCCTGTGGTTGTCACGCAAGAAACTGGATACTAGTGATCGTCGTTGAGCAAAAAATATCGGAAAACATGAAGAAATCGGGAAGAAAAAGTATTTTATTCATTCAAAAATTTCAGTTTTGTTCCATTTTAACACAGGTTTATACAGTGAAAGAAGGCAACTACGGTTTTCCATCAACGTGACGCGAAAAAGCCTGCTGTTTTTTCTGCTCTTTGATTGACAGCTTGATTATGCAAATACACTCCTATTTCTTCTTTGCTACGGATTCGCTGAGTCATTTTGGATCGCAACCTCGAAAACTTTGATCTTCTATCTGCAAGATGCCCCAGTACAAGCTCTATTACTTTAATTCCCGTGGTCGCGCAGAACCAGCTAGGCTTTGCTTTGCTGCTGCTGGTATAAAGTACGAAGATGTGAGATTCACTGGCGAAGAATGGCAGCAGAAGAAGAAAGGTAAGCTTAATTTTGCACATTTGTTTGCATACAACTCCAGCATTGAAAACTCGAAGAAAACTCGAGACTTTTGTCTTTGCACAAGGTAGACGAAGTCGTGCAAGTTAGTTATAGCTAGTTAATAACCGAAAGCTAGGTAGATTCCGGTACCTTTTTTATCCCGGGGTAACCAATCGATGAAATCGATGATCGATTAAAATCGATGACTAATCGATGAAATCGATATCAATCAATCGATTGATATCGGAAATCGATGACCAATCGATGGACGAAGTTGATGTGACTTTTCATCGATTGACATCGATTGCCCAATCGTTAATATCGACTGACATCGATTGATAATAACTATTCTAATTTCTGCATGATATCGGAATGAGTACTAGTACGACTCAGAGAAGAAGGGGCTTTTCACGCATTGTGGTTTGGGACCCTTGTTACGCATCACTGCTTTTCATCTTTTCATCTTTCAAAAATTTTGTGGTTGCGGTTTTTAGCAAAATTAATGCAATTGAACGAGAACGAGAATTTTTTTGTGCGGTTTTGTGGTTTACATACAACACCCCCCCCCCCCCCCCCCCACACACACACACCCCTCTACAGTTGTGTTGTTCTCTTCCCTCCACAAAATCACAATATTTTTAACCTAGTGTTTAATGTTTTTATATAGAGGGCTTTAGTCCACTGGGATATCTACCTATGCTGGAGGTTGATGGGAAAAAAATGAATGAATCCATGGCTATTTTTAGATATGCTGCCAGAGAAAGTGGTAAGACATCATTTCTGAATAAAGTAATCTTAGATTGTTATTAAAAAATGTTGCCAAGACCCATTTTTCAAGGCAGTCTTAAGAAGGTGTGGCCAATGGTCCTTACGAGATTTTCAGAGACGGTGAGATGGAGGTTTTAAAATTCGAGATCGAGACTGTGAGATTTTCAAAATTCAAGACTGAGATTTTTTGCTTTACATTTTCCGAGAACGAGATTTTACTGCAACAACATCTTACTATCTAATCTAATTATGCTTAAATTATACATTTTTTGGAAGTATTTCAAGACTCCGAGACTGTCGTTTTAAAAAAATGAGATTTTGAGACCAACAATTTAGAAAATTCGAGACTCCGAGACTTAGCGTTTTTGAAGGTACCATTCACCACCCCTTTAAGATAACAACACTAACAGTCTTTCTCAAGACTAAATGAACTCCTATAATCACATAGCCTTCTACTGCTTCAAAACCTCTAAAAATGAAGCAGTGAGTTCATATACCAGGGTACTCCCCTTGTCCAAGTGGAACGGGTGATCGGTGCTAATTTAAGGATCAAAATAAGCTTTGACAGTTCTCTTAATTTATGTGTACCTTTTAGGGTTCTTTTGTGAAATCAACTGCCGATCACCCCTACCACAAAGGGAGTACCCCAAGATTTGAACTCACTGCTTCATTTTTAGAGGTTTTGAAGCAGTAGAAGGCTTATAAAATAATAACATGAAAATAGTCAAGTGTTCACAGTTCGAGTATCCTCTGACATTGTACTGATGTAATTCTGTTGTTAGGTCTTTGCCCATCAGACAGCTTTGAGGTGGGCCAGTGTGATATGGTTGTGGACATGACTTGTGATCTCTTTACTAAATTAGTCAAGTTTTTCTTTGAAAAAGATGAAGAAAAAAAGGTAATTACTCTTTATAAGAACCTGGCTAGGGACCATCCATACTCGGGTCCGGACTGGCCACAATAGACCTTAATTTTCATTTCTATTCCACAACCTCAGCCTTGATAGAGAGTAAGATATGATTTACAACTTCTCTACAGCTCAAGGTATTTAAGGAATGTTATTATCAAACAATTGAAAAACTAAAATTTCCATGGGCTGTAGTCACATTCTATATGTAAATACATTGGCCAAGGAGTGGAATTCCACATTGAATTCAGTAGGGGGGGGGGGGGGGGGGGGGGAGATATCCCAGTTTGTTTACAGTACGATTTCTTAAACCGGGGCCACCTAAACAAATGTCAAAATAATTAGTTTTTGAGATCAAACGAAAGACTTGTAGAGGGTTCTCATGGGCTAAGATGTTTCTTATTTAATCTTTATTTATTCCGTTTACAAATAATAAAAAAAGTCAAACATTTGTAGAGATTCTATTGTTCATATTCTCCATCGTGATTAGATAATCATGTTTTGGTGGCCCGGTTTCAGTAGTCGCACTGTAATGCATTACCCTCTTTAGTAATTAACAACCTTTGATTTTCAATTGTTTCTAGAAACTCTACACTGAGGAGTTTTTTACCACTCATCTTCCCAAATTTATGACTACTGCAACATCAGTGCTGAAAGCTAACAATGGAGGCCAAGGATTCTTTGTTGGTAGTAAGGTGAGAAACACTGCTCAGGGGGGAGGGCTTAGTGTATTGACATCAATCTTTATTGAAGATGCCAAAGAAAGAATGCATGGTATAGAATGGTGTTTTGAATACAGTAAAAATCTTCATGAATTTTATGAACGAGTAGATTGGGAATCCACACTCTGAATTTTGCCATTTGAGTACCCAAAATACAACAACCAACCCTGACAAATTAGAATGTGCTTTTTATATGAAAACTGTTTTTTTTAAAGCATGTAATGTGAATAATTTGGGACCAGAAAATATGTCCAGTTAAGAGAGAATTCCAGTTAATTTAGGGTACAATATAGAGAGGGTTCACTGTATAAACAAAGTTCCATCACAATGTAAGCACCTATATGTATTTATTCACAGCTTAGTTATGCTGACATCATCATGTATTACACGGTGGATATGGAAGTATGCAAGAAAGTCATTGACAACTACCCTGAGATCAAGGCTCATTACCAGTGCATTGCTGAAATACCCAACATCAAAACATGGGTTGAAACAAGGCCAAAGACAGAGCGATAAACAAGACATTCTACATGCATGAAACCAATATATCCAATCCCCCAGTCCCTAGGGCTTCCAAATAGTCCCCTTCACAGTTCCCTGCCCCATCTTAAAAGGTAGTCGTTACTTGAATAAGGATAAATGTTAAGCCTGCAATGATAGAGACACATGAATAGTTATCCCGCAAGGTGTTACAAGGTGTCTATCATTGCAAGCTCAATGTTCGTCTTGCTTAGATGCTAAGACTCTGCTAATTTCAAGATGGCATAGGGAACTATGAAGGGAACTATTGACTTCCTTAGAATCCTTTCCCCACAAAAAGTGAATTCAACCACCCCGTCAAAACTCTTCACCTCCTCCAAACTTCTTTAGAATGAAAAATTAGCTACGTACTCTGGTGTAATTGTTTCAGTAAATCCTTATATAATGTATAATTGTTTCAGTAAATCCTTACATTCATGATCAATATAAGCAAAGTAGCTGAGAAATAAACCAAGGACATGCATCTTTACAAGTGTCTAGTATGTTCTATTATTTTGGGAACAACTTGAGAGTCAGCTCTGTCTGTGTCTACTGGACAGTTGTTGTATGCTTTGTTTTATTGTTTAGGGCTGTTTTTATTAACCTGTGAAACACACTTAGAGTACAAACACTAAAAGTGTGCAATACTTTGTACTATTTACCACTTAATAGTGTTGATTAAACAATAGAGAACAAAAGAATTTGCATAATTTAGCAGTATTTAGTGGTAATTATGTTGCACACGTTTAGTGTTTGTACTCTAGTGTAAATACTCTTTAAAGCACCTTAATTCCATTGTGTTCTTTTTTGACTATTTACACTTTGTTTCACTGGTTAACAAGAATAACTCTAAGGCCTCGTCTACACGAATCCGATCCAGCTGAAACCGCATAGAAATATGTGCGTCCACACGAATCCGGAGGATTCAAGTAAAAGTATGCGGTTTCGGTGACCGGATTCAATGGATTCGTGTGGACGATTCGCTTCAAAAAGTAAGCGGTTTCAAAAGTATCCGGATCCGTGGTCTTTGATAGCCTGAAACTAGTTTCATCATAACATCCAAACAGTCTGACAACTTGGTACTTTATTTCTATTGAATCATGTTCACATACAATCTTTTACCACTAAAAATATAACACCAGAAAAGTACTTAAAGCAATGTGATTTCACATACCAAATCACTGACTTTAAAAGATGCCCAACTTTATTTTGGGTGGTATAAACAACGTACATGATTTAATAGTTATAATTTTAAAACTGTCTCCGACCGGAAGTAAGTTAAAACTGAAGATTTGGGAATCGGTGCCATTGCAGCAAAAATAATCAAACTTTTATCCCCATCACATGAAAATATGGTCTGTTCCAGTCAGTCATGTATAAATCAACTGATCACCTATTCAAAAAGTCTTCAAAATAGGAATATTAATTTGAAAAATTTATCAAGAGCCTGGTTACCAGTTGTGTCAATGGTTGCATTTTCCTCTAGAGTGAACCAAAGCAATACTCCAGTTACGAGATCTCTTTTACTCAGTGTTAGCCTCAAAACCATGTAATATATTCTTTTGTTAAGTAACAGTCCGTGCAAATGAAAGAGATTTGCGAGCATAGAAGACAAAAATATATTGAAATCTCACAAGTTTTATCTAAATTTCTGCATATTTTACACACAATTGAGGCTAACACTGAGTAAAAGAGATCTCGAAACTGGAGTATTACTTGTTTTGACTTGTGATTAAATATGTGCATGTAATCACAGCAATTCTGCATGTATAGAAATCAGGTCTGGATGACTGATTAAAACATCAAGTCTCCCATTAGGCTATCTAAATATGAGAACACATTTGAATATACTAGGCCTTACTAGTCCTCCATCATAGCCATTTTTAATGTGTCTCCCTAACAAACACATGGACAAAAGGCAGCCTGACACTAAAAACAGCTATGCTTTTATTCAGGGTTCGTACAGAATCCTCAGAGAAAATTTCCAAAACTTTTTCAAAGCCCGTTACTCAAAATTCCAAAACCACACAAGCAGGAAAAAAAACAGGCATTGATTGCGGCAGGCAAAAAAATCATCAGCCATTTTTTAATTACAACGAAAACAGTACTTTGCAAGGTAGGAGCTGGGCAACCGACAACAAATTCATAACTTTTCCATAGCCCAGTAGGTGAAAAAGGAATTTTCCAAAACTTTCCAGGTCCTGGAAAAATGCATTACCAATTTCCAAAACCCGTTTATTGTTTTTGAGTGTTTGGAAACCCTGGATTGTGATCTTTGGAACAACTGCTCTAGCTTCGTTTCTAAGTGGCGCAAGGCAGGTGTATTCTAGAGCAGATAATTCCCAGGACTGTGAAAAGTCCAGTGCTGTGTGTGGGCCTTGCTGCAACCATGTTTTGTAGAATTTTAATAGATGTGCTTTGAATGCCTTGACAGTGTTTTTGCAGCGAGCTTTTCATAGTCATACGAAAATCTGCTCTAATTATAAGGCAATACAAGTAGTATGTTGCATGGGCCCAAGTCCGTCTTCTGTATGTCAGACAGAGACAGTCAAACAAACCCTTGCAGATATCTCTGCACATATAGTCACCGCACCTTAATGAGCATAAGGATTGGCCGGCTTATTATGTGCAATTACCTATAGTTATACTAATTTATGTGCAATTATCTTTGGTAATACTTACTGGGGATTGGCCAACAAACTATTACCCAGCCTGGCATGGATTATTTACAATGATTTAAAAATCAACCCATTAATTTATCAGTAAGAACTCAACACAAGAACTATAAGGAATTGTTTTTATTAATTGCCATGTATTGTACAGAAGCACTCGTTTATTTGGCTGCTGCCTCTTCCTCTTTAGCGTAAGAAGCAAGGGTGTCTTTCCTCTTCTGTTCAAGACGTTCTTCTCGTCTTTGCTTGGCTGCCTTGGTTCTAGCACGACGGGCTTCAGCTTGGTCACTAGAATATAAAGGGCGCAAATCATTAATTTATGATACATGTGGTGGGTGGCTGGGTAGGTAGGTAGGTCAGTTCTTGGATGAATTTAAAGTACTAAGCAGTATGTTGCATGGGCCCAGGGCCGTCTTCTGTATGTCAGACAGAGACAGTCACACAAACCCTTGCAGATATATCTGCACATATAGTCACCGCACCTTAATGAGCATAAGGATTGGCCGGCTTATTATGTGCAATTACCTATAGTAATACTAATTTATATGCAATTACCTATAGTAATACTTATTTATATGCAATTACCTATAGTAATACTTATTTATATGCAATTACCTATAGTAATACTAATTTATATGCAATTACCTATAGTAATACTTATTTATATGCAATTACCTATAGTAATACTAATTTATATGCAATTACCTATAGTAATACTAATTTATATGCAATTACCTATAGTAATACTAATTTATATGCAATTACCTATAGTAATACTAATTTATATGCAATTACCTATAGTAATACTAATTTATATGCAATTACCTATAGTAATACTAATTTATATGCAATTACCTATAGTAATACTAATTTATATGCAATTACCTATAGTAATACTAACTTGGGATTGGCCAACAAACTATTACCCGGCTTGGTATGGATTATTTACAATTATTTAAAAATTAACCCATTCATTTATCATAAATAAAAAAACTATTGATTGGTAAATAAATGTAAAAATGTTACTTGGTGGAAAGGAATAGGATAGTAATGTTTTGTGAAGTGAAAATAATAATAGCAAATGATTTGGAGCTCTCCAGTTCTTTATTTGTTTTCCTCTGTTTTTCACTTATCAATACAAAGCATTGAATGGCTAGAAGTTATTAGTTTGTTAAAAAGAACTTCATTAACTTGACCACATGTCAGTGGCCAAATTGACAAAAGCACATAAATAAATAATTGTATTCATTACGAGTAGAGATTCAACTCCATGGTGTTTATAAATTCAATACTGGGCTTTCTAGATTCAATACTAATCAGCCATCATCATTCCCTGGGTACCAGAGGTTATTTTCTACTTGCTTTAGTATTTATATGGTGTGTGAAGCAATGAGGTATTCTCTTGTTAACAGAAAATGGCGTACAAATGGTAAATACAAATACTAGATCAAGAAACCCTCTGGTTTCCAGGGTACAATCGTGAGGGCTACAAGGATGTGTGAAGAACCATTTTTACTATAAATAGAAACTAGCAAGTAAACTAGTATAGGCTTTGTCAGTGTTTGATATAAACGATAGATAATAGAATGAAATTTGTAACACCTTTACAAATGTTAACTTAACTTTACTGACATTTTGAGCTTTAGCCTTTTATCCAAGTATATTTTTACTATATAAATATTTGTTAGAGTAAACGCACTTAATCCATGAAACATAAATAGTACAAAATAGGTGCTAAATTATGCTAATTCCTTTGTTCTCTATTGTCTCATCAACACTTTTCAGCAGTAATTAGTAATATTCGTTTCACAGATTTAGTACGTCTACTCTATTATTAAATTATTATTACTGTTAACGTACCTGAGAAGTTTGGAACGTTGCTTCTCGGCCTTCTTCTTGTGGATGTACTCCATAAGGACTCTCTTGTTCTTAAACACGTTACCCTTGGCCTTCATGTACAGAATGTGGTACATGTGATTGTCAATCTTCTTGGCCTCTCGGTATTTTCGAAGCAATCGTCTCAATACTCGCATGCGGCGGATCCAGATAACTTTCTGTGGCATACGAGCATTAGCTGTACCTTTTCTCTTACCATGACCACTGTGTCGACCCTTTCGTCTGGCTTCGTCAGCAATACGTACTCTAGCACGGCTGTGGATAACGGTGGGCTTTTTGATAATGAGACCATCTTTTATGAGTTTGCGAATATTCTGACCTGAAATTAAAACATAACTATAATGTCATGATGGGAATCATAACGTCTTAATTATAGACATCTAAAAAATGCATAAACAATACTACCAAAATTACTCAACTGTTAGCACAGCCAAAAAAACGATCAACCATGTTTTGTATTCCGGTTAACTCACGTGACCATTTGGGGCGCTCCAAATGGTCATGTGACATTAAAATAACGCAAAATATCATTAAAATAACTTTATGATAATGTCACATGACCATTCCAGTTAACCGGAATTCAAAACGCGATTGATCGTTTTTTTTGGCGGTGCTAACAGTTCAGTAATTTTGGTAGTAAGGTAAAATGTTGCTTTGTTGAGTTTCCACAAGCACTGTTGTCATAACAGACACTATAGACCTTTTTCATTAATGGTGGAAAATAGATTTTATAAGGAAACAAATATTCATTTTAGTATTGTCATATCAAAGAAATATCCTAAACATGGCAAGTTTTTTTGCCATCTTTGCTTGGTTGTGAGAAATACAATTCTTAAATTGTCACATTCACTAGAATATTAAGTACAGTACATGTCATCGTGGCACAGTAGGAACTTGCTTGGATGAATTTTAAGTACTAAGCAGTATGTTGCAAGGGCCGAGAACTATCTTAAGTATGTCAGACAGAGAAAGTCTCACTAACCCTTGCAGATATGTCTGCACATAGTCACCGCACCTCAATGAGCATAAGGATTGGCTGGTAGAATGTGCAATTACCTTTAGTTTGAAATACTAAGTAGCTATAGTAATACTAAATTGGGATTGACCAACAAACTATTAACCTGCTTGGCATAGATTTATTTTTTTAAAGCATGTATAAACCCTGGCTGTTTGCTAGTTCTGGTCCTAAATAACAATTTTCCAGAAGAATAAAATAGTGTGATAAAAACTGTGCATTTTATAGCAGTTTGTATATGCCCAAAAAGTGTTGTTTGGGCTTCCAGTGTAATCAAAAATTGACAGTGTCCGGGATACCGTCTTGCAAGTTTCAATAGTTTCGTATAGTTCATACATGTGATATTACTGAAAAATGCCAGAGATGCGTTTACGGCTGTTCGAACGAAAAACAAACTTGGAGAAGCGAGTATCTCTGCATAAAAAATATATTATCCCAGGGTTAGATGTTAGTTAGATTAACTGGGTAAGTAGTAAGTGTCACTTAAGATCAGTTACAAGTCCAGGTTTACTTCTTTTAGAAACAAATCACTGAAAATTAGTGAGAACATCACTTGGATCAAGTACAACTGCTACTGGTCTTAAGTTGAGATTTACTACTTACACGGTGGACCTAAGTTTAAGCAATTTCACTTGATTCTAGTGAATTACTTTTTGCAGTGAAGTTTGGTTGTCTAAGTGTACAAATGCCCCAATCTTGTTGAACATGATTATAGTTTGTTATAAAGTAGATACATACGCGAGTTAGCATTAGCAATCTCATTGCTCTCGTTAGGGTCCAGCCAGATCTTCTTTTTACCGCATTTAAGCAGGCTGGAGGCCAGCCGCTTCTGAAGTCTCAATGTACTAAAACAAAACAAGAACATGCATTAGAACAGACCACACAAACCTTGTGCTTTGAGAAATAGGAGGTACAAATAACACAGCACTGAAGGAAAATAACCAATACAGCAACACAGTTAACAAGTAAACGATTTGTTATTTGTTAAAAGCTACAATTTTACCATGATAAAATTGGCTTGTAAAAATATTCCAAGTTTGTATCTGAAACTTGCTAACTCAAGCAAAATCAAACATTTGACGTGTTTTAAAAATTAGGTAAATTATGAACAACTCAACGACAAAATGCAAGCTATTTCGTTGGACAAACTATACTAAAATGATTGCCAAACGTCTAAAAGAAAAGGTCAAGAAATGTTCGTATTCAGCCAAAAGATGGCCGACAACCGAGTCATCACGTGGACTTAAATCGAACTCCAAAATATCGCTTTTGAAAAGCAATTTGTCCTTATTTTAGCTTCCTATCGAAAATTAATACTATAATTTATATCATAGACTAATAGATTGAGGTTTATTTCGATTATAGTAAGAGTAAATTACTATTTTTGAAGGTCTACCATACAACTCTCCTCACCTCATAATGGCGGCTACTGAAAGGAAGAACGTGGTGGTGCAATGCTGCCTATAGGGGGGTCAACCCAATTGATACCATGAGCCATAAGTTTATTGTGTCAGCGGTGTGTGCCATAACAGTAGTTGCACGTGTGTGTAGATATTTTTTGGAATCATGCCTAAATCGAAGAGAAATAAAATTGGTAAGTCGATTTTATACCTTAAATATGTACAATATCGATATAAATTATTACTAATGTTGATGCTTATTCTTAGTATCATTAACACGGACTAAAAAGAAAGGTTTGGAGACGAAATCTGGACTGGTAAAAGAGGTATTTGGACAGTCTTTGATATTATGACAAAGAGCTTGTTGAATTTTGATAGAGTTAGTTATCTTTTAGTATTTAATTTTTATCGTCATAAGCACTAATGCAGGCTTTGATAATTGTCGGTCTTTTTTGATCCAATCACACAGAAGCAAAGCAACGCTTTGTTGTTGTTCTTTGCTCAATGACATGTATAAAAGTTGTGATTAATTAGTGACTTCTGATCAGCAGTGATTCTACAATGTACAGCTCAATAAGAATTATATTGGAGTAAAAGTGCACAATATATTGATGCTGTACAATTACAATACCTGAAAACAAATTTGGGCTAGAAAATTGTCCAGAGAACAGCAATTTTGAATTTTGAATCACTGAATTTTGTATAACCTGAAACTTTTAGACCAAACCAAATATCCAGGAGGATTTTACTGGTCAAACATTTTTTGAGAGAAAATGTCCTGGCTGTTATTTCAATATTGAAATATTAAGCAATTATTTCACGTGAGCGAGTGATAGCCAACAAGGCATGCCTGAGGAGACTTTCAGCCTTGTACGACGATTGAGTTGGAGTGGAATAATTGTTTTATTTATATATCTACATCAACTAGATTGTGAAAAATATAAAATTTTAACTTTTTACAATTTTGAGAAATGAAATAAAAGTTACAAACAAGGAAACAAAACACCAAAAAATATACAAAAAGCGACCAAAGCTGTCTATAGCTTTATTGTGTAAAAATCTATAATAAGAATTTTTTGATACCATAAATGTGCTTTTCTTGTATTTCTGAAGTTATTTTTACCAGTAAGATTTCATTTCATCCACACTCAGTTCAGCAAAACACACCACCATTTTTCTTCTACTCATGGTATATGAGCTGATAGACTTTTAGTAGAGAAACCATTCAAAGCACATGATTATTGATGTGGATATAATAAAACCATTTTTACTGTAGAAGCTTTGTTATTGTAAACTTACTAAGTTGGTACATTGTTTGCCTCCATAGATACAAAAATGTGTGGACGAATACAAAAGTCTGTATGTGTTTTCAGTGGAAAACATGAGAAATAGTAAGCTAAAAGATGTCAGGGAACAGTGGAAACATAGCAGGTACAAAGGGACATCATAAAAGCACTATTACTGACGTTTACAGTGCATTTCACATTATTGTTGACTGTTGATTTCCGAACTTTGTTCAAAAGTTCCTAAGTTTGTATTGTACTTTGGTGAACTTCAAACTTACTTCCCGGGTAAATTTGGTCATTTTTTGTCATCTGTCAAGCTGAAAAACCATCTTTTAGCTCATTTTAAACCTTGATTCTAAAGAATTATTGAATTTTTGTGTGAAGTAAGTTCAAAGTTCACCAACAAAGTTTGTTGTGAACGTCTGAAGTATGATACAAACTTTGGAACCAACTGTCAACCAACTGCAAAACTGGACACTTCTGTCAAGAATATTTTGCTGATATCAATCAAAAAACATCAAATGTACCAACTAATTATTTTTTATTGATGTTAGCAAAAATGCATTTGACAACATTTGGAAAGTCAGAGTTTCATTTGAATATCTAAAACTGCAGTAATAGGCCTTTTCATGGTTCTTGTCCACAACCTCAGCCTTGATAGTAATATTATAATATATTCTTAAATTGACAATTTAACTACTGCTTGTGGTAATTTAAGGAACCTACACATTATCATGGGTGGCATGGGTGGCCTAGCGGGGAGAGCGCTGGCCTTTCACCGCTGTGGTCCAGGTTCGAGTCCCGGCTCGGGCATGGATTATATGTGAATTGAGTTTGTTTGATGTGTTCTTCTCTCCGATGCCACGAGGGTTTTTCTCCGGGTTATCCGGTTTTTCTCCCTCCTCAAAAATGAACATGTGAGGTAGTGAGTGTGTGTCTGAGTCTCCCCCATTAGTAAGGGCACATGTGTCCAGTCTAGAAGAATTGAGACGTTAAAAAAAGTGATTTTTATCAAACAATTGAAACACTTCAAAATTCCACGGTTGTAGCCAAATTTTAAGCAATATATTACACACTATCAAGGCTAAAGTTCTTTGATGACAACCATGAAAAGGTCTTAGTATTATAGTAACCATAGTATTTGACACTCTAGTCAAGGTTAATTAAAATCATCAATGTCATACTTATATTACTGAACTGAATTTTTAATTTGTGTGCTGTTTTTAGGTTTTTCTTTGGTAAAAATAAAGTAATGGTCATTGCCCTTGGTAAGAGCCGTGAAGATGAATACAAAGAACATTTACATGAAATAAGCAAGGTAATTTTATAGCTTTTGTTCATTATCAGGGGTACTGATAGGTTGCGGGAAAAAAATTCAAATTGTGCAGGGATTTTAGAGGCAAATTGTATGGGAAAAATAAGCAATTGTGCGGGAAAATGTCTGGGATTGTACAATATTTCGAAATATTAAATTGCAATAGGTATTTAGACATTTTCTAATTGAAACAATTTATAAGTACAGGTCGTTTTAAATCTGAGATATTTTCGAACTTACAATTTTTCTAAAGTTTAAGTGTAAACATGCACAATCAGGGACAATCTGTTTAATTTGTATACAGCTATTTCAACAAATTTTGAATAGTGAATAGTGAATTGAGAATTCCAAGACCCAAGGGCACTGTGTATCTCATCAATGTGAAATCAAAAGTAAACACACAGCGATCTGCACTCTATATGTAGCTAATATATTGTTTAGGATAGAATGAATTAAAATATAATAAATCATAATTATCAATTTGTTTTGTACATGAACATGACCCTAAATGCATTTCAGCTTTGAATGCACTATTCAATATTCAACGTTTTTTTAAAATAGCTGTATGCGCAGATTAATGAGTAATGATTAAATCTTTTTTCTGCAGAGATTAAAAGGTCAATGTGGTTTGTTATTTACCAATCAATCCAAACAAGAGATTACAAGGTGTGTTATATTATCAGACTTATTCATACAAATTACTCATAGAAATGGCTTAACACCATTTCCAGACAGAAACAGTGTTAGTAGCAGTATTCTTGGTGTCACAGTTGTTCTAGTATGCTAACAGTTTGAAACTATTCATTCATCGTTCCAGGCATGCAAAGCATGAATAGTGAAAGTGGGCCTTTACTACCAAAATTACTCAACTGTTAGCACCGCCAAAAAAACGATCAATCGTGTTTTGAATTCCAGTTAACTCAT
The DNA here is from genome assembly GCA_949775045.1 of Metridium senile. Taxonomy (NCBI): domain Eukaryota; kingdom Metazoa; phylum Cnidaria; class Anthozoa; order Actiniaria; family Metridiidae; genus Metridium; species Metridium senile. Next base: position 14,415,603 of record OX459101.1, on the reverse strand, counting down.
GTGACCATTTGAAGCGCTCCAAATGGTCATGTGACATTAAAATACATTAAAATCTCGTTAAAATAACATTATTTTAATGTCACATGACCATTTGGAGCCGCCCCAAATGGTCATGTGAGTTAACCAGAATTCAAAACGCGATTGATAGTTTTTTTGGCGGTGCTAACAGTTCAGTAATTTTGGTAGTAATATTTATTCATTCACTTATCCATTCATTTATTTATTCACTTATTTATTCATTCATTTATTTATTCACTTATTCATTCATTCATTTATTTATTCATTTATTCATTCATTTATTTATTCACTTATTCATTAATTCATTTATTTATTCATTTATTCACTTATTCATTCATTTATTTATTCACTTATTCATTCATTTATTTATTTATTCATTTTATATATATTTATTTTTCTCTATAGTTGGTTTAATGAATATAGTACTATGGACTATGCAAGAGCTGGGAACAAGTCTTTGTATGATTTCTCTCTTGATGCAGGTACAGTTCTACTAAATTCTAAGTTAAAATATTGGACAAATGGTTGAGAAAATATGTTATATACACAATTATTGCAAAATAATATACAGCAGGGTTCGTACGGGTTTTGGAAAGTCTTGGAAAGTTTTAGAAATTGGTAATGCATTTTTCCAGGACCTGGAAAGTTTTGGAAAATTCCTTTTTCACCTGCTGGGCTATGGAAAAGTTATGAATTTTTTGTCGGTTGCCCAGCTCCTACCTTGCAAAGAACTGTTTTCGTTGTAATTAAAAAACAGCTGATGATTTTTTTGCCTGCCGCAATCAATGCCCGCTGCACTTTTCGCTTGTGTGGTTTTGGAATTTTGAGTAATAGGCTTTGAAAAAGTTTTGGAAAAGTTTTGGAAATTTTCTCTGAGGATTCTGTACGAACCCTGATACAGTCTTTGTCAAAAGTAGTTGACACGATTTTAGTATTTTCTCTCATAGTATCACTACTTTATATTTTTTAAATATAAAAACATTTGTTGAAAAATGTTGGTGAGAAATGATACAACATTGCCAAGGGGGGTGGGGGAGTAGCAGAATTTCAACAGTCTGTGCTAAAATGATTTTATCAGTCATGCCAGCCTTTTGTTGTAGATTGTAGGTTGAAGCAAGTGTAATTGGCTGAGACAAGAGGACAAGGCTGATTACACTTGTTGACCTGTTCACTAATCTGTAGGTTGTCTGACTGTGAAATTAATTTACATATGACAATGACAAGGATTTATTTAGTACTAATTTTGTACAAACTAATTAACATAAATTAATTAAAGAACTTAATTTAGTACACGCTAACTGAAATAACCGTAAGGCTAAACAAGTCAGTTAGCTAGTTTTGAATAAATTACAAATTTTGGTCAAAAAAGCTGTAGAAAAAATAATGTGTACATGTAGGATCATAGAAGAAGAAATTAACGAAAATTTCTTCAGTAAAGTGAGAGCGGGAAAACCGCCATGTTGAAGGTTTGACCACAGGAAGCCCACTCTTAGCCAATCAGATTCTAGATAGTGAATACAAATATATATTAATATAATTGTGTTCCTTCATAGTACAGTTTGTTTTCTGAGTGGTACTTTGATATGGGTGGCCAATATGACCTGATTTCGATTCCCAGCTCGGCCAACGAGTGAATAGAGTTTGTTTTTTATGTGTTATTCTCTCCTATGCCACAAGGGTTTTCTCCAGGTTATCTGGTTTTCCTTCCTCCACAAAAATCAACATGTGAGAAGTGTTGTGTGCTAAAATATTTATTGTAGGGGTAGTGAGTGTGTCGAATAATTTAACATTAGCCACTGGCTAGGGAGATTTGGTAACAACTCCCTGAATTTCAACAATGATTTGTGTGAATTGTATTATTTTACTTACAATGGTTTTGTAATTGTTTAGGTCCTTTGGATCAGTTTACTCACTCTATGGAACCCAACCTAAGGCAACTTGGATTGCCAACGGCACTAAAGAAAGGTATGATAGCTCCCATACATCTTTAATTCCATTTTATTTTTCAAGTGAAATGAAATTGCAATTCACCAATCTCAGTTTTGCATCAATAACCATCAAATAATGGCGTGTTATCCCAATAGAATATAGAATGTTTGACAAACAAACTCGGATTCACAACATAAATTATATAATTATCACTTTTTTCTTAGTACTGGTATATCTTTACAGCGCGACATGCAAAAGTATGACCACTTTAAATATATTCCCATACTTCTATGCTCAGACTTTATGCTGCGAAACGAGTTTTTACACGCCTTATTCGGTAAAATCAGACAACTTCACATCAAATGTGTCTGTTTAAGTACAAACTCTCGTGCATAGAAGTATGTGAATACATTAAATGTAGTCATACTTTAGCGCGTCATGCTGTAGAATGCATTTATTCTAAGACAGACATTAACAGTTTTCAGCAATAAGTGTCTGTTCCAAGTTGTATTTCATGCTGTGATACATAGCAACAGTAACTAGGGATGCAGAACAATGAATGTGGGATTGTTGGAATGCCCATGTGAATCATATGGACAGTCCAATAGTGTATGCATTCAATAAACAAATACCTTTATTATATGGCTACAATAGTATGTGCGCTCTGATTGGCTGATTTCCGGTCTGATATTTTCCCATATCAGACCATTACCATGACAACGGTCCAATTTTCGTATTTTTTTCAGACTGGGAAATTAAAAAACAACTTGTAATGTATTGCAATAAATATTGTGTTAAAGTTTTGCCTTTTCATAACTGCAAAGTGTTTTTTAGCCAGTTTAGTGTGTCTTTAATGTATTTTTATTTATTCAACAATGAGAGATTCGGCGATAAAATATTTGCGATTTTGTACATCACCAAGGAAAAAAGCCATATAATAAACGATTTATTAACCTCGCTTGTTCGGTCTGTCCAGAAAAAATCAGACCTCTGTCTTTTTTTGTACAGACCTTGCTGCGCTCGGTCCGTACTGTCAAGACCTTGGTCTAATATTTTCCCGTACAGACCTCACGCTTGGTTAATAATCCTTTAATATATTTTGAATGAATTTATAAGTGGAGGTTAAAATGATTAATGGTTGGAGGAATACGTTTTCACTGCAGCAAGGCCACATTGTGGTTCTTGTTTAAATAATAGAGGGTAATCGGACTCTATTGTTAGGGTAAAGGGATATATTTTGTGTGTTTGTAGGTGATTTGTGATATGAGCTCATATGTGGTCTAATACACGAATAGATCGAAATAGTGTAATGGTAAACCCAGTTCAACATGACTCATCAGGGGCTAAGATGTTAAACTGTTGTCATTATGGTAGATGACAAACGTGTTTCATACTCCAAGGCCTTAGAGCTTAACCCTACACGCGGTTACCATGGATGTATACGTGTATTAGATGGGTGAAAGTGGTTGTAATTGTGTCAGAGAAGTGTTAGTTGAATGAAAACCAACCTAGGGTCTAAAAAACTTGACCGTGTAAATCTACGATAAAAAAGTACGAAATTATGCAAAAAAACAGCCTAGACAATGGTGAATAATTAAAGAAGTCTATGGTAGTTGGTAAAAGACTAAGAAAAACATACCCGGTGGGATGAACGGTTTTCTAGTGTTGGAGCTGGTTGGAAGATGTCTTGTAAAGTACATGTTGAAGTCCAGCAAAAAAACCGGTGAAAAATATACGCAATACGATTTAAAAATAACATACACGCGAGAATATTTTGAAAAAGAATTTAATAACGAACATAAAATGATAAAAATATACGAAAACCGTTAAAAGAAACCGTTTACCTTCAGTGGAGCGCGAGCTACTTGCACTCACTACCTCTACATTAAATAGTTTTGTTACATCACTCCTCACATGTCGATTGTTGCTAAAGGAGGAAATCTTGAATCACTGTGGAGAAAAAACCTCATGGCATGGTAGACAACAAAATACAAACTTAATTCACATATCATACGGTGGCATCGCTAGGACTTAAACCCGGAACACAGCTGTGAAAGGCCAGTGCTCTGACCACTCGGCCCACCATACCAACCCTACCTAGATTTATGGATGTTTGAATGGATGGGTGGGTGGGTGGGTGGATAAATAAATTAATGTTTTATGTTAGACAAGCATGTGTAATCACAAGTTGTTTTGTCGTAGGTGTTGTGACATTATTGAATGACTATGCAGTGTGCAAAGAAGGAGAAGTGTTGACGCCAGAACAAGCAAGAATACTGGTAAGAAACAACAAAAACATTCATTCAAGTTTAATCACCTTTTTAAGTGGACCAATAATGTTTCTGATCAATAATGATGGCAATATCGATTTGATGATGAAAATTAATATATAAGCCCAAAACGTCATATTTTGCTCCCTTTAATATTCATTATCTAATAGTTTCTATTTGAATGATATTTAGTACTTCTTTTTCTCAGTCAGTAAGTCAATATTTACCTTATTCTAAGTCAGTTAGTCACTAAGTGTAGAGGGATTTCATGGCAGCCATGTTTGTGGTCAAAACAATGGAGCTTTTTTTCTCAAGGGAACTCAAATCATTTGTCATTCATAAACTGTCTTTTGTACTTACCCACAAAGATGGCTGCCATGAAATCCCTTTATAAGTAAGTAAATACTGTAACAATTTCACATAACGCATTTTAACATTTTAACACAGGGTTCGTGCTACTCCTTAAACTCCTTGAAAACTCCTTAGATTTGATTTACGTTTTTAAGGGCACTTGAAAAGCCCTTGAATTTTAGAAAATCAGCAAAAACTCCTTAAAAATTCCTTAATTCTAGCTAAAGTACGGTAAATTTTGATAAAATTAGTTCATTCTGTGCGACGTTAACAATGACAGGAATATCATTTATATATTAAAGTTGTGGCAAAAAGTGCTTAAAAATTACTTTTTGGTCCTTGAAAACTCCTTGAAAACTCCTTAGATTTTGTTTACTGACATCAGCACGAACCCTGTTAACATTCTAATGAGTAAAATAACATGCTAATGAGCTTCTTTATTATATTTCTGGTTATATCTGATAGCATTCATTATAATACAACATCCAGTTCTGATACTTTGTTTCTTGATTTTTGCCGAGATTGTCATATTTATTCAACAATTTCTGAATTGTAAACACCCTTTCCAAGAAACTTTGTCACCCGTAAAAAGAAAAGCGCTCAAGCTAGTAGGGATTATGGGTTACCTATGTATACTTTATTAGAACACAGGGATTTCATGGCCACATTGCTACACTTGTCAATATGTTATTGAGAAATGTCCATTTTGACTTATCAAACAACAAGAAAGGCGTTCTGAATGCACATTTAGTTTCTGAACTGATCCATGATCCTTTGCGCCACTAGCTTGTGTGCCTTTCTTGGGTGACAAACTTTCTCGGTAAGGGTGTAGACACCTCATTTGCATGTTATTCATTAACATGTTAAAATGTGGTTTGTCAATTCGCTCTAGTGAGTCAGTCAGTAAATAGGCAAGTAGTATTACTAATGCAAGTTTTGTTGTTTTTGATAGAAACTGTTTGAGAATCCAATGGCTAAATTCCAAATAAGTCTAACATGTGTATGGAACAACAATGGTACTTTCGAGGAAATGACATGAAGAACACAAGCTTAAATATCAAATTTATTGCATCTTATAAAGAGAAACCTCTTATTTTACAATGCCAATAATGGAATGAATGTAAAATAGTTTTATTTACACATCTACAAAACCAACCAACTAGCTAGGGTTGATTGTCATTTATAATTTCTTGTACTTATCTATGTTGGTATCTAAGCTATAAGGTTAATAAACATTGGAATGGACTAAATATTGAAATGGATTATATATAGTTTATTATTCAAGGCGATGATTTTGCACTTTGCAATTTTCCTAGCAACTTGTCTCAAAATGCCGTTGCAATAAGATGGTAATGAATAGAGGGATTTCTTGGCAGCATGTTTATTGTTAAAACAATGGAACTGAAATATTTTGTCATTCAAAGACCTTCTTATGCCATGGATTCCCTCTATTGCAAAGTGTAACAATTGCTGCTCCATACGTTGCATGCACTGTTGCACAAAATAGAACTAAAACTGCCTGCAACAACAACATTACACTGCAATTTTTCAGCAACTTGTCTCTTGTTGAAACAGAAGATGCTGAGGTATTAGAGCGTTTTCGTATAACACACTTTTAATATGCAAATGAGTATATGTGTAAAATAGATGCTAATGAGGTGTGTGTGTAGATTTACATTTTAAAAGTGGGTTATACGAAAACGCTCTAGTGCCTCAGCACTGCTGCTTGCAATGTTTCTGGGTGTTAGTGTTGAATACATGATAAAGAAATAAAACAATCTTGTATGTAATTCAATTGAAACCTATTGCACACTTTGATTTTCCATCTTGCGTGGTATTATATTGCGGCATTGATCATTTTGATAAAAATTCATGACAAAGAGTAATACACATGAGACCACATTACACTCTTTGTCTTGAATTGTTCTGGTTGAGTGAAAGCAGCCACTAGTCTAATAAGCTATACCATTATTTTTTAAGCATTTACTGTACTTCAATTTTATTCCACGGATCAAATGCATTTGCTCCATAAATATCTGAAGAACCAAATACAAAGTTCGACATAAAACTAGAATACTTTGTTCACTGTTGATGGGGTAATAAACATTTTTACAGTTCGCTTCAGTGAACACGAATATAGTTCCAAGTCGAGGTTGAAGTTGTCACACATAGCAAAACTATACATGTATCATGCGCAGCAACTCCAACCTTGGAACTATCATTCGTGGTCATTGAACGGAACTGTAAAAAGTTTATGATGATGTATACAGCTATTTGAAAAACGTTGAATGCTGAAAAGTGCATTCCAAGACCAAAGGGCATTGTGGGTTCCATTAATTTGATATAAATAACCCGATATTTACTCCTCAATTAACTAGCTCGTATATTGTTTTGAATAGCATGTACCAAGAATGAAAAAACTAATAATTATCTATTTTACTTTAAACGATATTATATGACACAAATGCATTTCGGTCTTGCAATGCACTATCCAGGCAGTATGCAGTATGCAGTATGCAGTATGCAGTATTCTATGTTTTTGTAATAGCTGTAAATCTAATTTATGCAGTTGCAAAATTAAATATCTCAAATATCTTATGTTCTTGATTTGCAATCATTCCCAGCAGAGTGAATTGAACAAAAGTACCACCAGTCACGGTGATGGTTTTCTTTTGTCAAGACCACCAGCATGGCTGCTGTTAATTTGGTTCAATTCACTCTCCTGGGAATGGTTGCAACCCAAGAATTTAAAGTTCGCTGTTGATGAGGTCATTAAACTTCTTTGCCTTCAAATGCTGCGATAAGATTAAGAACTCTCTTTCGTCCTATTTCTGTTCGCCTGTCTTCTTCGCTCATCTCTTGATCATCGGCTGATGTTTCTAGATCAACCAGCGTTTGTTTTGGTGCAGGGATAGGTTGGTCTTCTAACTCATCTGTACTCTCGAAATCTACCAATCGCTGCTTGGGAACTGGAATAGAGTCCTCCTTTGATTGGTGGTTAATGTCACGTGGTTTGGGCTGTGGCTTGATGTCTTGACTAGCCGCCCCATCGTCCCACAAGGCCGGGTTTGCTCTCTTTTTAGGGCGTGGTGGTTTCATACCAGGTTTGCCGATGTTAAATGATGAGTTTTCTAATTGTTTGATGATTTCGCTTGGTTTGCGAAACACTACCTCTTCTTCTTCGTCAGATGGCCTATCAACTTCACGACTGGTGGTTGGTTCTTCGTGTTTAAAATCTCGACGAGAATGTGACATTCCATCCACACTATCACCATCGTTTCCATCTTGTTTAATGTCAAGATCATTCCCGACCTTTATATTGTTCTTATTGTTATCCTTCTCTGATAGATTGCGATCTAGCGCACGGCTGTCATTAACAGCGCGACCTTTGTTGTCGAGTTCCATCAATGGTTGATTATCCGATTGGCTGTAATCATTATCCAGTAGTTCCTTACTGGAATCAAAGCTGGAACTCAGCTCATCTTCCCAGTTTGGTATATCGAAGGGCGTGGAGAATGGATCTATGACGTCACTAGGTTGATCACTGTCGAACACACCGGGTTCTTCCTGCTGTGACGCAGCCTTGTTCTCGATCAATGGTTCTAAGTTAATTAACGATCTGTTATGTTGTATTGGTTCGTTAATTTCAGTCACTGTGGTTATATCAGAAGCTGTAGTGTCAAAAGGTTCATTCGACTGTCCTCGCCGTCGTTCTAGGTATGTTGGTTCAATAGAATCAAACGTGACGTCCGCTCGAGGCGAGCTCGTCCCTTCAGGACCAGTCGGATCAAGAAGAAACTGTTGTAGAATTGGATCTTGTTTCTCAGCTTCGTTCATTTCTGACAACAAATCGTTGAGGTTTCCAACGCTATAGTCGAAGACATCGTCATCGCTTTTGCTCGAAACGTCTGAGTAACTATCGTCGTCTTGTATGTTTATAGATAGGTCCGAGTGTTTGTCATCTTGTATATGTTGTTTGTTTAGTGAGTCGTAAGAAACAACCGAGATAACAGGACTTTGTGGAGGTGTTGAACTAGCAACACTTGCGCTCTTTTTGATCCCTTTGGATTCGACGTCACTTCCTCCGTCCAGGTTCTCTCGGTTGGTTGAGTCCATTGACTTCTTTGTTTTGTACGGCTCACGTGACTTGGTGTCGTCAGGGATGCTGCTCATCTCTGAGTCACTTGAATCTGATTTCTTACCAAGTCCATGTTTATTATTAAAGCCACTTACGTCATAGAACCCCGCTCGTTTTCCTGAGTAGGAGTAGGGTAGGGTTGGTCTTGTTTTGATGCAGTCTATTTCATGTCGTCTTATCTCTTTCGACAGTTCGTTTTCCAGGTCTGTTACTTTATTTTGTGCTTTATCAAGCTTTTCATCGAGGGTTTTTATACGAGTACCTGACACTTGGACGCTTAGCACAGATGACGAGCTACTCTTTCTTGAGTTTAAAGGCTCTAATTCCAGCATACTGACAACGTTTTCAGACTGTATACTATCCATCTCGATCAGTCGTTTCTTAGCGTTGTCAAGCTCTTTTTGGAGCCTTTCGTTTTCTTGTTGAAGGTTTTCATTCGCAGACTTTGTTTCTTGAAGTTTTTTGTTGTTGTCAAGCAGCTGATTTTCAAGCTCTTCTAGTTCCTCGCAAGTAGCTTTATTGGCGCCTTCTCTTCTTGCTAAATCTTTCTTCAACAACTGTAGAGCATCTTCAGTATCGTCTCGACTGAAAGCCAATTTGGATATCTCGGCGTCTTTCTGAGCTAAACTACTTTTGTAGCCCTCGCTGAGCTGTCTTTGCTTTTCGAGCATTTTTTCCAGGTTAGCATTGTCTTCTTGTAACGTGCTTGTTATTCTTATATTTTCATCGTTTTGGACTTGAAGAGTCACAACTGATTCAGTCGTTTCCTTCATATTGTCCTCCAAGTCTAAAACAGCCGCTCGTTTTTGATCCAACAACTTTTCCAGCTCTTCGATGTTTTCCTTTAGTGCATCGTTCTCTGCTTCTAGATCCATGATCGTCTTAGAAGATTCAAGCAAATCTTTCTTTAGTTTTCCTTTCTCATTGAAGAAAGCATTTTGTTCGGTCTCCGTGTCTGAAGCGGTCGTCTTCAGAAAGTCAAGTTGGTGTAGTGCATTGTCTTTTTCTCTCTGCTTCTCCAGTAATTCGTCTTCCAGAGTCTCAGCTTTCTTCTTTTGTTTCTCAAGTTTCTTCTTCAGTTCTTTGACTGCGAACTCCAAATCATCTCTTTCTGCTTCTACTTCCTCGTTGTAAAGTCGAAGGTCTGTTAGTTTTTGATCAATGGTTTTCTGTCTGTCGTCTTTGTCTTTATTTTCCAACGATAAATCGTTTAGTTGATTGGTTAGATCCTGTAACTTTCTCTGCAATGCTTTTTGTTGTTCTTCGGCCTCAGATTGTGCTTCTTCTAAAGACGCAATTGTTTTTTCAGATTTTGAAAGTTTGTTTTGTAAATAACTTACATCGTCCTCATTTTTATCCAAACTTGCTGTTAGCTCCTTTACCTTTTTCTCGGCCGCCTTGGCCCTCTTCTCTGTTTCCAAAAGTTCCGTTTGCGCAGTATCGTCGCGTTTTTGTAGATCTGCAAACCTTTTTTCCATTTTGGATAACTTGTCTTTCATGACGTCATTCTCACTTTCATCTTTAGTAGCCTTCTCCTCAAGAAGCAGAAGCTTTTCTTCATTTTCAAGCAGGTTGTTTTGAGCTTTTTCAAGGTCTTCCCTCAACTTTTCAACATAAGAATCGGCTGCTTTTTGTCCGTCACTTGTGACATCAATTGCCTTCTTTAGGTCAATTCTCTCCCCGTACAATACTGTGTTCTCTTGCTTTAACTCTTCTGATTTTTCACGCAGTTTCTCGATGGTCTTTTCCCTGCTGTTAATGCCATTTCTAAGCTCTTTTTCTGTTTTGTTCAAGCTTTCAATTTGTTTCTCTTTACTCTCTAGCTCTTTGACCAATTCTTTCTTCAGTTCATAAAGTTGCTCGTTCTTCTTTGTTAAGTCGGCACATTCGTCTCTGGTTGTGTTTAAATCATTTTTCAAATCTGAAGTAACAACAGAAGTACTATCCCATGTTGCTTTGAGGTCTTCGTATTTGTTATCAGATATATCAAGATCTTCTATAAGTTGTTTGATTTCTCGATTCTTTTGTTTCAATAGTTCATTCATATCAAAGTCAATATCATCCTTCTCTTCCTGTAATTTCCTCTGCTCAGTTTTCATTTCTTTGATATTTCGTTTAGCGTCTTCGTACTTTTCAGAAATTTCATCTTTTTCTTGCTCAACTTCTTTAAGTTTCTTGTCCATTTTATTTTTGTCTTTTTGGAGTAGATCGATGTCTTCTTCCAAGTTTCTTTTATCTCTCTGAAGTTCCCTGCATTTACTGACAGTATCCATCGCCTCGCCCTGAGACTCAGCGATTTCGTGTTCTAAATCAAGCAGCTTTGCTTTTGTTATTTCATAATCATAAGTATCTTCTTGAGCTTTGTCAGCTAATTCTTTCACTTCTTTGTATTTTTTCTTAAAATCTTCTGCTTGGTTTTCTAATGTTTTACATTTTGCTTGCGTGCTGCGCATTGCTTTATCTTTGTCTTCCATACTTCGTTCCATGTCTTCCACAATGGACTTGAGCTCCTTGCATTTTGCTTTTGTAGAATTCAACTCCTTTTCCATATTTGCTAGTTTGTCATCCCTAGCTGCTGTGTCTTTAGTTATATTGTTTTCTAGTTCATCTTTTTCTTTTTGTGCTACCTCATTTTCATGCTGCGTCTTGTCAAGCAGATCTCGCAGTTTTTCTAGCTCGGCCTCCAGCTCTTTTTTATCTTCACAAATTGATTCCATCTGAGTCTCGTAGTTTTCAATTTCTTCCTTCATATCTTGCATTTCCTTTGCGCTGTCACCATTCGCATTGTTAGGTGCATGTTGTGTTTCAGCTTCTGTACTTTGCAGTAGTGGTTCTCCAAAATCAATCAACTTTCCTCGTGCAGCACCAGGCTCCTGATAAAGAGAAGAGTTGTCTTTTGTTGGTTGCTCTTGAAATATATCCATAACGGGCGGAGATTCAAGGGCGTCTAGTTCATTGAATGTCAATAGTCGTGGAGATACAACTGTTTGCTGTGGGTTGTCTTTTCTTTGTTTTACGTCCTCTAAGTTTTCTGCTTTTCTTCTCAGATCTACATTTTCGTCGTTAAGATCAGTTAGTTGTTTCTTGATGTTATCAAGTTCATTGAGCATATCATCTTCTTTCTCCTTGAATTCCTGTAGCATTGCTTGTTCCTTTTCGTCGCTGTTCTCCACCTTATCTTGCATGGCTTCAAGTTTCTCCATCATGGCATTTACTGTGTCTGTCAACTCAGCGTTTTGTTCTTGTAATTGCGCGTTCTTCCTCAGTACATTATCTAGCTCTTTCTGTGCTTCATTCTTTGACTCCGATTGGTCATTCTTGTTTTCGTTTTTTCGAGCATATTCGTTGTCAAAATAATTTCTTGGATTATCTCGACGATGGCTCTCAGCGTAACCGCTGTCTGGTGTCATGGCAGACTCTCTCTGTGAGCCCTTGGTTGGCACGATTCCTGTTTTCAATAGTTCTCTTTCTTGATCTGCCAAAAGTTTACTCATTTTCAGGTTTTCATACTCTCTGTTATTTTTAAGGATTTCATCCATAAGTGCGTCATTCTGGTTGTGCAGTTCAACCAGCTCGTCTTGTAGTTCTTTGATCCTTTCATCTTTCCTCATTATCATGGTCTCTTGTCCGTCTAGCCGTACTGCTTGTATTGAACATTGTTCACGCAAACTTTCCATATCACGTTCCTGTTGGCTGAGTTCTGCTTTACTCGCATTCAAATCATCTTCTAATTGCGCAATGTCGTCTTTGAGTTGTCTATTGTCACTCTGTAGTTCATCTAGTTCATCATTGTTAGGTTTTAGAAAGCTTTTAGCTCGCAGTTCTTTCTCAAGACGAGAAGTTATGTCTCTAGCAGACGATAGTTCACTTTGCAATTCATCTTTGTATCTGTCATTTGATTCTGTATATCCACGAAGTTGTGCCAGTTCTTTTTTGGTTGCGTAGAGTTCTTGTTCTGTTTGCGTGTATTTCTCAAGATTGGATAGTACTTCTTGACTGAGAGCTGCCTCTCGTTGTTCAGAATCTTCACACTTGTGTTGTAATTCTTTTATTTCAAACTCAGCATCTGCAAGTTTACTTTTTAATTGGTTAATCCTCGTGTTACTTGCTTTGGCTGAGCTCTCATTGGAGAGTCTGTGAATATCTCTATCAGCATTTTCTCTTTGAAGGCGTTCGTTTTCTTTTTTCATGCGTTGTGCTTCGTTCTTTGCCTCAGCGAGTTCCTTTTTGAGATGATCCAATCCTTTGCCCATCTCTTGCTGATCTCTTTTCATAGAACTGATAGCGTTTTCTTTATCGTGTAATTTCTTTTTGTAAGTGTCACATCTGTTTTGGAGCTCAATCAAGTCCTCATCAACACTTGGAAAACTTACATCCCCATTGTTTGTTTTGGAATGGGTTTGATATCGTTGTATTTCTTCTTTATCTTCCAAAGCTTCTGCTAATTGTTCTCTCAATGAGAAAATTTCTTCTTCTTTGAAGTGATTATCATGTTGTAATTTTGTTTTGCCTTGTTCTGCGTTCAAGCGACTTGCATTAACTCGAAGGACCTCATCCTGCATACATTGGACATCATATTGTAAACCTTTATTTTCTGCTTTCAATCTTTTGATTAATATGTCTTTGGATGCCAAGTCCTTGTCGTAGCTATCACAGAGCTTAGTTTGAAGGTCAACCTTTCGCTCCAGTCTTGACCGATCTATAGGGTCCTGTTGGCCTAACATTTCGCGAAGTTTTGCATTTTCTTGCATAAGTTTTTCGCTTAATTCCGACCTGTCACTATGGTAGCCTGAATTATTACTTGGTGCACAACTCAGGCTCTCAGAATTCAATGATTCTAACGATGTATTTAGACCATTAAGAATGTTAGAGTTATCGAAAAGGTTTCTCTCGGACGCGAGTCTGTCCACTTCGTTCTCTAGCTGTCGCTTTGCTTCTTTTAATTCACGAATAACAGCGTCTTTTTCGGCGGCTTCTAGCGTCTGTTCTTGACACGTTTGTTGGTGGTTTAACAACTGTTGTTGCATAACATTAAAGCTATCGATTAAATCCTCTTTTTGTCTTTCAACTTGCTCAAAATAAGCAAGCAAAGAAGCCTTTAAGTCATCTTCTAATTTAGAGACTTGATAGCCCAAGGCATGAACGAGGTTATCTCTAGCGGCAGTCGAAATACGTGGATGGCTGCTTGAGGATCTTCCGTCGTCTGAACAAGAATTGCTACGCGTATCTCCATTGTGACTACTTCGACTCCACTCGCCGCTATGGTCACCATTTGTAGGAGTATCGCTTATTTGTCGTAGACGAGCGAGTGTTTTCTTTGCCTGAGTTAACTGCTCTTGGATAAGTTCTCGTTCAGTCGCACTGCTGGGTCTCGCCATTGTTCGTTTTTATTTTGAATTTCAAAGGTAATTAAGTTTCAAATATGATGCTGAATTTGTATTCAGCACTCCACTCAAACCATCGATGAATATTGTAGCTACATTGAAGATTTTTACTTCGTACTGATAGTCCTTCACAAGTTGTTGTATTTTCATACATAAAGTATATGAAAATATCGTCGGATTTGGCCAAAAGGAAAGTCTGTGTGAATCCAGATAATAACCCAGTAAACATGCAGTTTTCAAATCAACCCAACGACACCAAGTCGATCCACTTTCCTTTCAAGTATATTTCCTTGTTCAAATGTGTTAAGAAACAGGATCAAAAAAGAAAAGTCGGTTTGTGTGACACAGATACTGAATGGCCAACCAAACACATGGCGTTGCGAATACTTTGTGCGCAAAATATCACTCGCACCTGTGGCGAAACATTAAATATGCTTCAAGCTCAAACAATCCATTTTTATTGATTCGCTATCCTGCTTGCTGATTGGCTAGTTTTTGGCGGCAAGACAGGTGCTACTTTTCCTCTGCGTTTCTATGACAACATTTCGCGTTATGAAAAAGGGCATTTCAATAATATCCGTGACATCATGTTCATAATGTAAATTCATAATGCAAATTCAATGTATGTTTCGTAAGGAACATGAAATGTTACTCAAAACAGCAACTATTTAATTGAGGGGGTTACGATTTTTTTATCAGTTGATTTTAATTTACAAAAATTGGCCTTTTGTTCTGGCAAATCCTTACTAAGAACAAATACGGCGATTCACTTGTATTTATCTTTTGATGAAATGGCTTTACTTCAATTGGCAACATAAATTCGTATATTTGTTGTTTTTAATATTGAATAGGGATTCATTCAAAAACACAGAAAAATCCTTAACAGAGATTCAATTTCCTTTTTAATTTAAAACATTTTAATTGATGATAAACATATTTTACTTTTAACAAATTTGATTGAAATATTTTGTACCTTTGAATAGAATTGTTGAGGCTATTTGTTATGTACAAATTAAAATAACGTACGTCTATAATTAAATATGATGTAAGACAGTTAGACATAAAATCTTTAATAGATTCTAAATGTCAAAATTGCTCATTATGCAATACATAGTATTTATTTTTTAAATTAATTTTTTTTATCAACTAAGCTATTATTATGTATCAATTATTATAATTTTTTTTATGTATTTTTAAATATTTATAATAAGTTCGCAGTGGATGGTTATATTTATATATTTATTGTTATATTTTTTCATAATTATGCTGTGTCCCCTATTAGTAATTAAAAGAATATTTTTAGTTTTCTGATAAGAAACATATGACACGCGTAAATAAGTATTTCATTCATTTCAATAGTAAAAATAAATTGGTATTTTTTTAAGATAATAGTTTATTTTACTTCGAAGCTCGATTATCCAGTTTAATGAGAATATTTGTTTAGTTACTAATCAGTGATGTATACCAAAAAGATAATCTCAAAACATTTGTCTATCGGTAGAATAAACAGTGAAATATAATTTCGAACTAAGCATTTCATCACAAAATGTTTAACATAATTCTTCCGTTTTTGTTGTAAATATAAAGTTCTAAACATAAGTGCCAAACCAAAATTAATTGCAAAATATACAAATATATTTATTGCCCTGAATTACTACTTCGAAAAATCTGTCATCCACACAAATAATTTTTCGAGAAAGCATATGGAGTACTCGGTAACCAATAGCTATAGACTTACAGTTGACACCAGATCAAAGTCTCTCGTATTAAGTTGGTATCAAAGCGTCGATCTAAACGTACCGGTTATACAAAGCCCGAATAAAGCTGCTATATTAGTTTATAGACTAAGCTATGTTATGAAAATTAAGAGGAGAAGTGATTGTATCTTCTAATTTAAAAATATTACGTGGCCCCAGAATTATAGAAAGAAAAAAAATGTTATTAAAGTTAAGAGGAAAAGCAACTCTATTTTTGATATTTCGGCGTCTAATTTAAAAAGTTAACTTATAATGGAGTTGATTGATTTAGTTCTTAAGGCCCGGGCAAACGGTTTCAACATTTACTTGAACATCCGTTCGATTTTGTTGAATGGCAATGTTTAATTTTTGAACTCTTTTAACATTGTTGAAATGTGTTGAAGCGATGTTGAATTAATGTTGAAAGAGTTTAAAAACGTTTAAACATTGCCATTCAACAAAATCGAACGGATGTTGAAGTAAATGTTGAAACCGTTTGCCCGGGCCCTTTGTTTCGCGTTGCAGTGTCCATCGATTTTTTACAATGTCTATTTTGTCACTGATGAACTTGCTCAATGCGCGACAACAATAGACGGACACATTGAGTGATAAAAAAAGACAAAACTATAGACTTACTAATGTGAATCTTTTTGTTTAATCTGTTTTACTGGTGGCAAAAGACGTCATTCAGATAGTGTAGATTGTCATTGGAATACAGTAAAGCAGAGTGAATACAACAAATTAATCATCATAATATTTATTTATATAGAACCTTTTTATTGATTTATCATTTATTAAAATCCTTAATTAAACGCCGTGTATTTTTCTTTTAAAAATAAATATTTGCAAGGATATTATTCAAAAAATTTAATTGTCACTGCATGGAATTGCTTCATTTCTTGTTAAAAGTAGTTAAGCCTTATCTTGAGATCTAATGGTTCATGAGAGTTTTAGAGCGTCTTTCATCAGGGTTCATATTGCCGAAACTGTATTTCGTTTAGTGCTTTTATTTCAGTTTGCTTTGGGCAACATGCATTCGAAACTTACGCTGAATATCTCTCGTTTGAGACTATAAGACACACCTATTTTAAAAATCTTTGTGGAAATCAAAACTACAGTCCACACTCCGAAGGAAGATGGTTTTCTCTTGTTATCGATTTTTATAGATCATATTTTGGTTGTAGGCGTTATATGACCATAACAAGTTTTTGCAAGGACGGTGATACACAAATATTTCTTTAAAAGACGTGTATACAACACAAGTTCTATTCATATAACCAACATCCTTTGCGGGCTTCAGAGTGTGGACCTGGGAGAATTCGAGAGAAGATCAGTCCAAACACAAGACGATAAGTCTAGTGTTTGGACCAGCTCGAGAATAGGAATATCATTCAGCTTCATATTTCTTTTGTTCATCTAACCTTCCATTATTCATTAATTAGCAGCTCTCTTTGGGATTGTTACAGCGAAATAGCTGTTGAATTTGCAGCTAAACAATTTCAGTGTACAATAGACTTGTTTTAATTTTGTTTATTGCAAACGTTTAAGTAATTTAAATCAATTAATTATATTCAATAACTTTATTGAAGTTCTATTTTCTTTAGCCTTAACTGGTCTTAACTAAATAGAGCGAAAACACTAGAACCATGAAATAAAAACAAAATAGTTACTAACTAATACGGTTTTTATTTAGTGACTATTTAATCAGTATCACTCAACCAGAAAAATCAAGTACAAAAGGAAACAATACCTCATTACAACGTAACTTGTCTTTTATAGTAACTAATAGTTACTAAATAAGAACTATGACACGCTAACAATTTGATTTTGTTTTATGGTTCTAGTGTTTTCGCCTTAAAGCGCCATATATCCGTGAAACTAGTAAGCTAATTATGTATTTTCTGATTGTACTATTTTGTACAAACTTGTAAGAACAAAACTAACAATTTATTGTCTAATTGCGCTATTTTGTACAAACTTATAGATATCACTAGCTGGGGCAGAGCAGTGCAGCTATTGTATCGATCGGTCCTTCATTGTAATGTATATTGTGTGGCTCAAGCCTGAGTGAATTCTTAGTTAGATAATAATTAAATAGTTGATTTGATAACTAGAGTACAAACACTAAAAGTGTGCAACATAAATACCACTAAATACTGCTAAATTATGCAAATTCTTTTGTTCTCTATTGTTTAATCAACACTATTTAGTGGTAAATAGTACAAAGTATTGCACACTTTTAGTGTTTGTACTCTAAATGCTTTAATGACTAAATACTATAACTACCTAACTATAGTAGTTGTTTCATGGATGTATAGTGTACACTATATATCTATGTCCTTTTGGTAAAGTGCTGTTATTAGTTTTGTACAAAACTTTACAATATTCTCACAGGTCAACCAATACAGATTAAATAATTTTTTACATTCCTAGAAAATATTAATAAATAAAACTGGTGCAGCTAATGCAAATTTTATCAAAATCCTTTACACATTAATGTGTGTAGTTACAAATACTACAATTATTTAATATATAACTTATTAAATTATATTTATACATCAAATTAACCTTTTCACAGTACCGTTCAGCAACCACGAATGAGAGTTACAAGTCGAGGTTGGAGTTGCTGAGCATGGGAAATTATAGTTTTGCTATGCGTGACAGCTCCAAACTCGACTTGGTTTATCAAAAAAGTTTATCAATTGATGTTATTTATATTTTGTTATGATATTTAGATATATTTTACTAGCGATATGTAGAAATATATCCCTAAAATTATCTATACTTATAAATACTGATATAATATTGAGTAGTGATTCATTTTGAATACCCGCGGATACACTTTGTAGATTGCAACACTGACACAGTGAATAGTTGCCTTATACTAACTGAAATATTTCGACCAAATTAAAAAAAATATCGTTTTTGACCAGCCTCGCGTACATGTGAAAACTTGACTATTTTTTTCAATCGAACACGAAGCTAGACAGTAAAGTATAATGGAAGGTCACCATATTGTGTTTTGGTCTATATGCTTGATATCTATGAAGTCTTAAGGTAAGCTAATCTAATACTTCCATCGTCTTCTTGGGGACATGGGAACCTCATCCACTTCAAACTCGCCTGATACATCGTCTTCTAGAGTTGCCGATACTGGTATGTAAGTCTGCACACCCTGTACTGGGATAGCTGGTCGATGGGAAATGTCTTCTTTATTGTCTACATCTATTTCAATAGTCGTTGTCTCAACTGGTTCTAAAACAAACTCTCTCTTGACAAGCGAGCCTTGGTTGTATCTCGCGCCGCCATAACCTCGGGATTCTGATCGGCTGGCACGACTGCCATACGATCGTTCTTCAGGTGATTGTCGCCTGTCACGTGGACTCACATCGCGTTGTAGCTTGTTATCACGTGACATGTATCTATTATCAATTGAGCTTGAGTCTGTAGAAAAATCCCGTGCTTGTCTATTGTCACGTGATGCATACCTATTATCACGTGGACTAGATTCAGTCTTCATTGCCGTTCTATTTGAATAATCACGTGATGATTTGTTGTCACGTGTCTCTTGTCTATGTCCTTGGTCCTCAAAATCGAATATTTTTGTAGGTGTGCTGGTGTCACGTGATCTATTATTCTTAACCGGCCTTGATCTATCTGTGTTTCTTTGATATTCATAAGCATGTACATAGAGTGGTTCCATGACTGTTTCATTGTCACGTGGTGTGACATCCACTTCAATTACACTTGTCTCACGTGGGTGTGCATCGACCTCAATGATGTTGAAGTCACTTGGGTGAACATCTAGTTTGACCATGTCCGTGCTACGTGGCGTGACTTCTACTTCAAGCACGCTAGTTTCGCGTGCATCGACCTCGATGATGTTAAAGTCACTTGGGTTTACCATGTCCGTGCTACGTGGAGTGACTTCTACTTCAAGCACACTAATTTCACGTGTTTGCACATCTATTTCAAACGAGCTGGTTTCTTGTTCAGGTTGGACCACATCAATATCAAGTGTTGTGATTTGTCGATGACGAGGCTGTACGTCTATAGTAAGAGCTGATACCTTTCGTGGAGATATTTCTGGCACTTGGTTGTCTTTAAGATCCTGGTATGCCTTGTGGCTAAGCATCAAATCATTTCGCAACACGTCTATTTCTTTCTCGAGGTTTGTAATTTTCAATTCCAATGTACGTATTGTTGATGTTTTCTCTTGGAGATCTGCCCTGCTGGAATAGTACAAATTACGTTGCTCAGCTATTTCATTCTCACATCTCTGTATGTTACTTTCTTTATTGCGGATGTTCTGAATTGCATCGTCGACTTGAATCAAAGCAAGCTGCAGTTCTTTCTGGAGTTTTACAACTTCAGTTCTATTGGAACTTTGTTCGTGGTAAATTTCTTCTCTTTCTTCGGAAATTTTCTTTAGTTCGTACTCAGCTGTAGTAAGTGTTTCATGTACCGTTTTTATTTCTAGTTCATACTGCTCTTTCTTGTACTCAAACGAGATGACTTTTTGCTCTGCCTTCTGCAGGTCATCTTCCAAAGATCTCTTGTTTCTCGACAAGTCTTCTTTTTCAGTCTTGCAGTGTGAATGCTCGTCTTCAAGATTAGTGTATTTCTTCCTTAGAAGGGACATTTCAAACTCTAGGTTATCTTTCTCTCTCGTTATTCTATAGTTCTCATCAGTGAGTTTGCTGCTTACATCACTACGTCTTGTTTGTTCAAGCTCTTCGATTAGTTTGATCTTATCTTTCTCCAGTCTTGATATGTTCTCCATGTTGCTTACATTAAACGAGATTACTTTTTGCTCTGCCTTCTGCAGTTCATCTTCCAAAGACCTCTTGTTTCTCGACAAGTCTTCTTTTTCCGTCTTACAGCGTGAATGCTCGTCTTCAAGATTAGTGTATTTCTGACTTAAAAGGGACATTTCAAACTCTAGGTTATCTTTCTCTCTCGTTATTCTATAGTTCTCATCAGTGAGTTTGCTGCTTACATCACTACGTCTTGTTTGTTCAAGCTCTTCGATTAGTTTGATCTTATCTTTCTCCAGTCTTGATATGTTCTCCATGTTGCTTACATCAAACGAGATTACTTTTTGCTCTGCCTTCTGCAGGTCATCTTCCAAAGACCTCTTATTTCTCGACAAGTCTTCTTTTTCCGTCTTACAGCGTGAATGCTCGTCTTCAAGATTAGTGTATTTCTGACTTAAAAGGGACATTTCAAACTCTAGGTTATCTTTCTCTCTCGTTATTCTATAGTTCTCATCAGTGAGTTTGCTGCTTACATCACTACGTCTTGTTTGTTCAAGCTCTTCGATTAGTTTGATCTTATCATCCTCCAGTCTTGATATGTTCTCCATGTTGCTTACATCAAACGAGATTAATTTTTGCTCTGCCTTTTGCAGTTCATCTTCCAAAGACCTCTTGTTTCTCGACAAGTCTTCTTTTTCAGTCTTGCAGTGTGAATGCTCGTCTTCAAGATTAGTGTATTTCTTCCTTAGAAGGGACATTTCAAACTCTAGGTTATCTTTCTCTCTCGTTATTCTATAGTTCTCGTCAGTGAGTTTGCTGCTTACATCACTACGTCTTGTTTGTTCAAGCTCTTCGATTAGTTTGATCTTATCATCCTCCAGTCTGGCTATTTGCTCCATGTTGTAATTCACGCGTTCTTTAGCACTGTTGTGTTCATCTTGCAGTCTGTTCTGTTCGAATTTAGCTTCCCTTATTTCCTCAAGAAGTTTCTCTCGCTCAGATTCCCAAAGGCTATTTTCGTCCTCGACATCTTTCATTTTAGACTTGAAAAAATCTAATTCACCTTTAGCCAATACAAGCTCCTCATTCAAGTCTGCTTTCTCTTTTATCAAGCGATTTATTTCATTTCTGTCAGAACTCTTTTGTTCATAGCGTATCCTATCGAGCTCTCTTTCAGTTTTTTGCAGTTTGAATAACAAGTCCGATTCTTTTCTTTGGCTTTCAACAAGTTCTCGCTGCAATTTACTTTTCTCATTTTCTGCCTTATCCAAGTTCCTCTTCAAGTCGTCTGAATCGATGTTTCTCTTCGAGTCTCTGTTGAGTGCGTCGTTTTGTCTTTTTAAGTTTTGTATCTGGAGCTCGCCATCCGAGCAAATCCTTTGCAGTGCCTGTAGCTCTTTTTCCAAAATGGAGTTTCTATCCTCGACACTATTTTTGTCATTCTTCAGTTTACATAGAACGTTGTGTGTTGATATCTTATCGTTTCTTATTCTGTCATTTTCGTCTCGAAGTTCCTTTAATTGATCTTCCAGATCTTGAACCTGGGCTGCAAGATAATCTGCGTTCTTTCTCATCTCCTCGATCTCTTTTGAAGCATCACTGTTAAACATATCTTTACTAGAACTTTCACTCTTCAAGTTATCAATGTCGTACACAAGCGAAGCTTTCTGTTTCTTCAGATCCTCGATTAGCTCGGTCTTTTCTGCTAATCCTTTTCTAAACTGGTCGCACTGCATTTCAAGCTCTTGGTTCTTACGTCTGGCAGTATTAATACTTTCACGATCAGCATCTTTAGCATTCTTCAGTTCTTCCAAGTACGAAGACAAGCTTTCCTTATCTTTGTTTGTAGCCTCAAGTTCATACTCCAGGTTTGAAATCTTGGACCTCAACAATGCAGCCTCTCTAGGGTGATCTTGTTCGCCTGTTTCACTTCCGAGTAGTACTGCTTCCACAGGACTTCCAATAAGGTCGTTCGACTCTACGATCTGTTTCTGTAAGTCTCTTACTTTGTCAAGTGCGTTTTGAAGTTTTGTCTCTAACTCAAGTATTTTCTTTTCTGCATTACGTAGTTCATTGCTAGTGACTTTGTACTGGTTATCGGAGCTGACCAATTCCGAACGAATGTCGTCAAGAATTTCTTTTGTGGATTTGAGCTCATATTCTAGTGTAGACGCCTTCTTGTGAATTTCTAGATTTTCACTTTCAAGCTCCGACTGGCGTTGTTTGCTTCTTGATAAGGTAGTTTCCAGGAACTGCACCTTGTCTTGAGCAAATGATAGATCCTTTAACGTGTTGTTGAGTTTAGTGTCCTTTAGTTCATTAACAGCTTCTAACTCAGCACATTTTGATAGTAACTCAGCGATTTCTTGATAACAACGTCCCTTTTCGGTCTTAACTTCGTCACTGGTTGTTTGAAGGTTCTCCATGCGTTCTGTAGCCAAGGTGAGATCATGCTTTGTTTTGTTATTTTCAGTGTGAAGACCTTGATTTTGATCACATAAGTCATCAAGTTGATCTGACAACAGCTCCACTTGGTCTTGAAGCTGATTCTTTTCTTTGATGAGCTGGTCATTTTCATTTTTCAAGGAGTCTGCTTCTTCAGTTAAAACAGTTAGTTCATTCTTAAGGTCATTCTTTTCTTTTATCGCCATGTCGAAACCCCCTTCAAATTCATCAATATTTGATGCTTCAAGTAGGCTTGTCTCTAAGACATCCTTTTCCTTCTCGATCGTGTCACAAATGTATTTGGCTTCTTTGTAATTAGTCTCAAGTGCTAAGTTTTCGTTCATTAGTCGCTCATGTTCTTGTTTCTGTGCATCTTTCATCAACTCAAGGTCATTCAACTGCTGTCTTGTATCGTCAAAGTCAGACCTGAGCTCTTCAATAGTCCTCTTTGCTTCCTCCAACTCTATCTTCATGGCAGTATGTGCAGCTCGAGTATCTTTAAGGTCGCTTTCCATTAAAGACTTTTCAACCTCCAAAGCGTCAATGATAAGTTGTTGTTCTTTGTTTTCTGTTGTGTAGGTTTTGAGATCGTGCTTACTGATTGTTATGTTTCTTTGTCTTTCCATGTTCTCCAATTTGGCTTCTTCAAGCTTTTTAGTAGTGTCTTCTAACTGGTTCTCTAGCTCTGCCTTTTCTTTGAGTGTTTTCTGTAAATCACTCTGCAAAGATATACATTTTCCTTTAGCACTAAAAAGGTCTTGCTGCTGTTGCTCCTTAAGCTTTTGGGTTGTATTGAAAGCCACTTCGAATTCTGTTGCTTTCTTGGTTTCATCTAACAAGTCTCTTTGAAGCCGAGGTTGTATTTCTTCTAAAGTCTTTGCTATTTGTTCCAGCTCTATCACTTTATGCTCTGCATTCTCCAAGTCCTCTGTGAGTCCCTTTATCTTGACTTTGTCTGTTTCGTTGACGGCTTCCAATCGAATGACTTTATTTCGTGCTGTATTGAGTTCTTGCTCCAAAGTAGAAACTGCCTTGGTTGACTCGAGGAGGTCATTTTGTTGTGTCTTTACTCGACCGTTGGCGTACAACAAATTTTGCTCTAGACTTGCAACTTGTCTTTCCAATGATTTCATTTCAGTCTGCAAAGTACTTCTGGCTTTCAAACATTCGCTGTGTTCGATTTCTAGCTTGTTGTATTCATTTTCTAATCGTTTGTTCTCTTTTTGTTTGCTTTCGTACTCTCGCTCAATCTCGTTAAAACTATTCTTGAGAGTCGACATCTCATTTTTGTTGGATGATAATACGTCATGGAAATTTTGCTGTGTTTCCTGTATTTTATCGAAGTTACTTTGAAGATCATTCAGTTGTTGTTGTTTTGACTGATTTTCAAACTCTAACCTAGACTTATCTTTCTGTGCACCTTCATATGCAGCTCTTATCTTGTCTTGTTCTTTACTCAAGACTTCTAATTTCTTCTTCAATCCCTCTTTATCCTTTGCCAGATTGTCACTTCGTGTCTGAAGGTGGGAAGCCTGTTGTTCTGATGAAGAAAGTTTTTCGCGAAGACTGTAGATTTCATTTTGTGCTTGTTGGTAACTTGTTTTGATTTCCATGACTTTCTCTCTGCATGTCATTATGTCCTGCTTGAGAATTCGACCTTCATTCTGGCAGATTTCATAAGTTTGTTCCAGACTGCAGAGCTTTTGGTCTTTGTCCTCTAACATAGCTTGTGTTTTTGATAGAGTACACTTCGTATTTCTTAGTGCTTCTCTCTCATCAGTTAAATAATTTTGTGTGTTTTCAAATTCCTTTTCAATTTGTTCTTTCTCAAGCTGCAAGGAGAGCGAACGTTCGTGCTTGCTGTTGGCATCACGTTTTAAGCCTGCAAGCTCGGTCGTTTTTGTTGACAACTCGTTTTCCAGTCGATTGATGTCGTTCTTGGTTTGAGAGAACTTAAGCGACAAATGGTGGTTGTCAATCTTAATTGAATCAAGTTCTTTGGAAGTCATTTTGAGTGTTTCCTCTAACGATATGAACTGTTCTCGTCGTTCTTTTATACCTGCGTGAAGTTCGTCATTTTCTTGTTTGGTCGTCTGGTATCGTAGCTCAAAGTCAGCGGATTTCTTCATAGAATCAAAAAGATCCTGTTCCATAACTTCACTAGATTTCTGTAAAGTATTGCTTTTTGCCTCTACCTTAGCAAGTTGATTTTGCAAATCTTTAACAGTGTTTTCGAGGGTGTTGTTTTCTTCTGAAAGTAGCTGAACAGTTTCTTGTTTACCTTGTAAATCTTTGGTTTGCGAATCATTTTGAATTTCCAGTTCACTGGCTTTTCGTTTCCAGGTTTCGACCTCGAAATCATTATGAGTAATTTTGCTTGTAACTTCATGCAGTTGACCTTCTTTTTGTTGTTTTTCATTTTCTAGCTTGTCGACCTGTGATTCAAGTTTAAATACTTTGGTTTTGTCTTCTTTGGCTTGTAATTTTAACCTTTCCAGCTCATCAACTTCTTCTTCACGATTTTTTCTCAAGCAATCCATTTCAGTGCGTCTCATTTCTATTTCTTTCTCAATATCGAAGTTTCGTTCCTGGGCTAGCTCCAAGGAGGATTGCAGTTCTGCAAGTTTGGACTCAGAAATAAGTTGCTGTTGCCGAAGATTTATTTCGTTTTGTTGAGATTCTTGAACTTTCTCCTCGGCTTTGCGCATGCGTTCATTTAATGATTGTATTTGCTCTTCGTAGTTTTGAACAGTTTGTTCAGACATGCCAAAAGAGGCTTCCAAAGATGATAATTTGCTCAAAGCCTCGGTCAGCGCGTTGTTGATGTCTGCGTTTTCAGCTTTTAATTCTTGGAGATCTTTGTTCTTTGATCTTGAATTGTCTTTGAGCTTACTCATTTCATCATCTAAATCGTTTTTAGAATCTTTCAATTGACTTATGATTAAATCGCGTTCATCCAGGTCTTCATTTAGCTGTTCACACCTTCCTTCGAATTCCGCAACATTTCTACGTAAAATAGAAACCTCGGTTTTGAAATCGTCTGCTGCATTTTTGTATTCCTCTAGAGCGTGACTTATCCTCTGTTTCTCAAACTCGCTATCACTGAGCTGTTCTTTGAGTGATTGGATCTCTTGTTCATTGGATTTCAATTCATCGAAAGCTCTTTCTCGCGCTGTTGATTCTCTTTCTAGTTTATTCTCCAGTTCTGAGATTCGTTTGTTTAAGATAAGTTTTTCTCGTTGGGACTGACTTTGCTGTTGGACAAGCCTTTCACACTCATCCTTACTCGCTACTAACATTTGCTTTGTAGACTCAAGCTGTCCATCCAAGAAATGCTTTTGAGATTTGAATTGTTTAATTTGCTCTTCTTTGTCCTCCAGTTCCTTATTAGTAACCTCAAGGTGAACTCGTAGGTCTAATATGGTTTGTTCAAGTTTGTTGACATCTGATTTGCTGCTGTCCGAATCTTGTCTTTCTTGCTTTAGCTCAGCGAAACAAGCGTTTTTCTCTGTGATCTCATAATCCAAGCGCATCTCCAAGTCTTGTATTTTACCGTTTGTTAGGACAACCTGTTGTTTAAGACTTTTTCGTTCGACTTCACATTTCTCATAACGCTCTTCAAGGTCTATTATCTTTCGTTCGAAAATGTCAACGTCTTTCTTAAACTGACTACGCTGTTGTGTGAATAACTTGTTCTCGTAGTCCAACTCTTTCAGCCTAAGGGTACAGCTCTGTAGCTCTTCCTTAAGCGATCTCTCAAAGGCATGACATTTCTTGTATGTCTGTTCTAAGTCTACACACTTTGTCTCCTTGTCTCGTAGCTGTGAGTTGAGAGTATTTCGATCTTTCTCTAGTTTCGTCATACTTTCCTCTATCTTGGATATGAATAACTTCGACTCTGAAATTTCAATTACAAGTTTCTCGTTCTTCGCTTCAGTATCATGGAAGTTCTCTTTTGTTTCTTTGATTTCCAACTTGAGATTGCTTAGCTCAGTCTCAAACTTGATGTTGCTTTCTCGCAGAGTGGCTATGATTTCCTCTCTCTTTTCGATATCTTTAGTGAGTTTCTTTGTGCTATTCTTGTATTCTTCTAATAGCTTTTCCGTCCTAGTCTTGTCTTCTTTTTCCTTTACAAGCTTAAATAAAGCATCGTCTAGATCACTCTTAAGTTGTTTACTATCTTTCTGTAGATTGCGTATCTCATTAGCTGATTCCTTATGATTCTTCTCGCGTAAAGAAGTCTCATCTTCAAGCCTGCCATGGTTTGTTGAAAGCTCATTTAATTTTTGCTTCATATCTTCAACAGTAGTTTGGTACTCAAATATTTTGTTGTCTTGTTCCAGCTTCTCTTGCTTTAAAGAATCACAGGACAACTGAAGGTTCATATGCTCCTTTTTCAATGATTCTAACTCCTTTTCCATTTCAACGATCTTTTCGTAGAGGTCTTCTATCAGTTTTGTTTTCTTTGTGATCGACCGTTTGAATGTCTCGGCTATTCCTTGTTGTTCTAAAAGTTGGCTGCCTTTAGACAGACCCTCTTCTTTAAGCTGAATAATTCTATCTTTTGAATCGTCAAGTTGATCTTTTATTTCTCTTTTCTGTTTCGTCAAAGTTGCAATAGTGGCCTCTAGTTTAGTCACATGATTTTGTGCGTCCAGGATTTCTTCTTCAAGTGCAATTTTCTGCTGGAGAAGACTTTCGTTTTCTTCACTCAGAGCTTCTGCTGTCTTTTCCAAATCAAACATGTGCTGTTCTTTTGATAAATGGTCATTGGTTTTCCTGTCGTGCTCAAAGGACAGATTGACGTTTCTTTCTTCAACCTCCCTCAAATTGCCTCTCACTTCTTCAAGTTCGCTCGACGCTGCTTTGTAATCAACTTCCAAACTCTCTGCTTTTCTCCTTGAAGCTGTCAACTCTGTTTCTAGTTTTACCAAGTTGTCTTTGCATTCTTGCAGTTCCTTCTCTGTACCTCCTAATTGACCTTCTGTACGCTTGGCGTTTGATTCCAGCGAGATGAGTTTCTTGCGATTGAGTTGTACATCTACTTCAAGTTGTTCTCTTTTCCGTTGAGCGGCTTCGTTCATCGGCTTCAGTTTAATTAATTCATCGGTTGTATTGCGTAGCTTTTCTTGAAGGCGGTTTTTAACATTCTCAAGATCGTGATGACTTTGCTTTAAAGCGTCAAGCTGTGTTGCTAGATACTCGTTCTCAGAGCTCAGCGATGCTATTTTAGTCTTACATTCTTCGACAACATTCTCCTGGACTCTATATGTACCATTGACATCAGAACAGGATCGTTCATACTCTTCCGCACGTGCCTTGACGATGCGAAGCTCTTCGGAAATTTTTCTGTTGGAATTTTCATTTTCCTGAGCTTTCAGTTCAAACATTTCTTTCTCCTTTTTGGTCTGTTCGAGTATCATTGTAAGTTTCGACTCTCTTTGTTCTAACAGTGACACCTGTCTCTGAGCATCAAGCTTTTCTTGTTCACAAATTTGATAACTGGCTTGGAGCTCTGTTATACGTTTATAAAACGACTGGACCTCCTCTTCAAGATGAATCTTTTCTTCTTCACCGATACGGAGAGCAGCCTCGAGCTGTTGGATTTTGTGTTGCGTTTGAAGTAGATCTTCTTGCAGTTCTCGTTTGTCCATCTCCATTAATTCATTGTGCGTCTGCTGTTCATGTAGTGTGTCATCCGTTTGATTTAAAGCGGTCTCCAATGCTGAACACTTGTTTCTAAGTTCTGTTAATGAACTTTCTTTTGATCCAGTGTTTTTCTTGGCGCTATCCAAGGAACGTTGGTGTTCTGATAGATTCCTCTGAGCAATGTGTAGTTCTTCCTTTGTTTTAGCAAGCTTTGCTCTCGAGTCATCAAGCTGATCTTTGTACTGTGATTTCTGTTTCTGTGCTGTGGTCAGTTGCATCTCAAGCTTGGCAACACGACTTTTCGTGGAGTCTAACTCGTGCTCAAGATCGTCGTACTCTTCCTCGCTCTTTTTAAGGGAATACTTTAGGTCGGCAATCTTTCTTTCGGCATGTTGAAGTTGTTGCTTTAAGTCATCTTTCTCTCGTTCACTGATGTCATAAGTCGATTCTAACTCGGTGACACTCTGTTCTGCGGCCTCAAGTTGATATTCCAGTTCTTCTAGATTCCCACTGCCCTGTTGGAATGTTGCTTCGTGCTCAGTGAGGTCGTTCCTAAGAGTGAAAACCTCTTCCTCCAGTTTTGCGATGGTCTTTTTGGCTTGAGAAAGATGATTTTCAAGGTCTTTTATTCGATCTTGTGCTTTTCCATATGATGATTCAATGATGTTAAATTTACTTGTGACGTCATGAAGTTGTTTCTGCATATCCTCTTTGTCTCGTTTGATCTGTTCAAAGTCGTATTCAAA
The DNA here is from genome assembly GCA_949775045.1 of Metridium senile. Classification (NCBI taxonomy): domain Eukaryota; kingdom Metazoa; phylum Cnidaria; class Anthozoa; order Actiniaria; family Metridiidae; genus Metridium; species Metridium senile. Next base: position 14,386,180 of record OX459101.1, on the reverse strand, counting down.
TTCAGCCAATCGCTTTTCGGCATCAAGAAGGTCATTTTCTAGATCACCCTTACGCTGAAGAGAAGCACTATCTTTGGTTTCTAACGCCTCTAGCTTGTTTTTCAGTAGCTCGATCTTGCGCTCCAATGACTGTCTTTCAGACTCGACCTTCTCGAGTTCATGTGTCTTTGACATAAGATCTCTGCGGTAAAGGTCGCAACGTTTTTGATGTTCGATAAATTCCTTCTGTAGAGTTGAATACTCATCTTTGTTTCGCTTTAGTTCGTATTTCACATCTTCAAGTTGCTCTCTCAGAGAATCTCTTTGCTTCAAGATATTTTGTACTTGCGACTCTAGCTTAACGATCTTCATTTGGCTAGCATGGACATCTTGGTCATATTTCTTTTGGTTCTGGTTATAATCACCTTCCACTGAATCAAACCTTTCACCAGCACTTTGTAACTTTTTCAGCATATCTTCTTGTTCTTGTTGTAGAACCTTGTACGCAGTTTCCCACTCTATGAGCTTTTCCTGTGTGGACTGCAGCTCACGAGAGATGTCTTCTTTCTCTTCTTTGTATAGTTCAACAGCCGATGACGTGGTTAACAGCTCATCTCTTAACAGCTCTGCCTCTTGTAAATTGGCCTTCTTCTCAGAGTGTAGCTTTTCAATAGCAGTCACGCCAGAACGGACATCTTTATGCTGTAGGTCGGAGCCTCTTTGGTGCTCGTCAACTTGCTTCCTCAACCCGCTTACCTCCTCAAGATGTTGCCTGAAGTTCTCGCGGGTTTCGTCAAGTTGGTTCTGAAGCTGTCTCTTTTGTTTTTGAAGATTTTCAATTTGGTTTTCAAGCTTTGAAATTTTCTGTCTGTCTTTTTGTCTTGCGTTTTCGCTTTCACTTTTTGTTACCCGATACAAGCTTTCAAGCTCAAATAATCTGCCACGAGCATCAGAAACTTCCTGTGACAGGTCTTCCTTTACTTCCTCTGAAGACATCACCGCACTTTGCATTTTAGCCTTACTCTCGTTGTACTGTCGTACTTCGTACTCTAGCTTAGAAATGTAGTCCTTATTCATTGTGCATTCTCGCTGTAATTTACGCTCTTGTTCTAATAGTTTATTGTTATTTTTCTCAAATTCTTTAGTTTTAACTTCAAGTGTCATAACTTCTTTTTGTAGCTGAAGGTTGTTTTGTCGCAAAGCATTACGGTCATTGTCGTAATCAGACACCTTCTGACGTAGTTCTTTCGCATCAGCCTTGGCCACTTCAAGCTCTCGATGTTTATAGTCATCTCTTGGTGAAAGACGAGAGCTAAAATTCTGCTGGTCAAGCTCAGTCTTTAGTGCCATACTTTCTTTCTTTAGCTGTTCAATATGACTGGCTTTAGCACTGACTTCTTTATTCAAATGAGCTATTTGTCTGTTCTTCTCTTCAAGTTCACGCTCAACTACTTTGTATCCTTTCTGACCACTCTGTAATTCCTTTAGTCTTCTGCGCATGTCATCGTGGTTTTTGTTAGCTTCGTCTAATTGCTTTTCTAACTGAGCGACTCTTGATTTCAAATAAACGACCTCACTTGAAGGTGATACACTTTGCTGTATTGTATTGGTTTGGCTGCCTTCCAACCTAGCTATCTTACGCTGTAATTCAAGCATGTCTTGTTGTAAGTTTTCTTTGTCTAGTTGGATTTTCTCACACATATCTTTCCACTGAGCGTTGTTTTCTTTCATTACTACAAGTTCGTGTTGTAATTTTTCCCTTTCGCTGCGCATGCGTGACATAGTTTGCTCACTCTCAGAAGCGCGATAGCTATTACTACTAAGCTCACTTGCCACCTTTTCTTTTTCTTTTTGACATCTCTTCAGATCGCTATTCATGGATTCAAAGTCGTGCTTCAATTTCTGGATCTCCTGCTCTAAACGTTGTTTTTCGTTTCTTAGTTCATTTACTGCTACTTCTTTACACTGGACCTCAGAATGAAGAGAATTGCATTGATGTTGATAATCGTTCAAATGAGACTCTGTCCTTCTACTATCCCCAGAGGCTTTTGATAATTTATTGGTATATTCCTCAAGTCGAATAGATGTCTCACTTTTCTCGTTGGTTACACGCAGTAGCTGCTGCTCAGTGTTTGTTAGGTGTTTTCTGACACTGTTCAGTTCACGTAGAATATCACTTTTCTCTTGTTTCATTCTATCAAGCTTTGCCTCGTACTCGCTCACCTTTTTGTGAGTTGAAAGTATTTCTTGTTGCATACGGAGCTGTTGCTGCTGGCTACTGTCAAACGCACTTTTAAGATGAGAATTTTGAACGTTAGCAGGAAGAACTGTCTGTTGAAGTTGAATCTTCTCTTTCTCGGAGCTCTCGTAAGCTTTTTCGATTTTAAAGTATTTAGCATTCACAGCTTTAACTTGGCTTTCTAGCTCGATGGTTCTATGGCGGTTTGATTCTTCACTAGATTTCATTCTTTGCAGCGCTTGTTGATAGGATCGCACTTCTCTTTCCAACGTATTCTTCGTTTGATTACATTGTTCTAGAGCTGATTCCATTTCGTTGATTTTTCTCTCTGAGATTTCAAGTTTACGTCTGATATCCGTTTTGCTCTTTTCAAAATCAGAAGTCGTGCATCGTACTTCCATTACCTTGGTTTTCATATTTTCAGCTTCGTCTTCTTGACGCATTATTCTCTCACGGAGTTGTGCTATAAGAATTTCTTTTGCATTTATTTCTCTTTCAAATGCTTCAGATTTGAAGGACTGGTCTCGGAGGGTTGCTTTGAGTTGTGATAATTCTTCTTTTTCCATAGCGCTCATGGATCCAAAGTGTTCAATCTTGGACCTCATTAGTTCACGCTGTCTTTTCTCGTTCTCTAAGTCAGCCTCTAATCTTGATATCTGATTTCTTGAGGAAGTTATTTCGTAATCAAACGCGCTTTTTTCCTGCTTGAAGCGCTCATTTTCTTGCTGGTAATAAGTCAGTTCTTTTTTGATTGACTGAACCTCGCTTTCAAGGGACGCCTTTGCGGTTTTCAGGTTTTGGATCAAATTATCTTTGGTTTCCATGTCTGTTTTGTGGAGTTCATGATGTCTTTGATGTTCGATAAGCTGTCTTTGTACCGTCTTAAACTCTTGGATAACCTGTTCTTTCTCTGTTTGTAGTTGAAATTTCTGTGATAAAACTGCTTTTCGTAGTCTCTCCTCAACCTCCGTCATTTTCTGTCCCAGTTCTTGTATCATAGGTTCTTCGGTTCTCTGCTGTA